>OAMR01000052.1:1324798-1402816 GCA_900205405.1 Echinochloa crus-galli
AGATATATTCCGCATTTGAACTACACTGTTCTTGCATACCATTCATCTCCTGATGGCGTGTGACATTTTTCCAGGTTTTGATACATAATGTAATGCGCATAGGATCTTCTACAGACATTGAAACTCAGCAAGCTCATGAATTCTCTATTTATCTTGTCTTGCCTTTCCTAACCACTTCATTAGCTTTGCTAGCTTTTAACTGGTAAGGATCTTGAGAAGCACACTAGATCTGTTTAAATCAGATATTCTTTTTTGCCTTCTTTGTCTTTGAAAAAAAAAACATCTTGTTTACATGTATGCATCAGGTATCCTTCGATTGTTTTTGTCGGTGATACCTACACCTATTTTGCTGGAATGGCTTTGGTTGTGGTAGGAATTTTGGGACATTTCAGGTAAACATTCCTTAATATTTGTCTCCCACAAATTCACTACCTTGTTATTTATCAGTCAAGAATACTCAGCCAGCTTATTCCACATCTGACCTGACTGCTCGTGATCTGGAGTGATGCAATTAGCACTCTGCGGTCTGTTGTCAACTGCTTTCTTGTTCTGGGCACACGGGCATAAAAGCATTTCCCCTATGTTTGTTTCTTTCCTGGCTTTTTACGAATCTTGTCCTGCATATAGATTAGTGAAGTGCATGGTGTTAACAGTAGCCACCCTGTATTCCATATATCCCTAAGTGTTAATATACTATAGGTGTGTGTACAAAATACACATATGCAAAGACAACCCTCTACGGTGCAGAAAACACAACCAAATACATATATATCTAATGCATAGAATAATTTCTTTCCTGCTACTGCAATTTTGCACAATATGTTTTTTTGCTACTGTTAATGAGACATGTGGGTCCCACATATTATCGACACACTTAAGGCAAATAAGTGCTTCAGTTTTCTTCAATGGAAAATATACCTTTTGGGAAAGCAGTTATTTTTTGGAATTCTATTTTCCTGGGAGGAGTTACAATGGAGTCTGAACTCTGAAGTTAGATCCAGAAGAACTCGTCAAATATGACATCCAGTTTTTAAACATTTTTCGTCACCAATGTTCATAGGGTGGAATGGTGGATATGTGGAGTTGAAAAGCTATCTTGACTCTGAACCCAAACTTGTGGCGTCAACACTTATGCATGCCCACTTGACATCTGTAGCATTAGCATATACTACATTCACATACAGACACTCAAATATTTTACCTGTTATTATCGGTAACAACTGCAGCTGATCAATGACTCTTTTGAGTTTGCAGCGAGACGCTATTGCTCTTCTTTTTACCACAAGTTCTTAATTTCTTGTGTTCAGTCCCGCAGGTCAGGATAAACACTTTTCATCTAATTCCTTTGTTATGACTCCATTGGTAGCTGAGTAGGTGCTTGATCTGCTTACACTTTGGATTTATGTGTTTACTTCCTGCAGCTCTTTCACTTCGTTCCTTGCCCAAGACATAGGTTACCGAGGTACTTTTTTATTTGCTTTGATGTGGAATCATGAAGATAACTTATATGCCATGAATTCTCATATAAAGTGCTTCCATCCATAGGTTTGATCCTCAAACAGGTCTGTTGACTGGGACCAAAGATGGAAATCTGGTCAACATATTCCTTAGATTATTTGGAAAGTGCTCAGAAAAGGCCCTTTGCATAAGGCTCCTTATTTTCCAGGTAGACTGAAAAGCCCATTTTGCTGCAGACTTCTCTCTCTCACTTTGTTGCAACTTTGTTTCTAGACTTCCAAATATATCATGAACTAGTTGGCACTGTGTTGATTATTTGGCTATGCTGCAAAGAAGACAATCATCATTTACATTTGCAAAATTCTTAATCTGAATTCAGAACAGGATATACATTTGACATTTCTTACATCTAGAGAATTTAAAGAACAAAGTTAAGCAGATTCTCACGTTGAACTAGGCACAAGATTAATTAGTCAAGCTAGAAATCAGATGAAGTTTGTCAGAGTGCATGTCAATGTAAACAAGAAGGGTTGTCTACGATAGCTACGGGGCATGCTGTCATACACCAAAGTTGAGCATGCAATATGTCACTGTTTTTCATTTCTTGATAATCTTGCATCATGGAATTAGATTTCTTCTGTCGGTACCAGGAAACATCGACAGAAAATAATTTCAACTAAACTTACCAGCCCGTTTATTGAAGCAATCCCTACAAATCCCAACTTCGTATATCTGCACTGCAGTTTCATTTTGAGATCATAACCCCTTTCTCATGTCTGACAGGCTCTATGTTGCGCATTCTGCTTCTGGCTAAGATACATGCTTACTGGATGGTACAAATGATGACCTGCAGAAGACATCTTATTTCACTCTACTTGTTGGAATAATCAATGGCATCTGACGACTGCCAGTTTCATCGACATGTGTAGACTAACTGCCCAAATTTTCCAATACTGGTGGAAGAGCATCTCGCCATTCACGCAATTGTTCTGTTATTAGCCTTTGGATTTGTTTCCTATACTTCTTGTGCTAACTACAGCTCCTTTTCCTTCAACCATATGTACAATGGCTTTGGCTAGTCTGCACGCCATTGGGGAAAAAACTGTTCCGAATCACAGTACGAGAAAGTCATATATATCCGTGTATCAAGAGTCCTTTTTTTTTTTCTTTCGCTCTATTTGGCTTAACGTATTCTGACCTCCTTTTGTCATCTGAACCACCCTCGAACGCTGCTTCTTTTGTTTGGCTTCAGACCTTCAGTGTAAAATGGAACCGTGAGTGTAGAATTTACCCTGCTATTCAGACCAAACAAAAGGATTAGAGTTCACCATACCCTACTGTTTTACACCCAGTGCGAAACGAAAAGCATTAGAGTTGACTCTACTGTTTTTTTTTGTCATGGATTTACATATGACGGTCAACGGGCTAACTCCAATTCTCGACATCCCTTCTTTTCTGTCATCCTGTTACATTTCGCTGCTCCCTTACCGCCGATCTTGCCATCCACCGCAGCGCGCCACGGCCCACCATCCGTTTGATCACCTCTGTAGCCTTCCCAGCTTGGGACTGTCAAGACCAAGCCCGACTCCCTTTAAATCCCACATCTGAACTTCTTGCCGACAATAATGGCAGTGTCAAAATCTAGTTTAATATAAGATATACGCTTGTTTCACTTGCCCTTGCCCGTAGCAGTGTAGCACACAAGAGAAAGGATGAGTTATAAAAATCATTGTGAAATGACCATCCAGACCCTTATTACTGTAAATAACAGATATAACTACCTCTCATCTTCCAGTGCATTTAATAACTAGTACACTCTTAATATCATCAACGAACAAACCCGTGCATATGAAGACCATCTAGGATAAGATCATTTACCATAGTACTCATACTAAACACAATGCTTTGGTCCATCAAACTATATATGCTATCTTTAGAAGTTTAATCAATGTCAAATACAGCAACTGCGCGTCTCCCGCCCGGCCACCCTTCCAACCACTGCTCCCTCCCTTTTGCTTCCCTCTCCATCCCGATCGCCGCGCGATCGGCCCCCAAACCAAACGCTTGGTGCGCCAGGCCACCCAACATGCTGAGCTCGTCGACGTCGAGGCGGGAGGCGGCGGCGGCCAGGGCGGCCAAGAGCGGGGAGCTCCCCAAGTCCTCGGGCATCTCCTGGAAGGACGTCGCGGCCGCGGCCACGGCCACCGCCAAGACCGCCACCGGCGAGGTGTCCAAGGTGGTGGCCGCCGCCAAGAGCAGCGAGGTGTCCAAGGCGGTGGCCGCCAAGACCGCCGAGGTGTCCAGGGCGGTGTCCATCAAGAGCGCCGCCAGCGGCGATGCGTCGTCCAAGGCGGTGGCCGCCGTCAGGGAGGCCGCGGCCGTGCACCACGAGGGCTGGATGGTGCGCTACGGCCGCCGGAAGATCGGCCGCTCCTTCTTCCACACGCGCTACTTCGTGCTCGAGAGCAGGCTGCTCGCCTACTACAAGAAGAAGCCCAAGGATAACATGGTGCGCGTTTCCTGCTTGATTGCCATTTCCCTAGTTGCTAGGGTTTGTTCTTTACAGGAAACCCGAAATTTTGAACAATTTTGTTTTTTTAGCGATGAGCAATTTTGTTTTTTTTTTGCGCAATGTGGTTGCCTACTATTATTACCATTACAATCCGGTAGCACATTCTCCAAAACAAAGTGGTGATCCGTTAAGCATGATAGCTATGTATGTACTAGTCAATTAGTATGTTCCAAAATTGCCGACGAATTAATTATTAAGTTCGTGTTTTTAGATTTTCCATTTTTGTTATCTGCATTCTTGCTGTTCCTGCTACTATATACAGAATAACCAATTATGCTTTGATTTCCCGACATATCCATGCTTCCTGCTACCTAAATCGCATTAGCATTGAAGCACTCATTTCTGATGTTTAATAATTTGGTGAAATTGTGGGTGTGCATCCAGGTCCCCCTCAAGTCCTTGCTGATAGATGGAATTGCAGGGTGGAGGATAGAGGGCTCAAAACTCACCATGGGCAAGTGAGTTTGCTCCCCAATTCTGCTTCATAGCTTAGATTCTGAATGCCATATGATCAGTGATGTTCTTGGTATCGACGTATGGTGTAGATGATACTGCATCCTGATACAAGAAACTTAATAGATGAATGTTTGTTCTCTTTCTTGAAACACGCCATATACCTAATGTCTGAGACCCTTTTCATGTATGAAACTATTTTTTGCAAAAGGACTCACTCCCATCTAAGCAATTCAAAATTGATTATATGATGAAATGGCCCAGATTTATACATGCTGCGAGCAATTTGAAAATTTCTTTTCCAGGGTCTATAATAGGGTACAAGCTTTTGGCTTATGCATCTGAACAATTGTTGCATGGGCGCATGATTTCTACTCGGGCCGCCGGAAGATCGGCCGCTCCTTCTTCCACACGCGCTACTTCGTGCTCGAGAGCAGGCTGCTCGCCTACTACAAGAAGAAGCCCAAGGATAACATGGTGCGCGTCTCCTGCTTGGTTTCTATTTCCATAGTTGCTAGGGTTTGTTCTTTACAGGAAACCCGAAATTTTGAACAATTTTTTTTTGGGAGCGATGAGCAATTTTGATTCTGGATGCAATTTGGTTGCCTACTATTATTACCATTACAATCCGGTAGCACATTCTCCAAAACAAAGTGGTGATCCGTTAAGCATGATAGCTATGTTTTTGAAATGTACTCGTCAATTATGTTCCAAAATTGCCGACGAATTAATTATTAAGTTCGTGTTTTTAGATTTTCCATTTTTGTTATCTGCATTCTTGCTGTTCCTGCCAATTATGCTTTGTTTTGCCGACATATCCATGGTCCCTGCTACCTAAATCGCATTAGCATTGAAGCACTCATTTCTGATGTTTAATAATTTGGTGAGATTGTGGGTGTGCATCCAGGTCCCCCTCAAGTCTTTGCTCATAGATGGCAATTGCAGGGTGGAGGATAGAGGGCTCAAAACTCACCATGGGCAAGTGAGTTTGCTCCTCAATTCTGCTTCATAGCTTAAATTCTGAATGCCATATGGTCAGTGATGTTCTTGGTATGGACGTACGGTGTAGATGCTGCTGCATCCTGCTACAAGAAACTTAATAGATGCATGTTTAAGACAATGTCTAAGACCCTTTTCATGTATGACTAACTATTTGTGCAAAAGGACTCACTCCCATCTAAGCAATTCAAAAACAATTATATGATGAAATGACCCAGATTTATACAGCTGTGAGCAATTTGAAAATTTCTTTTCCAGGGTCTATAATAGGGTACAAGCTTTTGGCTTATGCATCTGAACAATTGTTGTTATTTCTTCTTGACTAATGATACGCAGTTCTCTTGCGTGCTCGAGAAAAAAAATTTACATGTTGCTTACTGATTCACTCCATTTCTGCAGAAACCGGACCCTGCAGCTAAAACCCATAAGGCATTCGCTACAATGGACTTTGATATGGAACTTGGAGGGCAGTTTTCATTGTCAGATCGTGACAGTGCGTAAACTGCAGTTAGTTTTCAATTTTTTATACTGTTATTCTCATCCCTCCTTTGAATTTGTTGCTTTCTTTTTCAGATGATTTATGTCCTGTGTGTTTATAACCAGAAAGAAAAGGAACACCAAATCACGGTTAGTTCTAATGCTTCAATCCTTAAATGGAACCACAATGCTCCCTTATTTATCTAATGAATTCAATTCACAGATGGGCGCTCATGATATTGAAGATGCACTCGTCTGGAAAAAGAAAATAGAGCTCCTCATTGATCAGGTGCAGTATGTCTCTGTTCCAACCCCGTTTTTACAGATATGACACGATTTCTACAAACATGAACCTTATCTGGTGAAAATCTTAGGTTTCAGTAGCCATTTTGATATATTCTTTAGATTGGTTAAGAAGTTAGGAAGTTTATGATACTGTATTACTTTTGTAATTAAACAGTAGGCGATAATATTTTACAGTAAATCAGTGCTAGAATGTGATATGAGCTTCTTAGATCCCATAGTTCATTACATCAGAGGCACTTGACTAAGTATCATCGAGAACAAATTTACATGTTGCCGGTAGGGCAACAAATTTACTCTTATTTGTTCTTAACTAATGATACACAGTTCTCCTGTGTGTTCAAGAAAAAAAATTACATGTTGCTTTATTACATACTGATTCACTCCATTTCTGCAGAAACCGGACCCTGCAGCTAAAACTCATAAGGCATTCGCTACAATGGACTTTGATATGGAACTTGGAGGGCAGTTTTCATTGTCAGATCGTGACAGTGCGTAAGTGGCATACCATCTTTAAGAGTCTTGTGTGAGGCGTTTTACTGAATCAGCTAGAAACTTATTACTAATGTAGAGCTGAAGAAGAAGAGGAACGGCCTACTTTAGTTCGCAGGAAAACTATAGGGAATGGTAAGAAGTCGCATTAACTAATCTGTGTGAAGTTGAATACTGATTTGCAGCATTTATATTCATTGAATGTTACAAATTTTCACCATGTCATTTCTGGTGCTAGGTCCCCCCGATTCAATACATGATTGGACCAAAGATGCTGATTTTGGTCTGTACAATCAGAATGAGCCCGCTCAACTTTATTCTAAGAAGAATTGGCGACTACTTCGATGCCAAAATGGCAAGTCTGTGTTTCTTTCCTTAGGTGTTAATCCTTCCTTGGAGGACATTTGAACTTGGGGTTGCTTAGTGATTTGTCATTGGCAGGGTTGCGTATTTTTGAAGAACTTCTGGAAGTCGAATACCTTGTACGTTCCAGCTGTAATTTTTTTACATCTGTAAGAAAATGGATATAATCTGAAAAATATGAAGTTGGTGACAACATATTACCTCATGACATGTAGGCAAGAAGCTGTAGCCGGGCTATGAGGGCTGTTGGTGTAGTGGAAGCCACATGTGAAGCCATTTTTGGGCTGATGATGAGCATGGATGCAACAAGATACGAGTAAGCATATGGTCCTTTGACCTGGTGCTTTCCTAATGCGAATATTTAATATTCACCTCACTGATCTTTCTTCTATATTTAGGTGGAACTGTAGCTTTCGTCAGGGTAGTTTAGTTGAAGAGGTTGATGGTCATACCGCAGTATTATATCATAGGTTGCAGCTGCATTGGTGTCCAAGGTAACCACAATTCTCACAGATGAACAGGTTCTAGTGATTAGCTTTTGCCTCTGATAATTCTCAACGATATTTTGAACATGCAGGTTTGTCTGGCCTCGGGATCTGTGTTATGTTCGGTATTGGCGGCGTAATGATGATGGAAGCTATGGTAAATTGTTGAGTTATAATTTTTCCAAGCCTCCTGTACTAATGGAAGACCGCGTACTCAGGTTCAACACCTTATGCAGATTGACCTGAAGGGATGGTTCCTGAATTACTCTACTTCCTTTCAGTATCATTCTTTGCTGCAGATACTGAACTGTGTTTCCGGTACTGAAATACTGTTTTTCTTATGCCTAACCATTAACAACTTCATATTTAGTACGAAGGAATTTAAGTTTATTGGTCCTATTGTCCCACCGATTCATTCTGGTCCTTATGTGATGGAAGCTATGGTAAATTGTTGAGTTATAATTTTTCCAAGCCTCATGTACTCTTTTCAGTACCTCCTTTCTGACAATGAGTGTCTACACATGCAGTTGTGCTATTTCGATCTACAGAACATCCAAACTGTAGCCGGCAGCGAGGATACGTGAGGGAAATCATGAATGCTTAACTTACTACAGGTTTTGGATCTTTCTTCACTTCATACTAATCCTTCATACTTCAAAACCAATGTACAGGAAGGTCCTAACAAATCTGACAATGAAGCTAAACACACAGGTTTGTTTCCTATTTTGTCCAACATATTCCAGATAAACAAAAACGTCAGCTTCAATTTCTTTTCCTTCTCTGAAATCTCTATTAGTTCAGGTGGAGGGTTCAAGATTTGTCCTCTCAAGAGTCGTAATGGAAGACCGCGTACTCGTCAATATGACAGATGAGCCTCCAGAGAAAATTGATTTATCTTGCTTTTCTGGGATTCTTCATCATGATCCGGATGAGAAAAGCCGCAACTGTTGGACAGTACCTGATAGCAAGCTTTTCAAAGTTCGTAGCAAGAACTTCCCACACGACAAATCAAAGGTCTAAACCTACCTGTTTGTATTTTATTATTGCTTATGTAGCATGTCAGATAATATAAAGAATCCTAGCACGCTAATATCCAAGTTACAGATACCTGCTGCAAGTTATCTCATGGAGCTTGCAGCCATTGATTGGTTTAAGGACACCAAGCGTATGGATAATGTTGGAAGGCAAAAAAATTGTGTTGCTCAGGTAACCAAAAGGCCGGCCTAATTGCTTATTTTATTCTTAGATTGCTGATGTTATTTTGTAACTTCAACTTTATACTATTTCACTAATAATCACGATCCAACTATAACATAAAATTATCATTAATTAATATCATTGCTGTTATCCGAGGACCAGCACAAAAAACTTCAATTTTTTACTCGTTCTTTTACTTCTTTTATTTATAGGTCGCAGCTGAGAAAGGAATGCACACATTTGTTGTCAACTTACAGGTAAGTCGGTAGTCTGTAAGAACCGTTACCAGTATTATAATTTATCTATATATATGTTTGAAATTTTGCTGAATTTATACTCTTGTAGATTCCCGGATCAACTCATTACAGCCTGGTAATGTATTTTGTCACGAGTTCCTTGAAAAAAGGATCATTACTGCAGCGTTTCTTCGATGGCGATGATGACTTCCGCAATAGCAGACTGAAGCTTATACCATCTGTTCCTAAGGTCTTCTTTCACACAGCAGCTATGTTGGGTGCAGCAATATTTTTCATATTCTTTGATTTCACTGTGACTAAAAACGAGAAATTGGAAAATCTTCAGGGCTCTTGGATAGTGCGGCAGAGTGTTGGCAGCACCCCATGTTTGCTGGGAAAGGCTGTGGATTGTAGCTACGTACGGGCTCCTGGGTATTTGGAGGTGAGTCAACTTATGTTATACTCGAAATATGCCTAATGCATTCCTTATGTTTTCATCCTTGTTTTGTATAACAAAGATTAATCTTGGGGTATGTACTGTGCAAGGTGGAGTGGCTGGGTCGTAAAACTCCGATGCTGAATTCTTGTCCTGACTGTTATGCTAATGGACTGGGGGCAACCCCTGAAATTCTAAAAAGATAAATAAATAAAAATCTCAGGGTTATGTTTGGGCGAATCCAAAAGTGCTGGGTGTTACAGTTAAATGTTTCAGTGTCAGTTGCGAACAAGGCAATGCCATCTCAGCTTGTTAATTTTTGGCAGGTGGACGTCGACATTGGTTCGTCTGCAGTAGCAAATGGAGTTTTAGGCTTGGTGTTTGGTGTTGTCACAACGTTAGTAGTTGACATGGCTTTTCTAATACAGGTTGGTGGCCCTTTTCTACCTTGATGGATTCTTTTTTCTACACGACCTTAATGTTTTTTTTTGTTTTCTCTAAAGACTGCGAATGCAATTCAATCTAAGCATGGGCCATTAGTTTTCTTGTTGGGACAAAAAATGCTTCCATCCCTATGAGCGAACCAAGGAGGCTTGTTCTGTCAACGTATGTGCGGATCTCACTTTTGGCTGCTTATCTGCTCTTACTTGTGTACCCTTCAGGCAAACACATATGAGGAGCTCCCAGAGCAAGTTATAGGAGCAGCGCGGCTGGCTCATGTGGAACCCTCAACAGCTGTAGTTCCTGACCTTGAAAACAACAGTGACAGCAACAAAGATAATAGCAGTAACGACGCTACATCCTCAGAAGATGATTCGTCAAAGAAAACCAACTAATCTGGCCTACAATTGAGTTCAGGACTTCAGACATGATTTTTTTTATTTCTTTTTCCATTACATTTCATTTTTATTCCTCACTTCAATTTGTGGAGGTGCTTCCATATGTACATGCTACTAGCAGAGCTATAGTACTATACTATCTAATGAACACAGACAATATCTGTCAGTAATCAACAAACCAGCAGAGTTCTCATAAGGAAAAAAAGGCATTATCTCAGCAAAAATGGGCGCCACAATTAATAGGATGAATGGTAAGTGATCAATGATTCTCTAGTTGCACTGGTTTCAGATTTGATTTGAACTTAAGCGGATGGTAGTTTTCGTTAGTTCCAGTAAGCAATCGAATTGCGTTGTAGGCAACTGATCGACAGAAGTGCATTGCGCCGCCATGGAGCATGGCAGCAAAAGATCGATGGCATTTCAATCCACAACATTTAGACAGCCACCGCCTGCGATTATTCCGCATGTACAGATGGGCGGGCACGGCGCGGCCGGCCGGTCGGTCGCCGGAACGCTGGCACCAGGGATCGGAGGTGAGGTCGATCGGCTCGGCTGGACGCGAAGCGGTCGAGCAGCAGGTAGAGCGTGGTGTCGGACATGGCGCCGCCGCACCGCCCGACGTCACCGTCGCCCCCCCTCTTTCGCCGCGGCCGCGGCGGCTCCTGCTTGCGCCGCCGCCGTCTTCATCTCGCGTCCCAGCTTCTGCTGCTGGCGCGCCCGCGCGTCGCCGTGGCCGAGCGCCATCGCCTGCCACGTCCCCTGCACCGCCGCGGCGAGGTCCCCGAGCCACAGGTTGGTCGCTGCCGCCGTCGAAGACATGGAGATGAAGAGCTGATGATCTGATCTGAGCTGAAAAAGAAAAATTGTCGTTTGTTGACGGGTGAGTGGGCAGTGCCACGGTCGCGCGCCATCGCCGTTCTTATCGGCTGGTTCCCACGCGCGGGGGGTGACCGTCGACTGTTCCAAAGAGGCCGGCCCTTCTTCTTTTGCTGTTGAACTGTTGATAAACCTTCCAGCTCCGCCGTCGCGACTCGCGACGTCGACGTGCTTGGCGCCGACGGTGCCTGAGCCTGGCACGGTGGTGGTGAACCCTCGCATCATTCCTCCTCGTATCGCCCGTCCTCGTCCTCTTCTCGCAGCATCTCGACTAGTCCACCACCGCTCCGAAGCCCAGTAGGACAATGTGGGTGCCCCGTTTTGCTCAGCTTCAGCTAACCCGCGTGTTTGTGCTAAAAAAAAAAGGCTAACCCGCGTGTTACCTCAAAAAAAACTAACCCGCGTGTTAACTACAGATCCTCCGCGATTAGTACCGCATCGCCGATACGTGGTAACATAAACTGTGGCGGAGGACACAAAAGAAGGGTCGTGTATGAAACCAACTCGTACCTTCCTCGGTCTTTTAGCTAAAATCAATTGTAATATATGTTATTATCAGTTTAATTTCTAATATGTGATGTCACGTACTAAATTTATTTAATTTATTTTTTATGGGGGAGAACTTATCATGATAGCTTGCTACATGGGTTCTCGAGTGTCAGCCTTATGCTAAACCAACTTTGAGTGCGAACGGATTTAAACAGCTGCAGTTATTTCAACACATTAAACATTTGTTACACTTATTTCAAATAAAAGAAAATGCTCAGTAAGCATTTTGGGGCATTAGTTTATCTCTACCTAATTATAAAGAAAGGATTGATTCAGCGGTACGTCATAATTTTATAAAAAAACCCTAACTTTTATCTGTATCATCTACTAATAAAGTGAATAAGGCCTCTGCCAAAGTTTTGATACGTCATTGACTATTGGACCGTGCGTTGTCATGTGGGCGGCGTGTTCGTCTGCAACTCGGTCCGTTTGATTCCATCTGAGTCGTTGTAGCATCATGATGCAAAAACGATTCTATCAGATGCCAAAAGAAATTAGCGAGAGGTCATTTAACAAATCAACCCAAATTTGAAAGGGATTTTAGCGAGAGGTCATTTACCAATTCAATCAACCGGAACTTGAAAGAGATTTTAGCGAGAGGTCATTTACCAATTCAATCAACCGGAACTTGAAAGGGATTTTAGATCATAAATTAGAATTGGCCGATCCAAATTTTATAATACCTCAAACTTTTACATGTTTAACTCTGTACATATGTCTTTCGTCCTTAGCAACGTACTGGCATTTTTGCTAGTAAGTAATAAATATTGCAACTTATAGTCTGAAATAAGTCTTGCCCTCAACATACATGATATCAATATTGATTAATTTTGGAAGCTTGAACTTTTGTCACCCTCATCCTTCATTTGTTGCTTTAACTTTTTGTGACGGTGAGTCATCACATTAACCAAACTTTACTTTTTGTTGCATGCTTTTGAGTTTATGCTTTGCGGTGATGCTGGAGGAACAAATCAGCATTTTGCTGAAGAAGAGAGGGCATACCATGCCACCTTTTTTTGCATCTTCCAATAGGATCCAGGGTTTGACATCACAGATTTGCTTTTGAAGCATAGACCTCTGGATGGTTTTCCAAAGGTGGTAGCTAAAATTCATTTGATATAAATAGCATGAGAAACAATCAAATTAATTATGGAGTGTCCAATTCTCGTGGTTCCTTTTAGATTATAGATGTAGTGCTTTCTTCAGATTTATTTTTTCACTTGTCGATGTAGAAGTTTATAAAATTGTTATGCAATGAAATATATTGTGATGTGATCGTGATGGGTATATTGTTCATGAATTGTTGCCTGCGACGGGAAACTTAAGTGATGATTTTTCAACCGTTGTTCTTCGGAGAAGTGTTTATGACTCCCAAAATATTTGTTCTGAACTGTCATGTTCGTGGTTGCAGAAGGTATAAGCAAATAAATCAAATATAAGATCATGTGTTGCCAAAACCCCGAAACCACAACACTAAAGGCTCGTTGCCACCATTGCTAGAGAAGGAGAAGCAGAGCTGTCGTTTGTTCATTGCTAAAAAATGAGTGTGAGAGCTCCTCAAAACACTCGAGTGTGATATAACTTTCCTGAAGCTAAAGCAGGCACAGATAAACATAACTGAAACCAGAAGCATCCAAATTATAGCTATTCACTACGGCTACAAGCTACAGATAGTGGCTTTCTCCACATCTATGTTTGCTCACCATTTCCATGCCTCTACATTGCCAAATTTACCAAGACTGGTGCAAGACTATAAAAATCCAACGGCTGGTATAGGTAATATGTGAGTAGTATGAGTGTATAAGGATATTATGGATAAAAACACAAATGACATACTATTATATATTTTTTTAACACTAGCATAAAGTTATAATATTATTGAGGCGAGAAAGATTTAAAATAATTAAATTATTCTTAAAATTGACTGTTATATTTTCTCTATATTAATATATACTAGTAAGTACTAGTATGAAGTATCATAAAAAAAAGCTTATCCGAGGAGGCTAAATTGTCAGCATTAATGTGTAGACCAAACTCTAATCCTTCACTAGAGACCGCTTTAGGTTGCATTTATCGTAACTAATCTGAACTACAGCAGTAGATGAGATGGACTTTGTAAACACTATGACAGATATTTTTCTGGTGGTCATTCCTGCCCTTCGACTTGGAGCATAACTAAATTACAACCAACACTATGTTCCTAGCAACAATATCAAAAAAAATATTAGACCATAAATGATTATAGACCATGACCAGGATAATTTAAGCCTTGAGCTAGTATGTCGGTAACTTGACTTTGCCCTACTTGCAGCCAGAACCTATGAACCGTGTACAGTATGAATCGTCGGGAATACAATATGATAGGCACACAGATTAAATAGAGCGGTCTCCAAATGCGAAGTCCAGCTCTTGTGCTAGATTATTGACACATCACTCCAACAGAAGGAAGTAGAGATAAAGAACAACATAGTGCACCAAAACAAATAAAAGGTGCATGTGTATGATTATATGAATCACGAACACTACCTTATCAGTACCGATCCTAATATACTCAATCAAGTCTACCCTGTACGAATGTCCATCATCTTCAATCATTTCCACAGAAGTTCTAAACTGAAAATAACATGTCAACTTCTTTGAAATATGCTTGTAAACTGCATCCACTCTTTTGCATTTCCTAGTTCCCTCTTGCACCACCACCACCACAATGTGGACCATTATCAATACATTTCTTTGATATGTTATAAAAATATGCTAACATGTATATGACAAATTGGTAATAAGATAGAGATAGAATATGTTTAGACATTTTTTCACAATTGAAACGGTAGAATTTTTCTCACAAAATATAGTATATACATAGACGCTTAGTTATGGAGTCTAAATAACATATTTCATAAGATTTAAATTGTGATCATAGACGAACAATAGTGGTTGGTTCGCATATACAAATGATGCTTATAAGAATGTTCATGGCAAATTAGTTCAGTATTTTTTAAGACTAGCAAATATATCGTGTGTTACTACATGCAATAGATATATGTCTATATATATTTTTATTATTTTTTCAATTGTTGTTATATATATATTTTTTGAACTTAAAATATTACCATATGACAATTATTGTGATTTTATAAAAGTGTGGCATATTATATATTATGCTTTTACTTATATACATATTTATAGTAACACTACATTGGTCAAAATAAAAAGATTATGAAAGCAAACTAAAAAATATCACTTGCATCATGTTCTCATGAGCAAAAAATTGCTAAAAGTGGAGGTAAGTAATGAAAGATATTAGCTTCTAAATATCACAAGGGGTTAAATAAAGATAAAAACTCAAATTTAGTGGCCAATAGAGAAATTTCTAAACAAAAGTACTGCAGGTTTATTCATGTAGTGGTCAGAGTGCTTTATGAACTATACATGTGACATGTATATTCATGTAAACTATAAGGCCTTTTGTGCAAACTATTCGTGACATGCCTGGTGAGTCCTAGTCCTCTTAGGACTCCGAGTTTATTTACGTAAAGATTAGGGACTTTTACAGAAAACACGTGGATTTTTCTTTTTCATCTTGTTTTTCCTTGTTATGGAGCGCAGGAGTCTCGTTCAATACTGGTTCTCTAGGTTTTTCCTCTGGTTTCTTGCGTGGAAGCGGTTCTTGTTGTTTTCTATGGTTTTCTCTGGTACCACGTATTCCTTTTTTTAAGGACGAATAAAACATTTTTTTTATTTATATTAGAGAGGAGATTGATGAACTCACCGTGAAGTTTTGCACTATCAATGGGCACATTTGTCTACCACTAAATAAATTAACCATATAAATGAGACACACAAGACATCAACTTTGCGGGTATTGCTTGGTTCTCTCACACAAGCATACTAAACTCTACATATATGTATATACCTAATCTATTTTTTCTTAGTAAATTTTGAAATAACTGAAAGTTATCAGATAAGAAAGCAGTGATGATTTTAGGGCTACACGAGGCTATATACAAAATACAAACAAGAGGTCAGAGGTTGAAAATTTTGATCATAAATTGTGTCAAGTGTGCTGCTGCTAATTTCTCAAAAAATAAAGTAGTGGGATGCACCATATTTAATTTGGAGGTGCACAAGTAGTGGGATTTTAATGGTAACAAGTATTTTTCTTTTGCTTTTGGCGTGGGTGTTCCGGCACCCAGTGCTGCCTGAGCAGCTTCGCAATTTCGAGGGTTGAACGAGGTGCTAAGTCATAAGGAAGCGGTGTATGTATGAATCGGCGGTTGCTTACCGGCGGCGAGGCGGGGGCAGCGCGGAGACACGTTCACCCGGCGCAGTGCGGCGAGGCCAGTGATTGGAGGGTATAGGTGGCTTGGAATGGTGGTAAGTAGGAAGCGGAGGAGGCGATAGCTTAATCGCGACGGGGTGTGGCGGAGGCCACTAGTGGACTCGATTTTAGAATGGACTGGGCTTTTCGTCTAGTGGACAGCCCATATGAACTCCTACTCTCGATTTTATTTTGCAAGTATCTGAATTTTTTTCTGTAAGCATCATTTCTTTGTTTTGTTATGGGATTCCATTTTAACCAGGAACAAATATTTTTGAAGTGTATTAATTCCTTGAACAATAAATACAGTACATATATAAACGAGAAACCGCACACATCATACAATTAGATTCATACTGATCGAACAGTCACACACTAGTTTGGCGCGCCAATTTCAGACGATATTGCCAATCTTTTATCGGCATGCTTGAACACCTGCTAGGGCCCCATCGGCAGCTGCTAGGTCCTAGACTCGCAGGACACGGCGGTGCACGATCGATACAACGCCAAATTTCATGGCGCCATAGTGCGGAAGTTCCGCAAACTACGGCGCCATAGTTGCTTACTAGTTCCGCAGCGGAACTACGGCGCCAAAGGAGATGGTGCAGCTGTTTCCTACGTCACTCAAGTATGTCCACGGTGCCAAATCATACGGCGCCTGCCGCCTGTAGAAGTGTCCATTTTTGCACATGGTTTCTCCAGGGATCCATATGTAAAAAAACGTTTGTTTTTTTTTGAGGGAAAAAACGTTTGTAAAAAGGGCCAAAAAGCAAAAATTATGCGGCGGTCACCGGATGTATGGGCTGCTCCATCCTCCGTGATGGGCCGAACTGGGCTGACCGGTTGATAGGAGGCCTCCCTCGTCAGTGGCCCGTCCGTCCGGACGGCCTATTTACCTACCCAGCCCCTCCCCTTGCCGCCAGGATCTTGGGTTTCCTACTTTCCTCCCCATAATAACAACCAGAGCGGGGCCGTCGGCGACAACAATCCGTCAATCCAGCTCGCGTCGAGAAATTTCAGAATTTGGGCGCGTAGAGGGTTGAATTCTGAAAGGCTTGCGAATTGAGTCTCTTGTTACGAAAGGCGCGCGGATTGGATCCAAATTCTGAAATTTCTCGCTCGCGTCGCGTCGTGCGAGATGGAGAATCTGCCGGCGGAGTTCCTTTCCGTCTGGAAGGATGCGGAGCAGGAGGAGAACTGCGAATATGACGATGAGTTTTGGAAGGAGGAGGAGAAGCGTTGGAATGTGTATACTCCACAAGAACAAGTGGGGAATCGCGAGCGGGCTACTCCGCAGGCGACTGCCGAGCTGCAGGCGGCTGCGGAGCGGCAGTATCGGCAGGCGGCTGTGGGGCAAGAGGGGTCGCAGTATCGGCAGGCGGCTGCGGAGCAAGAGGGTACAGTCACTTCCGCAAATAATTCATAGCCCGGGTCGAGTGGAGTCTAAAAAATCCCAACCTGGTCTTCGAGGATATCAGTGAGTTCTCCATCATACACCATTTTTTGGGCTTGTCAAGCATTATTAGTACTATCTAGTCCTACAACTAGAATGTATCTATGGCCTACAAATAGTAAAAAAAATCTTATAAGGAATTCTGTATCAGATCCACAATATATATGTACACCTCAATATAAAATGGAGTATGGGCTGAAGGCACCTAACCCATTTGCAATCTCTGACTATCTGCAGCTAATATCCTTCCCATGACATACACGGATGAAGTGCCCCGTTATGTGTATGAGGGCTCCTCCAATAGTCTACAAATTTATTCAGTGAAGGTGGTTCGTGGAGGATTCAAGAAGGAACAATGGCCACTACATGTGTATGGTGTGGTTGCTGTACGTGATTCAATTGATCCAAAACGCAATCTTATCTTCAACCGGTCTAGGGCTTACTGTCAAGTCATCACAAAAGAGGTTTGTATTGTTTTCTTATGTTTCACCCCTGTTTAAATTAGCTGTCTAATTTGGATGATGATTAAATTAGCTGTCTAATTTGGATGATTTGCAGCCTCTCCTATCAGTTTTAATCCAATAATAATTACGTTACACTCATCCTCTGTCTGTTTTCTTGTTCTATGACTCCTTACTGCGCTTTGCCCTCCTTTTTCTAGTAGCCTGGCTCTTCTCAGTTTTATCTGGTGTCCTAACGCTAAATCCAGAAGAAAGATGTCCCTGAATCAGAAGTAAATTAAGCTCACAATGAGTATGATTAGGACCATAAACACAACATAATTTGTTACAAAACCAGACCTAGGCACCCTCTGCCAACGGCTTTGAGTAGAAGGTGATAGCTCATTCTCTGCCCTTGCTTCACAGCTTAAGACAGGCTTCAAGTGACTCTCTAGAAGTCCTGCTGCAGGTGGAGCTGTCTTTGATTTTCATAGCAGTGAATCATTTTCAGATGCTTCAATTGTTGGGTTATTTGCAACAAGACTCCAAGTCATTCTCCAGAATATTCTCAAAGTTTTGCCCTCCTTGGCCTTATGTTTCAAAGCATGCTTAATCTGCTCAACAGTACTGACCTAAAAATCTGGAAGTGAAAGAAAATTGTGGGTAACAAAGTGCTTTTATGTTTCAAATCATGCTTAATCTGCTCAACAGGCAGAATCCCTGTTATTCCCATCAAAACCATCATCAATATGTCAAAAGAAAACAAAATTCTTAGGATCACAGTACAATCCCCCCACACCCAAAAAAAAATAGAAATAGTTGGAGCAAGGCAATTACTTTAACCATATTAGTTTCTTCCAGAACTGCTTCATCTGTGGCAAGTGGTGAGAAATGGCAGACTGTTGTTTACGGATACACAAGTCTTTCAATCTTCCTCTTTGCATTCTTATATAGGCATTCATGGTTTGCCTATTCCCAACAAAGAAGCCCAAGTAAGGATGAAAATTACAAAGAAAGTAGCATAAGAGAACTAATATGCAGAAATATTCTTCGCTCTAATGAAAGTATCCCTTGACACAAAGGCCAATAATGTTGGCAGTGTAGATTGCCACGAGACTATGGAGCTCTGTTTGTTTTTGGTGACTAACTCTGCTAGTGGTGCATTGATATATTGCAATGGTATGCAGTCTGGAAACATCATGCCACTGCATCTGTACCTCTAAACTGTTATTTGATGCTTGAAGGCTGCCACATTTGTTAGTTTAGCATTTAGCATGAACCATGGCTGTTCGCCCATGGTTAGATATTATTGAATTGGTTGGTAGTCCGCCATCTAGCCTTTATAAGTATATAACTTAATTAATCAGATATCTGCATAGTGGTTACACCTTCATTTCTTTTTCTAAATTAGGAACTGGCCTGAGTCCTAGTGATCTTACCATAGTTTCACTGTTCCTTGTCCGTTTCCTGATTCATTATCAGTGCTTATCTGTGTTTCGTTCTGTCACTTAGTTGTGATTAGTCCAACTGCCATTGTTACAAATGATTAATTCCATGAATAAGCATCCTTAGCCTTTGAGTTTAGCTGTTCGCTGTGAGCTTTTCGCAAGAATCTTTGATTGACAGTTTTAGAGCAAACCTTTCGTGCCTCAGTGCCTGCGTATGTTATTTCCTCCTTTGTACTGCATTAAGATAATTTTGTTGAATCTGTCTACATCATTTGTGCTATGTATTTTGCTGCTCAATGTTTACCTCTTTGTTTGCAAAAAAACCATATTTGCTACTTATCTAATGATAATGATAATGATAATGATAATGATAATGATAATGATGTTGCACAGGATCCATATTTGGTACTGACTATCTAATAATGTTGCGCAGGATCCATATTTGGTACTGACAGGTCCTACTCGTGCTGTTGGGATGAATGGGGATGTGCACATTGAGGCTGAGCTAAAAGTGAAGGGCACTGTTGCATCTGAGGACGATTACTTAATTGCTGAAGCTAAGACAATACCAGTGATGTTTGGATTAGACTCGGTTGTGCTTTCTCATGGAGATGAGAATAAACTGGACATTGCATTTGAAGGACTACACACGTGTGTGGAGGCCACAATATTTATCAGAGTTATTGATGGTACATGGCCAGCTGGTTTTCATGGTCAATTTTTTGCATGTGCCACCAATATGGAACACAAGAAAATCATCCTTATTGAGTTTGGTGGTGGTGATGTCAACATGGAGCATTTGCGCCATGTTGTCTCTGTTGAAGTTTTGGGAGAGCTGACTGTGTCGTTCAATGCTTGGAAAGGTGACAAGGAAGTCAGCACAATGTCAGGGGATGTGATGTTTAAGGCGGAGATGTCTGGTAGAAGTTTTGGTTATCTTAAGGTTGGGTCTTGTAATTTTGGGGTACTGGTCGTCTGGTCACGTATTAGGCCTATGCTTGAGAAGCTGGTGCTCGAGTCGCATCTGGATTTGGTCTGAGATGATCAATGTCTCCTAGTCTCTTTTGCTCAGTGCTTTCACCGCCGGCCACTGCTCTTACTCTCCCCTTCCCACTGAGAGTCAGGAGACGAAAGCCGTGTCTTGTGAGACGAGATGTATGATGAACTTGTCCTGTGAGACTTGAGATGCATCTGAATATCTGTGATTATCTCGTAATTGTATCGAGTCTATTTATGTAGCCTTTGAGACGTATGTACCTGTGAGGCTGTGACAACTTGAGTTCGGGACTGTATGGAGCATAATTCTTCTAGCCTTGATTGGCTGGCATGGCTTGGAAGGTTCAGGATCCACCTCAATCAACCAACTTACTGGGAAACATAAGAACATATTGAAAAGTCATGTGAGCTCTTTTCTCGCCTGTCTACTCGTATTTTCTGGCCCTGCGAATGGTGTTCTAAAGAGAACAAGAGTAGTGGCATTTGATGGGTAACAGAGTCTGTTCTATTTGTGCAGGCTGCAGTATATTCCGTGCATATGCGTTCTACGGATGTGCTAGTGTGGTGCCATTGCAGACATTCTTCGATAAGAAAGCGGGATTCCTTGTCGAAGATCGTTGCATTGTTGAAGTTGTAGTGACTGTCCTCTCAATGAAACCGCCACAGAAAGTCATCAACTTTTACCGTGGGCGAGTCTTTTGGCATCAGCTTCATCTTTTGTGCTCAGAATTGTAATTTTCTGTGTTAATAATCTGATGATCTACATGGTATCTGTTGCATGCTGCTGTGATGCACTTGTGCCAAATCAGAGCATCCTACAACCAAAACGGAGAAGCAAATCTGGTGCGGTGCCAAGGCACTACGCTGCTCAAGAAGAGAACCCATACCACAACCCGTTTGCGTGGGACATGTCGCCTTATTGGAGCATCTTGAAGGACCCGGAGCTTGACATCGCAGATTTGACTTTGAAGCATACATATACATCACTGATTCACTGGATGGATATCCACTGCACTGATCGCGTCACAGCACCACTGGTTTCCACTGCAAAATAGTAGGAGTTCCATACAAGGGACAAATGGTAACGATTGGTTTTTTTATTCTTTTTAGAAAAGGGATTGGATTTTTTATTGTTCTTGTAAATTGTGTGCATGCATGGATTACAAATATGTTAATTTAACCAACTGTTTTGAACGAGGAGAATATAAGGAACATTCTGTATCAGTGTGGATGTCCTCGTGTCCATTCTAATTCGGTACATCAAAACGAACAAGCGGTTGTATCGTGTAGCAAGTAGGCAGTGCCAGCTAGCTAGTAGTGCATTCAGCTGGTCTGTCAAGTTCTGAACTCCGAACGAATTGTATCGAATCTCACTGTTCACTTTTCAGCAATCATTTGATTGAGCGGTTGGCGAATGGCAGAGATAAAAATCCCAACTCGTGCATTCCTTCCTCCTGTTTGTACAAAGGGCAGCTGAACCTGAAATCTGGTACCAGGACCCCATCTGATGGGTATCAGCAGTGAGCACTGCACAAAGAAATCAAGCATCTCTACGACTCTACACCATGAAGAGAAAATTGACAGGTACAGGTTTGGCAAACAAATGAAAAGAAGGCAAACAGACTGAAAATTCAGTAGCCAGTGTAACTGTGAGAGGAGGCCCTCAAACAGACTGGAACTCTAAGAAGAGGCACTCAAGTCTCAAACAGACTGAAAATCTGGTCTCCAGTGTGTGACTGTAAAAAGAGGCACTCAGTAACAAAAATCTGTTCCGCACGTTAACAGAAGTTAACACTGTACAGGTAAACAAAAGAATCCTCGCGTAGAAGATCGCACCTAGCAGAAAAACAAAAGAATAACATTCAACTCATAGCTACTCCAATCAAATGGTATCGGCATAGCGAAGCATTATGGATTTGCTGATAGGAAATCAACATGGTAAGACATCTTGCTTTGCATCCTCTGAACACATCAGGTTGCATCCTCTGAAGCATACGGGCCGGCGCAGGAATCGGCAGTTGCTTACCGGCGGCGAGGCGGGGCGGCGCGGAGACACGTTCACCCGGCGCAGCGTGGCGAGGTCGTCGCCAAGTCCAAGGGGAGCGGGGCCTGCGCGCATCCTCTGAAGCATGCGCGCCGCAGCGATCGGAGGGTTAGCCGCTTGGAATGGTCGTAAGTAGAAGGCGGAAGAGTCGATAGCTTTACCCGCGGCGGGGTGTGGCGGAGGCGCGATCCCGCCGACGGCGGCGGCGCCGTCGCCGTGGGGCAACTGTAATGCTTGGAAAATGCCAAGCTGTCTCGCAGCTGGCCGCTAGTGGACTCGATTTCAGAATGGACTGGGCTTTTCGTCTAGTGGACGGCCCATATGAACTCCTATTCTCGATTTTATTTTGTAAGTATCTGGAATTTTTCTGTAAGCATCCTTTCTTTTTTTTTCTTTGTTTTGTTATAGGATTCGATTTTAACTAGGAACAAATCTTGTTGAAATATATTAATTCCTCGAACAATATAAGTACATATAAACGAGAAACTGCACACATACATATTTGCATCACGCAACATACAATTGGATTCATACTGATCTAACAGTCACACGCTAATTTGGGGCGCCAATTTCAGAAGATTGGATTCATACTGATCTAACAGTCACACACTAATTCAGTAATTCGGGGCGCCAATTTCAGATGATATCGCCAATCTTTTCTCGGCATGCTTGAACACTTCCTTCAGAGACTCCTTCACGTTGTCGTCAGCAAAAATAAACTGCACTGCTTCCTGAGCTAGGTGAAACAGCTCCGGCTTGCTGAGACCTATCAAAAGCATACGGGCCACGTCAGGTCAGGATGAGATATGGATCCACTACCTTTTGATTTACTTATTTACAGGAAGAGAGCATACCAAAAGTGGCTGCAACGAGGTAATACTCATTTGAGAGGCTAGTTGAAAACAGGCCAGAGTCATCTGTGCACAAGGACAGAGGGTGCTTTGCATTATAGAGGTCGGCTACACAAATTCAGTATAATAAAATGTTAGGCTGAGATGATGATTCTTGTCATACTTTGATCTTGTACTTTTAGGGACTAACCAAAGTGATGAAGCTCTAAAGAAGGAGCACCTCCTGTCATAACATTTGATGTCAAGCAAATCTCAACCTGCATTTTGTCTTGGAGTTAAACATACAGATCATGCCTAATTGACTACAGATATGAAGTGGGTGGAAAGATGCTTACTGGAATCATCAGAGACTTGAGCTTCTTCCATTCTACATCATTCAGACAGCATACATGACCCAGTCTCTGAGGGCAGAAATCCAGCACTGCTTGGATCTCCTTCCTGTTTGCTACCTATTGTCAGCAAGTTTTACTTCATTGGTCAAATAGTATAGGGCAATATTTACAAATGTAGCTGCAAGAAAATAAAGGTCATGGAAAGGAGTGGTTTGAAAGTTGTTGACATGTATGTCCAGACCTCTCCACAGTGAATTGTAATGGGGATTCCTAGCTCTTTAGCATGTTGTAGGGCAGGCAAGTATGTTTCCCTTCATAAATATTGCAGATGCCGAGGAGTGTTAGCACATAAATATTTAACATGTTTTCACCTGCTTTAAGCCAGATATTAGGTACTTTATACCATTCCCCCACAACTGGATTGCCAGAAAGATCGATGCCAATGACACCATGGCCCTTCATTTCCAGTGCTAAATTAACCTGACAAAAAGAAATGATTTGTGCAGATTCTCAATAGGTGCCTACATTTGTTCAGAATATCAGCTGGCGTGGAAAATCTTAACATACAGTATCCAGTGCAGCTGAAGTTGTCTCACGGCGATCAATACTGAGAAGGAGCCGGACATATATCCTCCTTTTCTTTGTGTCATCATCCAACTCAATCACAGGCGTGCAAGTTAATGTGCCATTTGTTCTTGAGTTAGAATCAAATAAAACAACATCAACAGCTTCAACTGATTTTAGACCTTTAATAACAGCATTCATGTAAGACCGCTTGGTCATCCCTTTGGCTTCATTGTTCTACATGATAAGTGAGGAAAAGAACAACGCATAACTAGCATCATTCTTGCCGCATAACTCACAAAACTGTAACATAATATGGAAGAAAATATTCAAAAGAAGCACCTTAGGTGTCGTTCTTATTTCCAAATACACAACATTCTCTGCAGCAAAATCCTCCACAACCTGTAATTTTTTCCTGGTCAATGAACTGAGCAAATTTACAGTATTAAAAGTTCAACATTATCATTATGGTGAGAGATATACCTCCTTAGTGATCCTTGTTACTGTGTCATGGTCTGTTGTAAGTATATGAAACAAATCAAAAAGCTTGAAACACTCTGGGAGAGATCTACCATCTGTTTAAGAATTTCAAATACCAGCGTTTAAAATCCTCAAAAACCATGCAAAAGTACTGCAAAGGTAACATGTCAGTGTTTTAAACTGGTAGTCTTCGGTGTTATCAGTGATTAAAACCTTTGAGATGTGATTCTCACAAATTCAATCCATGATAACTTTTGATATAATTTATAGTAACTCCATCAGTAAAAAATCAAAGGGATCTTTGACTTACTCTTCATGATCACATCCTTAACATCTTCGAAGACAATGACTCCTTTGTCACCTAGCTGTTTTGCAAGTTCCCTGTTCAAAAAAGGATAAGAACGTCAGGACACAGATTTAAATTATATATAAGCTGTCTTAAATAATTGTAGTAAAATCGGTTCTGAGTCCTAACAGTACAAATGGTACCCTTGAGGCCTTGGCCATTTGCTCTGAGTCCAATATATGATAAATCAATAGATGCAGAAAGGCTAATTATCGGATCAGCATATACATCTGGTTTGGACCCAACAAATAGCTAGAGCATAGAACTATATATTCAAACAAAAACTGTTAACATGTGAACGAGAATGGCCAGTCCCTAAAGGATATGAACATATTGTTAAAGGGATATAATAAAAAGAGACAGGACATCTCTGAAGCAAACATACAATGTCTAGGCGAACCAACCAACCAACACATGATACATTTTGACGAAATAACAGATAATTTGCAGACCTATCTTCCAGCAGATTCTAACTAGTAGTAAGGTAATTTTCAGGGAGTCCAAATAATTTGCAATTTGTGGACCCAAAAGCTCCATTAGAAAAATCATCAAAACAGGTAAAGATTCTCACAATCTCACCCTACATAAGCACTAACACTAATATAATGCCTGAAGCAACATGCTTGCACACTACTACAGTACTACTGCACAAATCCTGCTCCTACTACCTGAACATGCTAACTAAAAGTGCTTCTTTACAATCTCACAATTTGCAATCCTGATGAAGTCCAGACTCATGGGCATGAAATCAGATTTGTTCGCTGGATAACAAAATCAGATTTGAACCCCCTCCCAAACATGCGTCTCAAAGTCATTATCATGGATGGAAACGGATACTGCACCATGATGCCCCCACCTGTCTAGAGTCCATACTTGAAGTGCGCTACTCTACCGTCGAATCAAGAAACTGAAGCTACCGATGCCTAGGAATCAAGAACCAGGAGCTCAGGGGAGACGATGGGGTTAGAGGGGAGGTGGGGGCGGTGCGGAGTACTGACAGGAGGGTGGAATTGCGGACGGAGCCGTTCAGATGGGCGTGGAGCTCCACCTTTGGGAGCGCGACGCACCACTCCCTCATCTCCTTCTCCGCCGCCACCTTCCTCGCCATCTCTGCGTCCATGGCGGCTGCTTCTTGCTTCGCGCTGTGCTCGTCTTCGATGATTGGCCTTGTGGCCTTTGTTTGTCAGTTTGCTGAAGGCTTGGAGGATGGAACGGGTATCGAGGGGCTTTTATAACAGCCTTCAGTTCAGGCTTCAGAGACAGAGGGATTCAGTTATTTCGGGGACTGTTCCTTCACCATGGTTGCAAATAATTTTCTTCTTTTTTACCGTCCTAAAATTAGTGTGTTTGGAATTTGGATATTATTAGGTGAGATGGATGCAAAACCTTGTATCTGTATAAACTTAAGCTGAATTATAAAGATACGTTTCACCCATCAAAAGATCACGACAGGGTCGCTTTTGAAGAGGAGATTTTGACCTAAATCCTTGCCTTCGTTACAAATTTGAATCAAATCTCTAAACGTATAAAGACACTCTCTGGTTCCAGCTATGATCTCTAACCATGAATTACTCAACTAAAAGACATTTTGAGTGGAGGTTACTGCTTGGTTGGCTTTACAAAGGAGCCCTTTTTAGTGGTTGGCTTTACAAAAAAAGATCCCATTTTCTTGGCGACCAGTGGTTAAACTGAAAATGATTAGAATCATTTTACATTGCTAGCTGTTGTCTTCGCTTGTACAATCTTCCAATGCTGAAGAGAAATAGAGGAATCCAACACAAATGAACTCATCATCAGCATAACTATCAAACGTTCAGAAATCTACTTCTACTCTACAGTTCTCCACTTCAGTTTGCCAGCCGCAAAATTTTGCGGTTTGAAGTTTGAACTCCTCTATAGATGAATGCTGCTTGATCAAGAGCTGCTACTCTCAGGCCTAATAGTCTGAACTCTGAACTGTATTCGTTTACTTGACTATACTGAACATATAATTTGTCCTCACTCCCTTGGTCAATGAAGTAAGTACTGAAGGTAAGCCATATCTGATCAGGAGATAATGACAAGTCCAGGAAAATGTCTTTGAAATTTAATCCAAAAACCCACTGAATAAGAACAGAAATTTAAGCTGAACACCGATTGAATATAAACAGAGATCGAGCATATGGTGTTACCTGAAAAAACTGCAGGATGTACCTGTTCAGAAGTGAAAATCAGAATCTAAAACAGACTGGTTTATAGCATTGAATAGCCACAATCATTCGTGTCTAACATAAAATTTATACCACGAAGCATTGCAGGATCAGAGTGATCAGAGACAGAGGTAGTCCTGCATGGGCAGAGTAATTGAGTAGCAAGAGCAACTGTTACTCCATTACAGGTGAGTGGAAACAGAGGACAAATACTCGTCAGCCATGCGCCCATGCCAACAATAATAGCAACCGACCTTCTCAGAAACCTTGCATCCGCATGTGAAGGCCTTAATACGGAAGTTAGCCCTCAAAATAAATTTCAGCAGACAGCAAGATGAGAATCTCCTGACCAGGTGCCGATGACAACACAGACAAATTCATTCGTTGTTACTGGTGATCAAACACAAACTGCATGATTGCAGGTAGAATTTTATTCTCTACTAAATAACGCAGAAATATCTCTTCAGATTTGCTAGGTTGTCGTCTTAATGCCATGCCTGGTCACGAGATCAGACTGTCCGTTAAAAAACAGACCTTGACAGAAACAAAATGCCTTCTTCTCCAGCCTTTGCCTCTCCGATCCTAGTCAGGCTGAGCGATGCTGTGCAGGAATACAGCGTGGAAAGCTCCTGCAGTCCTGCCTAACCTTGTTAAACACGAAAGATTCTTCGGACAGTATCCCATAAGCTGCTGCCTAGGAGATCTTCGGGGTTTTAAAGTAGACGAGAACAACATCATCTCTCCAGCTCCAGTACAGACAAGCAACCATCATGCACGTCTTCACTGGTTTCCTTCTGAAGATAAGTTGGAAGCAAATATATTATGAACGAGTGATTAAGTAGCCACTGGTGACCGGTTCATGTTCATCTGCCCTTCATTTTTTATGGAACAGGATCGTGATCTGAACCATCGGATCAGCAAAACTTTGGACAACAACTCATTAGGTTGTTTCTGCTGGCCGTTCCCGTCATTTCCATGCGCTAGTTTTACAATTGGCTTCTTGTCAGCAGAGAGAACACACACAAAGGCAAGATAATTTCAGAACCATGGCTTTGGTCTGGGGTAGCCTCCTCCTAGCTCAAGCTGCGGTGAACTGATGTTGAGATCCAGAACAGGCTCCGTAGACATTCTCGCATGCGTCAATGGAGAATCTGGCGAATCTGGCCGGCCAGCCATGCCATAGCTTTCTAAATATTTTTCCATTAAAAAAGTCATAAAGGATAGCCAAACGAGCACGCTCCCGGCTCCCCTGACCCCTGGCCTCGTCGGACGTCCCCCGATCCGAAGCAGAGACGCAACCCCGGCGATGGAGCCCGAATCCGCCGTGGCCGTCGTGACGGTGCCGTTCCCGGCGCAAGGCCACCTGAACCAGCTGCTGCACCTCTCCCTGCTGCTCGCCTCGCGGGGGCTCCCCGTCCACTTCGCCGCGCCGGAGCCGCACCTCCGGGAGGCCCGCGCGCGCCTCCACGGCTGGGGCGGCGGCGGCGCCGACGCCGACTCCCTCCTCCTCTCCACGGTCCGCTTCCGCGCGCTCGAGGTCCCCGCGCACGCGTCCCCCGCCCCGGACCCCGCGTCCCCGTTCCCGGCGCACATGCTGCCCCTCTTCGAGGCCTTCTGCGCCGGCGCGCGGGCCCCGCTCGCCGCCCTCCTGGACGAGCTCTCCGCGTCCCACCGCCGCGTCGTCGTCCTGCACGACCGCATGGCGGCGTTCGCCGCGGGCGAGGCCGCGCGGCTGCCCAACGCCGAGGCGCTCGGGGTGCACTGCCTCGCCGCCTCGTACAACGTCGGGTGGGCGGACCCCGGCCACGCCCTCCTGCGGGACCACGGCCTCGTCTTCCACCCGCCCGACGCCTGCGCCACCAAGGAGTTCGTCGCGCTCGCCAAGCGGATGGGGCAGGAGCGCCGGCGCGCCCCCGGCGCCGGCATGGTCGTGAACACCAGCCGCGCGCTCGAGGGCGAGTTCCTCGACGTGCTCGCGGGGATCCCCTCCTCCGATGGCCCCAGGCTGTTCGCCGTCGGGCCTCTGAACCCGGTGCTCCTCCCCGACGCGGCGGCGAGCAGGAGCGCGCGGCACGAGTGCCTCGATTGGCTCGACAAGCAGCCTCCGTCGTCGGTGCTGTACGTCTCGTTCGGCACGACGTCGTCGCTCCGGCCGGAGCAGGTGCACGAGCTGGCCGCCGCGCTGCGGGACAGCAGACAGCGATTCATCTGGGTGCTCCGCGACGCCGACCGCGCCGACATGCGGGACGAGGCCGCGGCGGAGAGCCGCGCGCGCCTCGCCGTCGCGGCGTCCGAGCTCGGCGACGCCACGGCGCGGGGCGCCGGCGTGGTGGTCACCGGGTGGGCGCCGCAGCTGGAGATCCTGGCGCACGGCGCGACGGCGGCGTTCATGAGCCACTGCGGGTGGAACTCCACCATGGAGAGCCTGTGCCACGGCAAGCCCATCCTGGCGTGGCCCATGCACAGCGACCAGCCCTGGGACGCCGAGCTCGTGTGCAAGTACCTCGGTGCCGGCGTCCTCGTGCGGCCGTGGGAGCACCGCCACGACGTCGCACCGGCGGCCGCGATCCGCGAGGCGATCGAGAGGGTGATGGCCTCGGACGAAGGCGCGGAGATGCGGCGGCGGGCGACGGCGCTCGGGGAGGCCGTTCGCGGCGACGTGGCCGAGGGCGGGTCGTCAAGAAAGGACCTGGAGGAGCTCGTTGCTTACATGACGAGGTGATCCGTGCGCCATGGTGCTGTTCGAATTAACGATGATTTGATGCAATTTAGGACTCCATTTGAGTGTTACCGATGAAAGCGAAAGATTTAAGGCTTGTGTGGAAGAAGGAACCGAACCAGGGCCAGGCTATGATTTTGTTTTGGCATTTGTCATTTGTTGACTCGAAATCAATCAGCGAGTTACACGCTTGAATTTGCGATGGTGAGAGTAACTAGGGAGTAGAATTTCTGAAAATGGTACCGAATTGGGAATGAAAGCCGGAGTGAAAGTTGCAAATTATGTTGCTTCTGAACTGCAATCTAGAAATGAGCCTATCGTCCTGCCGAAATCTGTTTTCTGCAATTTGACTAAAAAAATTGTTGGTAGAATAGCTTGACTAAAAATCTGTTGGTGGAACAGGCCAAAAGACTATTAAGTGCAAAACCCCATGGAAAAAAATTGCAGCAGATGAACATGCATGCCTAATCTACAATTTGACAATGCAGAGGTAGGGGTTTCACCTGAATCATCAGACAAGTTTGTCAAACCAAAATTCCCATGAAATTTGCATAAATCTCCAGATGAAAAGGTTAAGATTGAGCCTAAAGCCCAATCTTATCTGTACCAGGGAAAATATCATCTTATCTGACCTCTGTAGTAGGAGAGCCCAGCAACGTCCCAGCCCCCAGAGCCCAAAACCGCAGAACCAAACCCCGGCTCCTCCCGCCGCCGCGCCGCCGCCGCCGCCGGCCGGCCAGACACGCTCATGCCGAAGCCGTCGGCCTCCGTTGCCTCGCTTCTCCCGCAGCTATGGCGCCGCCGCTTCCTTCCCCCTTCCCTCGTCCCACGCGCTCTTTCCTCCTTCTCTCCGCTCCTCACCACCCACCAGGCACCACGCCGCTGCTCCTCGCTCTCCCCTTCCACGCAGCTCACCGCCGCTGCGGCACTGTCAACCGCCGCCGCGGTCGAGGCCCCAACAAACACACAGTAAGCTCCCCCTCCCCCTCCCCCTCCCCCACCTATTTACTATTCCAGCAGCTGCTATTCCCAAGTGATACACACTGATGGCATCCACTGATGCAGGTATCCAGTGTATGATCGGCTTCTGCCGTGCCCCTTGCAAGACGACCCTCCAAGAATCGAGCACCTCGTCGTTCGGGAGGACGAGATGGCAGGCGATTTCATCTCCAGGTCTCTCGGCCTTCCTCCTCTGTAAGCAACTCTTTCCCCATGTGATGTCCACTGTCCCGCGCTCTCTTGCTAAATGGAACGAATTGGATGATGTAAGAATGAGTCCTGAGTAACATTGTGGATGTGAAGGTATGTTGCAGACCTTATCAAGTTTGGGGCTGTGTACTATGCTCTTGTTGCGCCACAGCCGCCCCCATATGCAGCTCCAGAGCATGTTAGGATCTTTAGGGAAGTGACCGATCCATCGGTCCTGCGCCGGAGGGCGTCCATTAAGGGGAAGACGTTGAGGGAAGCACAGAAGACATTTAGGGTTACGGATACCAACCAGCTCCTTGAGGCCGGCACATATCTGCGGGTTCATGTGCATCCCAAACGGTTCCCAAGGTAAGATGTACTGCTTTTGTTTGTTATCTGCTCTGGACTCTTGCTGTGGTGAATGAATGATCCAGCTTGGATGCTTATGAATATGTTCCTTACTCAATCCTGCTAGGTGTTATGAAATTGACTGGAAATCCAGGGTAATAGCGGTCGCTGATGACTATGTTGTCCTCAATAAACCAGCTGCAACATCAGTATGCTTCTCTTTTTCCTTCATATTCCTATGTTTCGATGCTCACTGCATATCGTAACATGGAATGTGTTTCTGCGACAGATTAGACACCTACTTTGTCAAACATATTGTTCATATATTTGATTTGATGCTGTTTAAATTGTCCATGAACGTGATATTTATTTTACTCCAATGTTAGGTTACTTAATAAAATAAAATCCACCTCAATTAGATTGTGTTTGTATCACCAATGCAACATAGAATACAGCCAGAAGCATGGGGCTATTCGTGGAGCAGGAATTATTTTGTTAAGTTCTTGTAGGCGGTGAAGTTAAAAATGGTCCAACCAGTCATTAGGTTACGATTGAACTTTTCCGAGTTCAGATAATAACACCTAAAAAGTTTTCAACTTTTAGGTGGGAGGAGCAACTGATAATATCGAGGAATCCTGTGCAGTGTTCACTACACGTGCATTAGGGTTGGAAACACCGTTAATGACGACTCATCAAATTGACAACTGCTCTGAAGGCTGGTTTGTCTAGCACTTTAGTTGTATAAATCTGTTATGCTCAAATGTGGGAATTGAGTAACCAATATCATTTTTCATAACACTTTGCAGTGTGGTACTGTCTAAAACAAAAGAGTTCTGCTCAGTTTTCCATGGACTGATAAGGGTATATTACTACCTGACTGCAGTTCAGTATGTTTTTGAGTTTTGAGTCATAAACCTGTACTGGCAATGATACCTTTTTTTTAATTTTGCAACAGGAAAAACAGGTTAAAAAGGTTTATCTTGCGCTTACTACAGCACCTGTGTCAACAGGAATACTTACCCATTATATGCGTCCTGTTAACCGTGCTCCTAGATTAATTTCAGAAGGTAACTTTTGAATTGAAAGTTATTGTCGCTATGAGGTTATAAATTCAGCCAATATGTGTTGCATGTTTTGATGTTAGTATTGTTGTCCTGAATTCAATGCTTGGGTCGAAAATATATTCTATTTTGACTGTACTCTCTCTATGAACATATCTGCACTCACACCTTTATTTAGCTGTATGTGAATGGGCAGTTTACATATAAGGCTAGTCTATTCTCTTTGTTTATTGTTTTGTTACTCTCTGTTTGGATGTTGAAATATTCTACAAGATACCAGTCCTTGACCTGACTAAGACATGAATCCTGGACAAACTCATGGCCTGAGTGCTTGCATAAGAAGTTTCAAATAAATTTCTTGTTTTAATCCGTTAGGCATTGGTTGTTATATTGAAATCCTTGTATCAGAATGTTAATGTTTCCTTCATATTTAATCAGATAATATTGAAAGATGGTATCTCTGTCAAATGGAGGTACTTGATTGTAAGAAGGTACCATGGCCAAGCTCTTCGATCAGGAAAGTTTACAATGTAAACGACTGTGGGTGGCCCCAGCAAGAAGCTGCCTATGAGTGTAAAATTAATCTGTTGACAGGGAAAACTCATCAGGTAATTTCTGTCAGATAGACAGGCTTCTATAATAACAAAAAAGTTTCCAAGTTAACAGCCTGCCAGCTTAATTTGCCAATGCTTGTGCTTTTTAATCGAATACGCTATTTGTTCAGTGCTTTACTCCTTTCCAGAAACATGATTGCCTGCTTATAGTACATCACAATAGTGTCTAATTTGGAATTACATTGTGTTGCAGATAAGGGCACAACTTGCTGCTATAGGCACTCCAATTATAGGGGATTCTGCATACATGACTGCAGCAATGGCAGCGATGGCTAATCCAAGCATAAATCCATACGGCAGGGAGAGGCTGAGTTACACTAGTGAAGAGGAGAAAGAAGCTGCCGTTGAAGCATGGATTGCTGCCCACGGCAAGGAACCAAAATCTGTAATTGGCCTGCAAGCATCAGAAATCTCATGGGATTATGAAGGTGAACACCACAGCTATAAGGCAGGGATTCCTTGGTGGCGGCAAGATTCAGTGGAGTCTGACCTTGTATGAACAGAAGTGGTATATGGGGATATCGACCATGAAACTCTCCTTTGAAGTACCTTTCTTTCCCATCCTGGTGGACAAGGTTCTGGAAGATTGCCTCCCTACCAAAAGAGCAGATGTAAAAGTTTACTGATTCGAAGATAGCATAAGCATATTCCTGGAATGGGATGACTGGCCACCAGGGGGAAAATACGAGACCGGCTCGTGCCAGGCCTGTTGCTGACTTACTATTGCATTGAGTTAAAGTGCCTCGTCTGTGATCTGTCACTGTCAGTGTTCCCTTAATGTGCTCATTTCTATCAGATTTGGCTAGGTGTAAGGTTTCTGTAACAGATGTTGATCCCATGCTCTGTACTTCGTTCTGAGTACTGACCCTACACAACAGTTGTACACTGCCGCGAGATTGAAGGCATTAGAAATTTGGAGCTGGTTCCATTTCCCCTTCTTTCTTTCTTTTTTTCCTTTTGTTATGCAGAAATGCCTGGTCGATGTGCAGAGATGCGAGTGAAGCCCAGTCTGAACATGGGCCTTACAGAACAAACGCAGTCCAATCTGAACGACAGCGCTGCCGCAGCGGTTGTCTGATGCTTTTCCATTCGATTTGTTAGTAACGCTGCTCATCGGTGAGCATTGAGCAGCAACTGAGCTTTGCGTATCGGAGCGTAAAAGAACCAGGAAAAGAGGCACGGCCATATGCAGGATTGTAGGCAGCGCCGTGCATGCTGATGGTTTGTGTTGCCCCTTCCAGTTCCAGCAACTCGCAGGCCGTGTTAGGCCGACAGCACGTAGACGTAGGGGTCATGACGAAAGCACACAGACTTTGGTGGTCGGTGCCCGATCGGCTGGCTATTCAGGTAGATGGCCGTACTGAATTGTTCGGCTGGGAAGTAAAGGGAAGGACACGAGATCCTCCATAAGGCTGTCCGCACTCGTGTTCCTCTATTTGTCTCCTCCAATCAGAATATTCTGTCCTGGTCATCGAGATTCCTTTCTCTATCACAAATTCTTCCGCACTCATATCTCCTCTATCATCTTTCTTTATACCAGCTACCACATATTTTTATTCCTTTTTACTCCCTCTCTCTTTTCTCTCTCTTCTCCTCTCCTTCCGCCGCCACCTCCCCTCCCCTATCTCTCCTCGCACGACGCGGCGGCGGCCTGCGGGGCGGCGATGGAGCCCGCGCGACGACGGGCGGCGGCGGTGGCGCCTCTGCTCCGCGTCGGCGTCCCGCGCACGGAGGTCGGCGGTGCCCAGCGGCTGGCGCGGCGGCACGGGGTGGATCTTGGCCGGCCCAGCTTGGTCCGCCATCGTGTATGTCCGCGGCGATGCTGGAGTCCTGGGCGAGGTCGGCGGTGCTCCGCGGGACGGTGGAGCGCTTCGCCGCCGGTTCCCCTCGTCCTCCCCTCATCCGCCGGTCAGGGGTGCGGGGCGTAGTAGTGGCGGCTTCGCGGCGGAGACAACCAGCAGGAGGTGGCGGCGGCCGGCGGGGAGCAACGGCAATGGGCGCGAGCAACTGCCGTGGTACGGGCCCCAAGCCACGTCGGCGCGTTCGTACCTCCGCCATTCCGTCACAGATTGGGGAGAGCCGGGCCTCCGAGATGTTACCGGAGCTTGTTCAGGAGACCGCTGCAGCTCATTCGTTCCTGCAGGAGGGTGGTCCAGGAGACCGGTGCGGACAGCCTAAACCCCCCTGGGGGCAAAAGCAGGCTGTCAGGCTCAAAATGTCAGTCGCGATGCTGGAGTATATCGGGACACGGGCACGTTTGGTTCTTGCCCAGGAGAACCACGCCGACGCAGGGCGCGCCAACAATTTGGCGAGAGATTTTGCCGCCGCCGTCTCGCCCGCGCGTGAGCGCAAAATAGAACTAGCGCTAGCTTGGATACGCGGGCACGCCAAATCATGGGCGCGAAACTAAATGCACGCCATCGGTTGTTGACACGGCTGGCTTTGACGTTGAACCAAACGTGCCCGCAGATGCCGAAAAGTTGAGGCAGCTTTTGCGGTTTGCTTCGTTTGTGCAGTGCCGCGCCGCAGTGGTGATGTCGTTTCGATGCTGAGCTGAGCTACACACCCCACCGCCGAACGGAGCTGCTCCGGCGGAGCACCGGCACCGCCCCGTCCTGGCCTCGGGATCCCTCCCTGGGTTTTAACGAACTCGTGTGCGGGATCCGCAGTGCAGCGGGAGGCAGCCGGCAGGAGCTTGTTTCCCACGCGGTGTTTGGCCCTTGCATCGGTGGCGTCGGTGTAGCCGTGTAGAGGAGTGGTCTTTTTGGCCTTTTTGGCTGAGACGTCGTTTCACGTAGAAAGCCGTAGCACAGTACCACCATCCCGTTGCGATTTTGCTTTTGTACATCATCTAGTCCTGGGTACAGGTACCACCAGTTCTCCGCCGCTTTTGCTGGGCCCTAGAGGTCTTAGCATTGTACTTACAAGGAATAGGGAAGATGGGTTTAATCCTCTCCTCCATAATTCATCTTATCATGTAATCATTTTGAGCTCAAAAAACATGTAATTCATCTTATCATGCACTTTTTTATCTTAATTTTAATCCAGGTGAGGGAGCACAAGACTAAAAGGTTATTTATCCACTAGTGAGTAAAAGTCAGGAACTGTGACTAAAGATCATTTATTTATTAGTGAGGGACGATTTGACCCCACTTGGCATGATCCCTCCATCGGCAATGTTTCGACCGGATGTATGTTTTAGGGAAACAGCAAAGGCACTCACCGACGAAAACGGCAAGGCTCCACCAATAATGTTTTGTAGTGATGTAGTCTCTAGATGGTGGATCAAATAGAGAGGGCAGCAGTGCGGGTGAGGAGACAGAGGATCAGAGGAAGTTACAATCACTATCTAGAGCCATTATCTCAAGGTGACATGCTATGCATTGACCGTGATTTGAGGGAGGAGTATGAGAGAGATGGACCAAAAATGGAACATGGAACAATTTTTTCTATAACTAGCATGAACGCACGTGCGGCACGCACGTTTATTGACGACACATATATACTAAAACAATATCACTTGAGTAGACCGTGGTAAACAGACCAGTCGTGTGAAGCGTTTTTAAAAATACTTTATATTCGCTCTCTTATGTATAGAGAGATTTAGATATTCTCAAATGTAGATGCACATCATCTTTAAGATAGTTGGTCTTTATTTATATGGAAAAGACTCTTCAATCTATTATTTATTAGCAATACGGGATAATTATATATAGACGTGGTTACAAATGTGGGTATATCATGAGCAGGTGGGTCCGCGTGGGTATGGGTAGAGTCTTAGGTGAAAAAAGTTTCACATTTTGCACTGTTTTCCCGCATTTTCCCACGTCTTCCCACGTCCTACAACCCGACAGGTGGGTTCTCTGTGCGGGGCGGAGGTGGGTATATTGTGTGAGAAGTGTTTTTAATTCTTTTAGTATAGATTTTAGTATAGATAGATAAGAGGATTCTCGTCTCTACGGGGACTGACACTAGTTTTCCTAGCTAGTAGGAGCCGACTCAGTGCAGCAGCCCCATATGGCTTTTTTTCTATATGAAATGTTGATCTAAAACCAATTTATTATTAGACCAAAAGGAGCTATAGAGCTAAATCTAGAATTATGCCAGAGAAATGTCTAACGAAATCGCTCCCGAATACAGATGTAAATAATTTGAATTATTTACAAGCTGTATATAAATTCTCTCCTTTTTTCCCTTAATGTTAACAAGGCTAACGCGTGATGACCACATGGACAGAGAAAAAAGAAACATTGTAAAGCACACCCCCTACTTATCCACGAACACATCATTGGGGAGATTAACAGACTATGCGTTTTCACATGTCCCAACTTTTTCCACGTTTTTACCTTTTAGTTTTTTTGGGACTAACAAATAATGTATGAGAGCTTGTACAAACACACGGGTTTATTTTGTCGGTGTGCTCACCTTACTATTTTTGTTACAGGCGTGCTCAATTCAAATACTCAACATGGTTTCCGATTTATGCAAGTACTCAACATGGTTTCGGTATCCCCTGAGTATACTTTATCCAATTGATCATGGTATATGTTCACCATACTACATAAGTGGCAATGCCGTCATAGTTTCCTTTTGGATATTCAGATTATTACATGCTCCAAGTGGTGGTTTGCATCTCTTATTTGTATACTTCCAAGAAAAAAGGTCATTTCAATTTCAATTGCTATGATAATTCTGTACCTATTTTAGAAACCATCATTAACATCTGATTATAATTAGAGGTGCATATGTTCTACGATCCAATAAATCACCATTCAAGTTTCATGCGATTTAGATACAACGCCACAAGCAATATTTAAAAGAAAATCTCTAGCATTTTTCGGATATTATCTACAAAGCGGGATGATTGTTAGGAGCAACGCATCGGATGCACTATTCCTATAAATCGATTTATAGGTATGTGCAGATCCAACATCTCCAAATCAGTTGCCTCCATCCGCGACGTCGGCTCTATCGTCCCTCGTACCTCCGTGTCTATCGCCATGCCACCCCACCACCGCTGGCCTCCTCCACCTCCCACGACCTGCGGCGAATCCCCACCGCCGGGTTCGTCGTCACTGGCTATCCGCCCCTTGGCCGACGTCGCACCTACCACCCCCTCTCCCCTTTCCCCTCCCTCTCCATTTGGATCCAAGATCACTTGCCGCCACCGCCGCCGGATCCGACGCCCACTTTGACCACCGCCACCAACTGTGGCTATGATGCCCCATCGCTGGAGCCCAATCGTCACCGCTGCCTCACCGTCTCGCCCGACATCTGCCACCATTGCCGGCCCTCCAGCCTCCCTAGCCATCGCTTTAGATCCAGCGGCCATAGATCCCTTTCCAACTCAAAACCCCCAAACCATACTCCCAACTCGAAACCCTAACCCAAATCAAGGCTCGCCGGAAGAAGATGAGGTGCTCGCCGGAGAAGATGAGGTACTCGCCAGAGGAGGAGAAGGTTGCCGAAGGAGTCTCTATTGTTACTTCCCTTGATTCGTTACTTTCCTTTTTTTTTGCCTTCTATATCTTCCGACAATCCCTCGGATTACTAAATTGAGAGGGCTCCATGGTAAGTCTAAATCAAAATTCTCGACACTTGCTATAATACCTTACAACTCGTCAGAGTTTCACTAGAACCAGAAAATGGAAGCACGGCAGCCCAAAGTTTAACAAAATCGTGAAAAAAAATTAGATGGGCCTAGCCTAGCCCAGCCCTTGCCCACATGGCCTGGCCACATCGGCATGCCTAACCCGGCCTCGAGTGGAAGAAAGCGTGGAGCCGCGAACCGTCCGCTTGGACCACAGCCCTCCAGAAATTACGCCGTGGGGAGCCACCATCGCGGCGTCACGACACCCGTGATGCTAACAGTCACTGACACCCCACCCCCACCTCGTTCCCGACCCCACACACCATCCGCCAATAGCCCTGGTGACGCCGCGCCGCCGGGGCGGCCGGCACCCACCCCTCTACGCGTCGCTTACTAGTTGGCCCCACCAGCGAATTTAGGGTTGTCCAGAGACGGAGACGAGGCCCCAAAATACCCACAAGCTGTCTCTTATACACATCTAGATACACAAATCGAAAAGCCGGAGCCAGAGAGAGAGAATAGAGAGAGAGAGGAAAAACTTATCTGCCCTTCTAATCGCCCTTACCCCGTTGTGATAGATAACCACCCCCTCTCTCTCTGCGCGCCGCCGCCGCCGCCGCCGCGCTGCCCCGCCGGGACCCCGTCGGGAGCCCGTCTCCGGCGATCGCCGCCGTCCAGCCCCCCTCCTCCCCCGGCCCCGATCCGAATCCTAGGCGAAAAATCGCGGAAAATACCGCAAAAAATCGCGGAAATTCGTCCGGTCCTTTTTGAATAAATCGCACGGGCGTTTGGCCCCTCCCCCTTGCTCCCGCCCGCCGCCTCCCCTTCGCGGCCGCCGGCGACCGCGATCGCGCCATCCAATAAGCGCCGCGCGGGGAGACTGGCCCGTCTCGTGCCGGTCCGAGCATTCGTCTCTGCCGCGGGGGGACCGAGCGCGCGCCGTCCGCCTCCTCCTCCTGCTCCCCTCGTCGGCCGCGGCACGAGGTGCGTCCCCTTGCCACCTCGCGGGTTTTTGTGGGCGGCGTTTGGTTCCAAGGCATGGGCGCGTGTGATGTGCGTCGGTTCGGGTGCTGCCCGCCCGATCCGCGCCGCCGGCGGCTCGATCTGGCCGCCGCCCGCGCCGATCTGTGCGGCGGCGCGCGAATCGGTTGGGATTTAGGGTTTCGGAATCCAATTCGAATTCTGCGCGACCGAGGCTGCTCACCTTTGTGTCACTGCTTCCGCTGCTCGAATTTGATTAGAGCTGGGTTGAGTCACGTCCCCCACCTGCGGAGAGTTCAACCCATTTGGCATTGAAACGATCAACCCTAACGAACATAAGAAATTAATGAGATTCTATTTGGATTGCCCCTGTTTAGGGCACCAGATGTTGATCACTAGCTGCTCAAGTGGGGTTCTAAATTGACTTCGTTTCATACACTGCAGGGAGTGATACTGAGGCTGTCAAAGGTATTCCATGTAATGCCATAATTTGTGATGGCATTCTTCAGCAACTCTGGAAGCAGGGCTGATTCGGGAGGGTACAACTTGAATGAGAAGGCTGAGGATGAGGGCGCCTACGAGTCAGTCAGGGATGGGGATGTTGACTTGAACTCTAGGCAGTGGAACTTAAATGAGAAGGCAGAGGATGCCTACCACAGCGAACCAGAGCAACACGAAGCTATTGCTGGCCAATCAAGTCTGTATTCCTCCGAGCACACATCAGGGCAGCATGCCCGGAGAGGCAGATCGTCTGGCGATCCATGGGGTACAAATTTTCTGAAGGATTCCAGGTCCAAACAGACAGCCAAAGAAGTTCCACTGAATAGTGGTAGGGGAATGGATGCTGCTAGCTCGCATGATGACATGGATGGTAGTGGAGAGGATGATGAGCTGAACAGAGCAAATGGGGAGGTTCCTGCTGAGGAAATGCTTTCCGATGACTATTACGAGCAGGATGGAGAGGAGCAGATTGAATCGTTGCATCGTGGTGGGACAAAGCAGTCAAGCTGCTCCACTTCTGGCGGAGCAACAAAATCTGCCTCCCGACAAAAGAAGACAGCGGCAAAGTACAATGCTTATGATGACGATGACGATGATGAGTATAATGATGAGAATGACGACGACGACGCGGGTGGTATATTCAATTCTGGAATCTTGTGTTTAACAACATAAATGCGCTAATGCTTTATTTGTATACATACCATTATAACCCATTATTTATTGGCATTTTCTCCTCCTTCCTTATTTGTAGGAGATGATCCTGATGATGTGGATTTTGAGCCAGAAAGCGAAACGGACAAGGCCGCTGATAAGGTCTTCCATTGGCTTAAATCCTCTGCATAACCGTTACATGTTTCATCTGCACATATTAAGCTACGTCACCATCATATTATTCAGGCTAGTTGGTGTAGTTAATGTTTGTCACAACTGTGTTTGAGATCTACTCCCTCCGTCCCACAAAGACTGTCCATTTAGGCTTGTCCCAAGTCAAACTATCTTATCTTTGACCAAGTATTTACAACAAAAATTGTCAATATTTATAACACTAAATAGGTATAGTATGAAAATATACTTCATAATGAATCTAATGAAACTTAATACACATCAAAAGTATTGATATAATTTTATATAAATTTAGTCAAACATAAGATGGTTTGACTTAAGACAAACCTAAATGGACAATCTTTGTGGGACGGAGGGAGTATATGCTGCTGCTTCTGCTGCGGTGTTATGAGGTTGTTTCAATGTTATGTCTTCATGAACATGAGCTGGCGAGCATTGAAAATAATGTTAGTTCAATAAAATACAGAAAATGCACTGCTTCTTCAGGTGACCCAATAGACCAAACAACACAAATCATACACAGAATGATGGTACATGGAATAAATACCAGAAACCTATGCTAGCCAGAATTCATGTGGATGGTAAGAACCTTGGAAGGGTATGCCTCTTTGGTATTCTTGAACAAGGTAATGCAATATGCTAGATGTGACTTCCGTGGGCCTTAGCAACTTTCTCAGCTGCAGTTGTAACTTCTAACTGAGCCCTGGTGTGTGACCATATGGCTAAGCTTGTTGCTTACTACTCCTGCAGCATTTTAGACTGCTTATTTGTTTAGACTATGATCGTCTGCATACACACTATGAACTTTTTTGCGCTTTTCATCCTACAAATTAACCACTGTAGCCCTGTGTTTGTAGACATAGAAATTAACCACACTTATGCTCATGCGTTTTGTTGTGTATTGCTGGTTTTCCTGTTGGATCATGCAAAGAGGAACAACAACAACAACAACAACAACATAGCCTTTTGTCCCAAGCTAGTTGGGGTAGGCTAAAGAGGAACCAAGTCTTTAATGTTATTAGAAGTATTGGAGATTTTTGCTTGATTATCTATGTTGCCGAAGGTGTAATCTCTTTGAAACACTCGACTTGCAGGATAAGTTTATGGATAGTGAGAATTCTGATGGCGATGATGATGATGATGAGCTTGAGCTCTCAGATGACGAAGATGATGATTTTGCCGAGAATCGGAGGCAACCTAAACGACTGAAGGTTGTAGTAACTAAAACTTCTAAGGGAAGAAAGTTGCCCATCCAGGCTCAACGAAGATGGGGGATGTCTCACACTGATGAAGAATATTCCTCGGGAAAAGAGTCAGATGTTCCCAGCGATGCTGATTTCAATCACAGATCGAAAAAACCAGACAGGTCGCATCAGAAACCTGTTGGCCGCAATGATGTTGCCCCAATTATGGCTCATAATGAACTTCGGACTTCTGGAAGGAGGAGGACAGTGAAAAAGATCTCATATGCTGAAAGTGAAGAAAGCGATGACAGTGAGGAGAAGTCGACTAAACAACAAAAGGTGAGAGTTTAACACAAACTATAAGTGAAAGCAGCATTTTTTTGTCACCTAGAAATCAGAATAGATAACTGACTAACTAGTTATTGTCATGACATATGGCTTGTTTGATACATCATGTTGACATAGTTTTTCTTCCTATTTTATTGACCGCATCATGGTTTTTGTACTGTTAATCGAAGTTACTGACTTATATTTGTGTCAAGAATCAATTCATATATGTATTATGCCCACCTTAACAAATTTTAATATATCTAGCTCATGAAGGAGGAACAAGAAGAGGAAGACGGAGAAACAATCGAAAGAGTTCTTTGGCATCAACCCAAGGGTGTTGCGGAAGAAGCAGCGCGGAATGGCCAATCAGCTCAACCTACTGTTGTCAGCCTACCACCGGACTTTGATCAACAGTGGGATGAACTAGAATTCTACATAAAATGGAAAGGCCAGTCTTACCTGCATTGTCAATGGAAGACATTACCAGAGCTCCAAAGTGTAAGTACTTATCTGCACTATATATAAATTATCTTACAGTTAGATGTCTGTGTTCAAATCCTTTAACTTAGTTCTTGCTAAATCTGCTATGATAAACATCTACACGACAGGTTAGTGGATATAAGAAGGTTTTAAATTACACAAAAAGAGTTGCCGAGGAACTGAGGTACAAGAGGGCACTATCACGTGAAGAGGTAAGCCTGTGGACCTTTTCCATTTCAAAAGATGTGTAATTCTTGGACCTGGATTAAAGCATAATGGCTTCTATACACCAACATCCAGAGGATAAGTAGTATCTCTATTCTCTATGATACAACTTGGAAAATGTACAAGAAATGTTTGTCCCTCTTTTTTTTGTGATCAAAGATCCCTGATTTTGGCACAGTATACTTTGTTGATGTTTAAAATTAAATAATCTGTGCTGTTAAGTAGTGCTATGGAGTGAATAAAATTGCCTGCATTCACAGACTTGTTACTTAATATTGCCGACATAATGGCGGCAATTTGATATGTTCCTCTGGTTAAGTTGCTAACATATTCATGTAATAGGTTGAGGTGCATGATGTGGGCAAGGAAATGGAGCTGGATCTTATTAAGCAATATAGTCAGGTTTTGTATTAAGTTCAATTTTAGACTGTCGGTATACATTGTTCATTATCACGTTTGCATATTGTCTAACATTGGATCTTCAGGTTGAAAGGGTATTTGCTGATAGGGTCAGTAAAGCTGATGGAGATGATCTGGTTCCAGAGTATCTAGTCAAATGGCAAGGACTTCCTTATGCAGAATCTACCTGGTAATTTTCGTGGCATGGCATCCAGTTTTGTGCTAGGATTATTGTTTTGCACATGGATGATCTTCCGTGATGAGTGCAATCGCTCTTACCTCTATTGGAGTATGATTATGCTGTGTCGATCTTTCATACACATTATAATTTGTCTGGTGGATTTTGTAGTGACACAATCTCTATTCTAGGAATATGCCGTTACTGTTTGATTACTATTTGTACTCACTGACCTAGTCTTTGGTGCTCTGTTGCAGGGAAAAAGATACTGATATTGAGTTTGCTCAGGATGCAATTGATGAGTATAAGGTAAGGTACTTACTAGCTGATATGAGCATCTGGAAGTGTGCATATATTAGTGCTTAGAGCATATCATTATGATAGACATGTAATGTTATATCATGACTGGCTTTACACTGAATGTTAGGCCCGTGAAGCTGCCACAGCTATACTTGGGAAAACAGTTGATTTTCAACGGAAGAAAAGCAAAGGTAACACTTTCCTTCTTGGTCGATAACATATTTGATAGATAAGACAAACTGGAAATTTCTCTTCTACACTATTTTGTTCCTTGTGTAGTTTTACAACTTTGTACATTGTTGATTATCCTAGGTCATCAGGAACCTACCATATGCTTAGGCCCATGGTTTGAATAAGTATTTACATTGGCTTCCTTTTGTGTGTGGCCTTGAGGGGATCCAATGTAGTTATAGGACCAATTTATCGCTATTGTTCAACCTAATCGAACTTTACATTTTTCAGCTAGTTTGAGGAGGCTTGATGACCAACCCGAATGGCTAAAAGGTGGTAAACTTCGTGATTATCAGCTTGAAGGACTAAACTTTCTCGTCAACGGGTATGTAAGATCAATATGAATGTACATATGCACATCAGAATACAAATAATTTCTTTGATTGACTGGTGACACAGGTGGAGAAACGACACTAATGTTATACTTGCTGATGAAATGGGTCTGGGAAAAACTATCCAATCCGTTTCTATGCTTGGCTTCCTTCATGTAATTTCCTTTTTTATTTTCTTCCTTTCATTATGATGAATGGTATTATGGTCCTTTGATTGATTACTAATTTCTGATTTATATTGCAGAATGCTCAAGAAATCAATGGCCCCTTTCTTGTAGTTGTGCCACTGTCAACATTGTCGAATTGGGCAAAGGAGTTTCGGAAGTGGCTGCCCAACATGAATGTCGTGATTTATGTCGGAAACCGTGCCAGCAGAGAGGTGAATCTATTAAATTAGTTCTCCCTTTTTTGTATGTGATCTAGCTGCCATTATCAAATGTTGGCAACAGGTATTATAGCCTAAAATCCTACAATATTGTTCTGCTAAATATAATATTTACTTGATAATACAAATTCTTGTTACTTCTGGAAATTGACTTATTCACTGTTTGTGCTAATATTTCCTATCATATGTATGAGAGACTGCCCACCTGTATGAATATTTTGAACTGGCTAGTAACTTTAAATGTCAGCTTGCAAATTGCGAACTGTTAAGTTTGTCTGTCTTTTTATGTCCTGTTAAATCAAAAGCCTTTGTGTTTTAAAAATACATGTTAGGAATATTTATACTCTGATACTGTATTACAGCGCATTATGGGCATTTACCTGGGCTATATTTTTGTGAGAAATCAACAATATCTTGACTTGTAACATAGATGGTACAAGAGGGGATAAGATAAGTAATATGCAGCGCTATTACTTCCATTCCACTTACTATGATCCTGATAAATTTATAGAAACAAATATGATCTACTGAGAAAAGTTAAATGGAAAAAAAACACCGTCTTTCCTGTCTTCTTCAAGACAGCACTGTTCTTCTTTACAATGTTCATCATCTCAATGAAGTTGTAGTCTATGTTACGATAACATCACAATGTGGTTGAGATGAAACCTTTTGGTAGCATGTGTCTCAGCACAAAATCTCTATATATTGATGTGCATTGTGTTTTCTTTGTCACTCTTCTTTTGTATTTTCTTGGCTCAGGTTCTTATTCCAGCATGTGTTGCATTTTGATGTTGGGTCTAATATGAATGTGTTGTTTTAGCGAATGAGAAGGCACACAAGTCTAATTAGTACACCTTTTAACTGGCACACAAATCTAATTAATACACCTTTCAACTAACTTTTATTTGAATTAGTAGTTGTGTCCTGATTTTCTCTCTCGCAATCTATTTGCCACAGATGTGCCAGCAGTATGAGTTTTTTTCAGACAAGAAGGGTGGACGACATGTAAAATTCCACACGTTGATAACTACATATGAGGTGATTCTTAAGGACAAAGCTGTTCTTTCCAAGATCAAATGGAGCTATCTCATGGTTGATGAAGCTCATCGGTTGAAAAATTGCGAAGCATCACTGTATACAACCCTTTTGGTATGAAATAGTTTCTTAAACTTTATTATAAATTCTGTAAAACTGTTATTGGGATAAAGATTATGCTAAATTTATATTGTTACTACAGGAATTCAGCACTAAGAATAAGCTTCTTATCACTGGAACACCTTTGCAGAACAGTGTTGAAGAGCTTTGGTATGTCTTCTTTTTACATAGAATTGTAATAGTTAAATTTTATGTGGGTATTTTTACTTGATATGTAACTTGACACAACGATCTGTTTGTAGTTGGTGCATCTAGTCTATTTAAACTTTGTTATTTTTTTTCTTGTCGCTGAGCTGTCATTTTTTTTGTAGGGCGTTACTTCATTTCCTTGATCCCGTTAAATTCAACAGCAAGGATAGTTTTGTTGAGAAATACAAAAATCTGAGTTCCTTCAACGAAACTGAGGTAGTGTTTCAAATGAAAGTTTTATCTTCGCTGGATCATCATCTATTACTATTGATTGGATATATATGACTTTATTTGCACTGATTTCTTGTAGCTTGCTAATCTGCACAAGGAGTTAAGGCCTCATATCCTTAGACGAGTAATAAAAGATGTAGAGAAGTCTTTACCTCCAAAAATTGAGCGGATTCTACGTGTTGAGATGTCACCCCTTCAGAAACAGTGAGTACTCTTAAGGTCATTAGCGCATTTTTTAATGAGGTTAATCTGTTTTTGTTTTACTAGGTACTACAAGTGGATTTTAGAGCGGAACTTTCAGAATTTAAACAAAGGAGTCCGTGGGAATCAGGTTTTTGTTACATCTTTACCATCATCTTTTAATCAAGCTATTGTGTGTTTTCTTAATGGGTGTTTTTAGTTATTTTAGTGGGCACCTTTTGATCTTCTGGTGCTCCTAGTATCTTTTTTCGTTAAGTAACTGTCACTCTATTCTATCTTCATATCTTGGAATTTAAAGAAATTTGGTTGTCTCAGTACGTACTCCCTCCGGTTCCATATTAGAAGTCGTTTTGGACAAGGTTTGAGTCAAACATTGGGAATATAAATCATGAATAACATTTAACTCATTGAGTTTGAAAATGTGAAAATTATATAAATAGAGAAGGGTAGTCCTCTTTGGTATTCTTGAACAAGGTAATGCAATATGCTAGATGTAAATATTTTTATAGAAAAGAGAAGTCAAAGTTGTGCTTTGGTGACCGTGTCGCTGTCCTAAACGACTTCTAATATGGAACCGGAGGGAGTATGTACAAGTCGATGGCTGAGTTATGTCCAAGACATAACAAGTAGTGACTATATACCATGCTACTACTGTAGGACTAAATGCTATGGCGCTTGCTAGTTGCCAGGATGATCTGGATTGGAACAGTGTTGCTGCCCTGTTGCTAGCCCAATCAATTTCTCACTTGGCCATGTTTTGCTTGTCAAACTGGCACTGCAAGTTTGCAAAGCAATGCTTGTCCATTGGGACCCAACTTGGGTCTCCCTTGTGGGCAAGAATTGATTGTTTGTGACTTTTTCTTTGTTATCAACTAATTCCAAATAGTTACGATGTTCAACAACAATTGTTGCTTGACTAACGGCAAAAGAACCGAACACCTAGTCTAGCTATTTTCTTTTATCTGACTGACTTTGATCATGACATATGCAGGTCTCACTTTTGAACATTGTTGTTGAATTGAAGAAATGCTGCAACCATCCATTTTTGTTTGAAAGTGCTGATCATGGTTATGGTGGAGATAGCATTGGTGACCGAAATAAAGTTGAACGCATTGTTATGAGTAGTGGGAAACTTGTTTTGTTGGACAAACTATTGGTGAGACTGCGGGAGACTAACCATCGTGTGCTTATATTCTCACAGGTTTGTAACTAGAATTTATTGCCACGTATTGTGGTTATGCAAATTTTACATCATTGTAACATTTGTTAGTTTTGAATATATCTGTCTAGAGTCATCTTTACAGAATCATCTGTCCCGTATTGAAGTATGCCTCACATCTAAGAGGAAAGCAAGAATTACATGTCAACCTGCCAAAGGCACCTTTGGGAGTCTTTTCAGTCTGCTTGTGGCAGAGCCAGAAACTCAAGTTAGGGCTTGGCGGTTACTTGAAAAGATCATCATGATGATATAATAATGAAAATTGAAAACCGCTAAATTTAGTGAATTACTTTCTTTGGTCAAATATAATTTGTTTTTCTAGCTCTATGACGATTTATGTCAATGGCAAAGAACCGAAGAGGCTTTCGGATGGTATACTTGAATGAGTGATGGGAAATGCTTCCAAAAAGTTTAAAATAGCAAGAGTTTGCAAACCAAATAAAAATGCCATTTTGGAATAGAGGTAGAAAGCTCCCAAGCGTAAAGTTTGTACTAGCAGCCTGAAAGATTATATATTTACCAGAAACTGACTTAGTGATGTGTCTGGCATAGGGTGCCTTTTTGTATGTAAATTTGTTTGTGTGCAGAACCATGCCAGCCAATCCTGGTCTTGGAGAAACCAACCTCAATGAATTTGTTTTGCTATTTTAAGGTTTTTGTGCGGAATGGCTTCTATTTCTATAGTTGTTTCCTTTTTGTGATTGGGTAGATTTCTTTTAATCAAATATTCGTTGTCAATTACTTACCTAATATATTTTCTTATTATTCTAACAGCAATATATAAAGCATCTGGGCTTATTATGGTCTAATTGTTGATACTTTGCAGATGGTTAAGATGTTGGACATCCTTGCAGAATACCTATCTCTTCGGGGATTCCAGTTTCAGAGGCTTGATGGTAGTACAAGAGCAGACCTTCGTCACCAAGCCATGGAACATTTCAATGCTCCTGGAAGTGATGACTTCTGTTTTCTTTTGTCCACACGTGCCGGAGGACTTGGTATTAATCTTGCAACTGCAGATACAGTGATAATTTTTGATTCAGATTGGAATCCTCAAAATGATCTCCAGGTACACCTCCCCCCCCCNNNCCCCCCCCCTCGTCTCCCTCTCTCTCCTGGTTGTGTCTAATTTATAATGATTTTCTTATCTTTCCTATGTTTCTTTTTATGGTTCATTTCTTGTTAGGCAATGAGTAGGGCACATAGGATTGGCCAACAAGAGACTGTTAACATCTACCGTTTCGTCACATGTAAAAGCGTTGAAGAAGATATATTGGAACGCGCAAAGAAGAAGATGGTTGTCACACTGTTTAGTTGATGTATTCTTTAGTAGGTTGATCGAAAACTGTTCTGTTAACCTTATTTTTCTCCTCTGTTTTAGGTTCTTGATCACTTGGTTATTCAGAAATTAAATGCTGAAGGAAGGCTTGAGAAGAAAGAATCCAAAAAGGGTGGCACCATGTTTGACAAGGTAGGTTTTGGTTTGAACCTTGCTTGAGTAGGTTACTGTTTGGCATGAGATATTTTGTATTGGGTGGTTCGAAAGATACATTTGTGACTTTTATGTTCAATCTAACTTGGAAATTTCCAGTTTCCTGCTGAAAGTTGAACTATATACTGTAATTTGTTTATCCAATTCCTGTGAGATTCCTGCATTCCAAATGGGTAGTCATAATTGCAGCTTCTAGTTAAAATAAGCTGTAACATATAGCTTGAGAATTTTTTGTACAGCTTGTGAAAATGATGAAAATAGAACAGTATCATATTAATTGGGGGGCCATAATTTCAGCTGCTATACTCATGTGAGAAAGGAAAAAAAAGTATATCTAATACTTTCTTATTCTACTCTGTTTTACATTTATGCTGCTGTACCATTCTGATATAAGCTGCATCACTTGGCAGAACGAACTTTCAGCTATATTGAGGTTTGGGGCAGAGGAGTTATTCAAAGAAGACAAGACTGATGAAGAGACCAAGAGGAACCTTGAAAGTTTGGACATTGATGAAATTCTTGAGAGAGCTGAGAAAGTTGAAACAAAGGGTGGTGAAGGGGAAGAAGGAAATGAGCTTCTTAGCGCTTTCAAGGCATGTGATGTGTATTCTATACTCAAGTTACTGATGCTGCCGAGCTGGAACTATTCTGCATTAACATTTTTTTTTAATATTTTGGGTAGGTTGCTAACTTCTCTAGCGGCGAAGATGATGCCACATTCTGGAGTAGACTAATACAGCCCGATCCTGCAGATATGGTTCAGGTATTGATTGGCCAGTGGCTTTGCCCAGTTATTGTAACCTGCTGTCATTTCTGCCTGTAAACTTTATCAGAGAGTAATATCTGATGTTCTTCAGGAAACGTTGGCACCTCGTGCTGCCCGAAGTAAAAAGAGCTATGTTGAGGATCCCCAACTCGACAAAAATAATAATAACAGGAAAAGACGGGCAGTTGAGGTACAAGAAAAGCCAAGGAGGCGTTCTGGCAGAACAGTGGAAACGGTAGTTTCATTACCACTGGTTGATGGAGCAGTAGCTCAAGTACGGGAGTGGTCTTTTGGCAATATTCCAAAGAAGGATGCTTCCCGTTTTGTACGAGCGGTAATATGCACCTTCTAACTATTTTTTTGATTCTTCTGCCTTTTCAACTGTTGAATTGTACATTTTCGTTTTGAAATTAACTGTCAATTGTATATGCAAGTACCTTGAATCATGCTATTAATACATCATTTGTATCATCTCCTTTGCTTTGAGCTGATGGGATATTGCAATACTTTGCATTTTGATCTTGTCTTTGGAAATCTTTATGTGCTTTACTTTAGCGAATGCTGTGGCGATGTGTAACTAGCAAGGCACATTTGCCTTCACATATGCATTCTGATTTGGTATAATGAATCAGTGCTGCTAAAGCTTGATTATAGAACAAATTAGTATAAATCAGTCCAATTCTATTGCCTGTAATCTCTGGATTTTTCAAGAAATTCTGGTTCTGTGGGAGCAGTTAGTCTCATTTCTAATTTTGGTTACTCCTCAGCTTTGTTATAAAATATATGTGAATTGCATTGAATTGTTTGTGATGGTATGATGTGCTCACCCTGATAAGTGAAATTTGTAGGTTAAAAAATTTGGTAATGCAACCCAGATTGACCTAATTGTTGATGACGTTGGCGGTGTACTAGCAAAGGCACCGCATGAAGCACAGATAGAGCTGTTTGATTTGCTGATTGATGGTTGTCAGGAAGCAGTAAAAGAGAATACAGATATCAAGGTAATAACTGTCTCCTTTTTGTTAACTGTAAAGGGAACTACATGACTAATCTACATTCACTAAGTTCTATCTGTACTTCCAATATAGGGCACAGTTTTGGATTTTTTTGGTGTAGCAGTGAAGCCTTATGAATTGCTCGGTCGTGTTGAAGAGCTTCAGTTCTTGGCAAAGCGAATTGCACGCTACAAAGACCCAATCAAGCAATATCGGATCCAGTTACCTTACAAAAAGCCTCAGTGGTCAGCAAGCTGTGGATGGACTGAAAGTAATTGCATCTGAACCCTAGTTGTTTAGATAGAAACTGTACAAAATATAGGCTCTTATAGTTTGTTTCTTGTATTGTCTTAGCTGATGATGCTAGATTGATGGTTGGAATTCATTGGTATGGCTACGGAAATTGGGAGAAAATACGGTTGGATCCAAAGCTTGGTCTGACTACAAAAATTGCACCAGCAACACTAGGTGAAAGAGAGACATTTTTACCACGTGCTCCAAACTTGGATAATCGTGCTAGTGCTCTCCTACAAAAGGTATTCTCACTCACTTTCCTGTTCATATTGTATAAAATAGTTTTGATCTTTACAGCTCAGATAACTCTTAAGTGAATTGTAATGCAAATCCTAAGCATAGGATTGATTAGTGGGCTGCATTTGTGACCTTGAGAATGTTATTCTAAGGGCCTGTTTAAATGGGTACACCAACTTTTGTCTAATCGCTTGTATATATTTTCTATGCATTTGGAACATTGTAGTGAATATGGAAATCAAGAAAAATGCTATCCAGCAGTTTTTATTTATTTTACTTGGCTTGTTTTAGTTGCTTGGAACCATGTTTGAGATTTATGTTTAAAAGAGTATGAATGAATGTTTCATCTTGAATTGCATATTCTACATGCTTTACATTTACTTTTTTGCATTCTATTCTGTTGACAAGAAGTTGTATTTTTTCAAGGAATATGCCAAGTTTAGTGGTAAGAGCTCAAAAGCCAAAGGAGTTGCCCGCCAAACAGTCAATAATGACAGCAATAGTGGAACTCGATCAATGAGGGGCCGGCAAAAGGATGCACAAGAAAAGGACGATAATAAGCCGAACAAAGATGACATTCAGAAGCGCAAGATTGTGGAAGCTGAAGCAAGAGAAGAAGGTGAAATTTCTGAATCAGAGGCAGAGACCAAGTATCGTCTGGACAAGGAGGAAAAGTGGCTTGAATGGTGCTCTGAAGTTTTAGATGAGGAGCAGGAAACTTTGAAGCGCCTGGATAGGTTACAGAATACAAGCGTAAACCTCCCAAAGGAAAAGGTGTTCGCTTGTTCTGTGGGCAGTATATTCTTAAACTGATCTTGCACCAAAATCTTACCTTCAATTTACTGTGTTTAGGTTCTTTCGAGAATTCGCAAGTACCTCCAAATAATTGGGGACAAAATTGGGGAGGTTGTCCGGCAACACAGTGAGTCGTACCGGCAATCCCGTAAGTCTAGTCGATCCTCCCGTAAGTGTATCTGTTCCCTTCTCCAAAATCATTCTTGAGACGTGCAGAAAATTAGGAAAGGAATATGGCTGTATCCCTCGATAGATACTGGCTAAATTATTGTTTTGATTGCAGGCATGACTATGAGATTATGGAATTATGTTGCAACCTTTTCAAATATGTCCGGGGAGCAGTTGCATGATCTATATTTGAAACTTAGTCAAGATGTGGAAGGTGGAGTTGGACCGTCCCATGGTGGCAATTTTGCACCCATTCCTCCCAACAAGGGAGGTAGCTCAAACCATCCTTCGAGAAACCAAAGGCCGACTAGGTCTCTCCAGTATGCTTCTGAGTCTTTCCATAATAATGAGAGCTCTGGAAGTTCTGAAGTCTGGAAGCGACGGCGGAGAGCTGAGCCAGATAACCAATTTGACACTCAGCCTTTATATCAACCTCCTCCAATGATGACAAATGGAAATAGGTTGCAGGAATCTAGTAGTTCTGCTGGTATTCTTGGCTGGGGTCCAGTTGAAATGAGGCGCTATGGTAATGAAAGGCCAAAACGAGGTGTTCATCCTAGTCATTTCCCTGCTGGGCATGGACCTTTGCTGTAGCTGAAGGAAGTAGTCCATGCAAACAAACTCGTCCATTTGGGCATAACTGTTCCCAAGGATTTTCAGCTTCCATGTAGTTAGAAATGGTGCAACTCCATCGGGATTGAAATTCTTTTTGCATAAAAAAAGGAATAAAGAGCAAAACCTGCCCTGGATCACAGTTTTGAACTCTGCCTCAAAAAGTTATGCCGGGACTCAAGAGGTGACGCGGGGAGCCATTAACAGTTGTACACAGAGCATCCTTCTGACACAATCACAGCAAAACAAATACATGGTGGCTTGTGGACTGCCAAGAGGAAGAGTTGAGAAAGTTTTGTCAGTTCAGTTTTGTGATCTAATAGAAAGTTGGGGTCATTTAGAAAAGTTCATCTCAACAATGATCTATAGTTAAATCTCAATACATGTATTCTGTTTTACATTGCAATATAATGAAATATGGTTCAGCTCTCTTTACCTCTCTTAAATGTTCTTTTTGTCCTTTTATTTATTTTCTGAGTTGATGTAACAAAGCAAAGGAAAGCATATCGCAACAGGCGTAACAGGTGTTAGTTTGTTTCTATTTCTGTAAATAGAGGTGAAACATACTTTGGTTTATACCATGGAATTGTTGGATATTTGTATAGCACCCTTACTGTTTGATGGTGACATAATGCAAAATGTCGCGCAGCTAATTAGGTGGGTTGTTAAACATATATTTCAGATAATTGTTTGGTATCATTGTGGTGTTATTTACATTTTGACGTGTCCTCTATGATCTATGGTGCAGGTGAACCAGGCAACCAGCTGAGATCTGTTTGGAAGTTGCATGATGTCTACTTTGACGTGGTCGCTCACTTGTGCTTTTAAGAACCAGCCAGGATATTTCGTGGGTTGTATGTCTCTGAAATTTTAGCTCTTTATGATGCGCGAAAACTGCTGTATCAGATTCCAAATATTGCGTATTTTGAAGCCTCTGGCGCACCTGTTGGATGTCTCACTGTGCCAGTGACTTCGTGCAGGGGCGTCATCACATCCATATTTATCTGGTGCCACGCCACGAACATATATTTTATCTTGTTTGAGCTGCTTCGTTATCGACGTAATGCTGGCCTGATGAGTGAATAACACTCCAAGCTGCGCTTGCTTGTCTTTTCTTTTTCAAACTTTACTGGATAGCAAACTCCCGAGGCCACAATAGACGATAGTCACTAGAGCAATAGACCGACCTGAGGCACCATCTACGGTTCATTCAGTTTGTTTAAAGGTAAATCATTTTGGGTATTGTCTATTTCGAATACTTTGTCATGTATATTTATTTTAGTATTTATATTGGTTGTTTGGCATATAGGTCTATCACAGTTATAAAACAGTCACAATCTAGGAGGAGGCTAGGTCCACTGCAGATATTCAAATGCCGAAGCGGCTTGCACAGCATACTAGAACTAGAGATATTTATGCCACTGATTTGGGAGGTGAAAAGGTGTGTCTGATTGTTAGCGTGTCACTATCTTCGTGGCTTGTTTACTTGCCCGAGATCTACTAACGCGCTCCAATTCATCATTTTTCATCAAACCTTGTTAGATCTGTTTATTTCATGTTGTCTCATGTTTTTTTTGGGGGGTTGCAGAGAGGAGCTGCCGTTGCGCAAGCTAGTTGTTGATGGTGCCATGGAGGATGGAGGTGTCCCTGGCAGAGATGGTGTGGGCGATGCTCGGCGGCTGGGTCTCCTCATTCCTCGCCATCGCCGACGACGTCGCGCGCGCCCTCAGGAGCAGCGACGTCGCCAACTAGGCTTTTCACTCGCTCGTTCGCGTCGTCAGTGATTCGTCTTGAACCAGGATCACTGGTTAATTTTGCGTGTTTACGTGCATGATCTTACTGCATCGTTGATCCGGGGGCATTTTCTACATGCTACATAAGGGTTTTCACCTGATACGTTGTCTTGTTCTAAAGCATATGTATATGTATATGTATGCCTCTTAAGATGAGACCAACGTTGCACAAATTTGCATATTCCGGTGTTGAGGCTTGCTCAACGCGTACAGAGATCTCCTGCACACTCCCACTGGGGCGTTGCAGAGAGTGTTGTCTTGGTAGCACTGTGCTTCGGACATTCGTTCACCAGGTGAGAAGCTCAAACCCACCGAGTTCATCAAACCTGCACCAGCAGCTCACCGCGGTCGGCTTTGACCGCTTGACGACCCGGCTGCAATTTGGATTCCAAAATACAGTAATTCCAGGGAATAATGAAGAGATTACACTCAGCCTAGAGTTGCCCGTCTGTTGTTGGACGTTCACGTCGTCAGTGAATTTTACTGAAACTAAGGCAAAATTATGTTTTGCAACCCTGTACTCATAATCAAATTATATTCTGGAATGCAAATTCGGTGACTACCGAGCGAGGCGTGTGCATGTGGCGTTAATCCCGTGTCCATGTCTACTGATCCAAGTCTGTTCTCTAGCGTACACATCAGAATCTGACATTTTCCAATCCCAATCCACTCCGCTGCTGAGAATGGTTAAGACGAGGGAATTCGATTTTTTTTTGAAAAGGGATACTTTATTCATTTTTTTTCAGTTAGATACATCGAGGTGATACACCTGCCTGAAAAAGATCCCGGCCTCTGTCAAGCGACACACAACCAAAAAGAAAAAGAAAGTTTTCATCAACCTCCGGATCCTAATAGCCGCCAATCCTAAGACTAGACTGCCACCCAAACGCCCGGGCAAAAATAACCTTGGCCACTAGAACCAAGCACTGTGACGCCACCACAAGACTGTCCCGCGATGATGGCTGTTGAAGGATAGACCAGGTGCGGAGCCAGTGCGCCGTTGTGAAAATAACCTGCAAAAAATTTGGAGACTTGTTATCAAAAACCACTGCATTTCTGCATCGCCAGACCGCCCAACATAAGGCTGCCGCGCCTACAAATACTAGAGGTTTAAAACTTTGTGGTACTAAATTCAGCCAACCATTAAACATATTAGACACACTAGATGGTTTAGGTAAACCCCATGCCACATAGGCCGAAGCCCATACCATACGTGTAAATCTGCACTCAAGAAATAGATGCCGAATTGTTTTATTTTCATGGCAGAAGACACATTGCTTGCTGCCATTCCAATTTCGTTTAGCTAGATTGTCCTTAGTAAGAATAACTCCTCTCTTTAAAAACCATAAAAAAATTTTAACTTTTAGTGGAAGTTTTGATTACGAGGGAATTCGATACCGGGATATCCGGATGCACCACCGGCTGCGGGTCTCAGGCGAGTCCTTGTCGCCGGCGGTCGGACGCCTTCCGTCACCACAGCTCCGAACACCGCATACACGCTTCACCCAGCCCTGAAATCCCCTGTTGGATAATCAGGTGGATTGGATGTCGAGTGAGTTCTCAAGCACCTAACTGTCCATCAGGCAATCATGTTGTCAACCACCAAGAGAATTATCATCCACGAGCGAGTCGGATAATCAACAGCAATCGCTCCCAATCCAGGCACTGTTATCCCTTCTTATCTCCTACTACCTGTTATCTCCATAAGAGTATGAGACCATGTCCAGGACTTGTCATCGTCTTCTGCTTGTTTCGAGCGTTGAGAAGGAAGCTCGCAGAGCCGCTTGTGCTGGGCTTGATATGGTCCATATGGATCGGCAATGGTCAGATGCATTGAACGAGAAGCAAGTGTAATGATCGATGAGTGGCAATGCGTGTTCAACACCAACACAAGGCAATGAGAACCTCGAGATCCATGTCTCTAGGTGAAGGTAACACGACGCTGACGACTCATGAGCTGATGGTGACCAAACAAGCCGTGGAACAAGGCAGGCAGGCAGGCATGGGGCGCCATGGTCCATGATTCCGGTAACAGTGCGACGGAGAGCCATGGAAGAGCATGGCTCAACCGGTTGATGTGCCACTGGAATGATCATCAGTATACATGACTTGCGAAACCTATTGCGGCACATTGGTCTGAAACTCTGAACGATCCGATTGCCTTCTTCGATCAACATTTTTTTTAAGAGAATCTTCGACCAACAATCATTGGCATGTTTTCTTTACTCATGGGGACCGGCTGCTGATAACTGATAGCTCATCTTTATCTGAAAACACAGCAGCCTGAGAGCAGATTGGATTTCCTTGTCAGATTATCCCTCTGAATCTGTTAGCTCCAGACGCACAAGACTTGTGTGACACTGTCCAATTGTTTATTGGTAGCAGATATATGCATGGTATCTGAATCTCACATCACTCGTACTTTTAGTTGGTTCAGCAGGTTGCATTTTTGCATTTGAATAACATGAGGAGAATAGTCATAGTCTGCAAGGCCAATCATAGATAACACTGCCTTCTAGCTACTGGTAACTTGAGCTTGAAGATTAGTGGAAATAAAGCGTGCAGGTCTGCAGGTGTCTCGTCTAAACAAGACAATTCATGCATTACCTACCACTTATCTGAATGACCCATTACCTGCATCTTTAGCTTTGTTGTTGCCCTCTCGGTTGAAGCAACTTTCGGTTTCTGTAGCTTTACTTGCAAGGCTTACTCCAATTTGTGCCAAACCTCTAGCTTACTCTTTTCGTGAGCATTTTCCTTCTCCCTACGGGACAGAATGTTTTTCCCCACTTTTTTTGCTTTCTGTCTGGAATTGGATAAACATGCAGAGGATCTTGAAAGCTCAACATGCAGGCGTGCTCCGCACAACGATTAGTGACTCTTTCCGTTGAAATTCTCACTTGTTGACATAAAAGTTGTTATCCTTGTTGCAAAAGTCATCTCTCTAGGGTTAAAAGAGTCTTCGTTTTCAACGATATGATAGTAACATGGATCAAATTGAACAGTTTTTGATGCAAAGTGAAAGGTGCAACGGTTGAAAATACAGAGGTAGACGCTTATTGCTGCATTTTACCAACGTTCTCAGAAGTGCAAGATGGTAATAGCTGAAAAGGGATCACAGTGTAAGGGCTGTCCACAATAGACAGTGATATATGAGCTTACGTCAAGGCTTCTCGGGCATGTTAATTACGTTTGACTATGGCATCATTCATATGCTAAATGCGATTTCAGCCCCTCTAAGCTTTCGATTGAGTTTTACTAAGTATGATGGACAGCTAAACAAAAACAAGTGAATTCAGGAACCTCAATGCTCTTACAGAAGTCTGTAGGTTCAGAATCTGATCCGGTGTGCACGGGAAGCAACAAAATTTTCCTGATCATAGAAAAGTATAACGAGCGCAACCGCGTGAACGACCGAATCAACCGTAGCCTATAAAAAAAGGTCAAACGAAAGGTCTCGTTAAAAAAAACCAGAGAGAGACCATCTTCAATATCTGGTGCCAGTTGCATATTCTATATCAGTTTTGGAGTAGTCGTCGACTCATCGCTCGTGTGTTTAGCTCTCTCAGTTCGCTGTCTTCGGAACTCTGTCTGTAGCACGCCTTCCACGTTGAAATTTCAGATATTCACTCTTTTCCCCAAATTTCCCATAAATTTCTGTCTGTCGAGCGAACTGCAGCAGCGAAGAAAAAACAGTCGCATGCATTACTCGCTTGCCATCTCGGAGAGACATGAAGCTCCAACTGCCAACGATGCACCATCAAATCCATGTCAGTATTAACGCGCAACGCAATAATCGATCATGCACTGGCATTGATCAAGAACAGCTAAGACGACACATGATTTGGCCCCAAAAAAGCAAGAACTTATGAAGACGGTCGGATGGATGCATCCATGTTGGTCCATGATCCAGGACCATGGTATGTGTTTCCTTGTACAGCTTGTGCTCTCCAACATTTGTAATCGTGTGGGGGATGTTATGCTTCTCAAGCTGTAGACACATACTACTTGCAATTTCAATGGCAAATTGAAGTATCATCTGCCATGGATCTGATGGCATTTCTGGACATGGTTTAGCGGTTTTTTCACGTCTGTATATCTGTATTTGTAAATAAACTGTCAAAATGTTCCAGTGTCCGGTTAGAGTTCCAATTTATTTTCTAAAGCGCTTAGCTAAAATTTCTCGTTCGGAATGAAGAATAAAGAATAATCTTGCCATTTTGTTCTATTTACATAGCAACAATTTGTGGATCGTATAAAAAAAGAAGAAAATGACAGCCTCACGTTCAGCTGAGTGGCAACACGTTCAGGAACCTTCCTCTGCCCGTTTGTTTGTACAAGTCACGCCCGCCCACTTCACCCAGCTGCCTAACGGGTCCAACTCCATCACCCAAAGCCCACTGAGAATGAGATCAACAAACCACCGAAAACTAACAAAAGAAACCATTTCTTCAAAATTAAGCGACACAAACAGGAGGAGGTTATTAGTTATTGTCATTACAGCTCTAAACAGTCTCCAACTCCCAATTAGCTCATAATTAATCGCCCAATAAGCATTTTTAGTACTCATACCATTTAATCACCGCCTAATGACTTTGCTATTCACCAAACAAACACCAAGAAAAAAAACCGTACAAGAACGCCGTCAAAATTTTCACCACCACAAGAAAGATATATATACGCGCCTTTGATACCCCCACCTTCCCCAATTCCAATTCTCGCTTCGCTTGCTTCCACAACTCGCTTTCTTCGTCTTCTTCCCCCTTTCCTCGCGTCTCGGTAACCGCCATAGCCAAGAACCTGACCTCACCTTCTCCTACGGCGGCGCGGGCGGCTGTTGCTGCGCCGGCGTCCCGTCGGATGGAAGATTGCAGCGGCGTCGCGGCCGGAGGGAGCTACGGCAAGAAGCCGTTCCAGCTCGCGCGATCGCTGACGTACCACCACCACCAGGGGCACCGGCCGGCGGCGGCCAAGTGGCGGCGGCACCAGCTCGCGGACGAGCCGCGCGCGCAGCGGCCGCAGGCGGTGGTGCTCTACACGACGTCGCTGCGCGGGGTGCGGCGCACGTTCACGGACTGCTCCGCCGTGCGCGCCATCCTGCGCGGGTTCCGCGTCGCCGTCGACGAGCGGGACGTGTCCATGGACGTCGCCTTCCGGAGGGAGCTCCAGGCGCTTTAGGGGTTGTAGAATCAACGAAATGAAAGAAGAGCCTTTCGGTTTCCTGGCGTGGGATTGGTGTGTATCCAATCATTTTGAAGATCGGATTTGCTTCTCATGGAGAATAAGAACATGTTGTTCTTGACTCCTTGCTGCAAAATTGCCATTGGTGATGGTGATTCGAGAAAATAAGAGCCGGGTTTCTATGTATATGTATCTGATATATACTTATGAAAGATTGACACTGGTTTTAGTGCAAATAATGTAAATACTAAAGTTTGGGGTGCCCAATTGCTTCTTGTCTTGCCAAGTTCTTGGTTTCACTCTCGTCTTTCCTGCTAATAAACTACTTGGAGATTGAATGAAGTTCTACTTAGCAGAGAATTAAGAGAATTTCAGAAAGGCATTTTCTTACTGAAATCTGAACAGTAGATGGGCTCTACATGAATGCAACTCCAAACAACTGTGATTTGGAAATGATCCAGCTACTAGTATATTTTTAGACATAAAGGGGTTGATCCAACTGTGCTAACTTAAGGCTCCTTTTTTTTCTTTTGCAATAACTAATATAAAGCTCCTTAACTGTTATCATGTTGTCCTTCAACTATTTTTCTATCTTAGGGCCAGCTTTTCGGTTCTTTATGGTAGGGCACTAATCTTGAATGAATGTAACTTTGCGGCTGCTGATCAGATATGAAATCATTAGGGCTCTTTTATCAATTCATTCAGAATAACTTATTTTTTTAATTCAAGAAGCTGAAATTTATTGTGCATGATGATTCTGGCCTGCCTGACTGATGTTACCTACTACTCACAGGCCCTGTTTAGATGTAAAAAGCAATCCCAAATTTACTATGCAAAAAGAAGATTCCCATCACATCAAAATGTCATAACATGCATGGAGTACTAAATATAGATGAAATCAAAAACTAATTGCACAGTTTTGTTGTGCTCTATGAGACGAACATTTTGAGCCTAATTAATTAATTTTTAGACAATTTTTCACAAATACAAACAAAATGCTACAGTGGTGCAATGATTACGAAGTGACACCATACTCCCAAACTCACCCTCCCAAATTCAACATCTAAACACCACCACAGTTATGAAGGTGTTTTGTTAACATGAAATTTCTGTTGCTATGATAAGCGATGATGATGACATGTAACAAGGAAATGCTTGGTATAAAATCAGTCATCTGTGTACAGTACTCCTACAATTTTTTTATGTTCCTGATTTGTCTGTCCATTGGCCAGAACTGGGAAGGGATAAGGTCTCGTTACTCTGTTTTTCAGTATATAGTAAGCAGCAAGGAGCATGTAACCTTATGTGATGGAGCTCAAATCAGCTTGCAGAACATGAATCTCTTTTGTTCTTTTTGTTCGAGTAAGGATCAGACTCTTTGAGATAAATTTGGTTGGCAATAAAGAAAAGTGAGACAAACATCTTTGTATATCCATTCAGTCTCATGAAATCTGTACCGTAGCGCTATCCTGATCTGGACGCTGGTGGACCTGTACAACGACATTCCACTCGTGTGCGAAATCGTTGTCAGATAATATACAAATCTCAAGCTGGCACCTTCTTCTCCTCCTCTGAATGATTTCCATTTCAAGTCCCGTACACAAGAGTACACGGTACACCCCCACAGATGGAGTCGCGTTTCGGTCTTCAGAAGATTCAGATGCAACCACGCGAATGCACATGAATCGAATCGTCCACGCCACGGTATCCGCCGGCGTCTCCAGATGCAGAACCCGACGCGATGCCTCCGCGCTGCAGACCTCGCAGTCGTCGCCGATGCAGGCGCGCACGGCAGTGTCCGGACTCACTGGAATGGCGCGGTGCGGTGTCCCGCCGGAATCCGGGATAGGCCTCGGGTGTGCGTCTCGTGCCTCTGTTTCTAGGGACAGCATTTCTGCCGGAATCCGAGCCTTAGCATGCATCACCAACACCATCACACGCACACACGCAGGGTTCCATCCACCAAGAGCTCCATCCATGTCTGTTCGCGAGGTCACGTGTCCTCTTGCACATCTTGACAAGTTTGGCGTGCACCTGTTGCCACATTGACCCACTGTCTGCCCGGCCGGTTGCCGGGGCGCTCTGCTTCTGTTGTTTCTGACTGGGCGCATGCTCTTCTGATGGGGCTCATGCTTTGCTTCTGTTCCTTGCTGATGGGGCTCAGACTGGGTAGTCTGTCTGGGTGACCTCTGTCTGAGGAACAGCTCTGGAAGTCGCGGATCCTATTAACTTCTGAATTCTCATTCCGAGTTGCACGGCTTCTGAATCGATCACTCTCGGTAGCTTCATGCAAATGTACTTCAGTACAGTGGCGGACCCAGAAATTCTCTGGAGCCTGGGCGAAACATAGCAACCCATGATAATTTTACGCAAATATATCGATCACTAATATAAACATAGTTGATAAACATGATAGATTTTGAACTAAAATAGGCATATATAAGTATATATACACTAAGAAAATAAAGATATGACATAAATTATTGTCCCATTATAAAACTAGAATAAATTGTTCACTAACAAGCTGCTGCCAACAAAAATTCCAGTAATATATCTCCAAAGGAGTCATTATCCAATTTTATGGGTACGAGGCATCAGGTCTATTTTCCGAGTCCTAATGATCTTTCAATCAACAGTGAGAAATCTAGAGCAAAAATCTACTTGGTTACCAGTCTGGCAGACCTTCCGCTTCCTATCTACCACTCCTTCAGTAGAGATTTGATCGCTCAAGAGTTCAGTTAGGATGCTGCTGCAGACGTTGGCGTGGTTGCTTCGAGAGTACGTACACGCTGATGTTGCCAAAGGGCCGGCGCAGGACGATTCCCCCGCTCGAACAGGAATTGGGACGTCGTGCTGCGAATGAGTCTCTCTCTCCTCTGTCTGCTCTAGTCTACGTAATGGATAGGAGTATTTGAGTTGCGCTTCCAGCAGCCTATGTAATTTCTTTTCCCGGGCTGACCCATAAAGTCTACTACCGCTCAGCAAGGAGCCCGGGCGACTGACTGCCCAGGCTCGCCGGGCCTTGAGTCCGCCCATGCTTCAGTACTTGAGCTACAGAAGGTTTCTTTTAAGCACGAGAACCAGTAACTTCGGTGATTATTCTCAGATCTCATCAGCATGAAAAACTTGGCTGCTCGGGATCTGGTAGTGCTAGTTCATCTCCCTAATCCAAAACAATGGTGGTTTGACATAGAACGAGTCTCATACAGAGACAAAAAGAACCGAGCCACATCATTTACATTTCACGAGTCGCCATCAAGGTTCGCCCATACCGGCGCCATGGTCAACTCTAGACTCTAACAAAGGTTCGAAGCAAAGAGAGACTTGCCTTTGGTTCTACATCAGCACCACAAAAGATAACCGTCCACAGATAATAAATCCCAACTACCTGCTAACACAGTCTACAGGATTACCAAGTCCTAGCTCCTAGGTTCTGACAGCAAACCATTCCCTCAAGCATCGATTCCGATTCGTCATGCATCCATGCTTGTTCATGGGCACCAGGAAGAACAGCCGCATGGCATCTACCTGTTCACAGTTCACTGCTCCTTCCATATTCTCCCAGTGACCCGCAGCTTGAGCTCCTTCCTGTCGCCGCCGGAGAAGAACAAGGCCATGTTCCGCTGGATGATAAGCCCGTCATAGCTGTCCCGGACCTTCCTGTGGCTGTCTCTGATGCTTCGAGGGACACCTTGCCATGTCATCTTGCGACCACTGCCTCCAACCTCCAGGCTGTAGCTGTAGTTCTTAGCTTCAGCGTCGTCGCCCATGAACCGGAGGAAGGCAATGTAGACCGGTGCCATGCCCAGCTGGAATGCCTCGAAGTGCAGACAGAAATACTGGCCGAAGCAGCTGAAAACCTGGAGGATGATTATGTGATTAGCTACTGCATCACTTGTTATCATGGAAAAGAAAATCAGGAGACAAGACAGGCTTTGAAAGCTAGTACAATCATATTCTACTTCCACCCAAACAAGCGATAAGCTAATGATGGTAGGCATTCACTTTCTGTCAGTAGTGAGTATCATGAGTGATGGAGTTGATGATGGCAAGTGTGCACTTGCTTGAGTAGTGATTACTGTGGCTAGCGGTACAGATAAATGTGCGCTTCGTTAACAATTAAAAAAAGGAACAAATTTAATGCTATGAGCCAGATCGATAGTAATCTACTTATACAAATCCAAGAGATTCAGGTTGACCAAAATCTTATGTTAAAAATGACGCCGTCATAGCAACCTGAACTTGTACCGAGAAAGATCCAGGTCAATCAGTACATGTGAAAAATTGCAAAAGCACAAACTTTGTGCCAGGATCATAAAGTACAGAGTCATGAGCATTACCGTGAGCATCCAGGTGGCATTCTCAACTTCATGAGGATTTGATTTAACATAACGATGATTGAAAGTGCTTCCATTGTGCATGTCGACCTTATGATCATCTTTCAAGTGATTTACTAGATATGGAATGTCACCAGCAACTGTGCATTCAGATCCAGCATATGGACAAGTATAGGGTCTGTATTGGCATTGTGATTCATGTTTCAGCTTGCAATAGTATGGGTATATGCCCAAGCACCCAAAATTCTGGTACTTGCATGGAAGCTCTAGCGATGCAACCACCTTCTCCAGAGCAAGGCATCTTATGTTACCCAGTTCATGCCTGCATGTTGGGCAGCGATTATGAACCCTTGGCTTGCACCCAGAACACAGAGTATGTCCGTTGGAACACTGCACAAACACATTTGAAAACATTCTTAAAGAATAAACATACGAATTCAACTTCTTATCTGAAACTTAGGAATATGCAGCTAAGTTCTAATATAATGGACCCTAAAAAAAATATCTGTTCCTCCAAAAAGAATTTTTTTTTTTGAAAAAAAACAATCTACATGACATCACGAACAATGTGGAAAATGAAAATGGACAGATGCAATCTCTACACTTTATTTCGAATAATGACATGATGAATGTTTACAGTTACTTTGTAATAGCTAATTCAAGAGGAGATTTTCTCTGCCTAAGCAACAGATTCCCAACATTCATGTATTGGCATGCAGATGGCATGTTGAAAGCCTAGAACAAAGACAGAACATCACACGTAAATGCTTTAACAAAATGTAGCTGAAGTTCAGGGAGAAGTTGTACCTGATGAATTGGAGGATACATGGCACTCAAACACACAGGGCATTCCAGTAGCTCACGCACATTGCCATAAGTTGTCACATTTGGTTTCGGTGAATGCTGGATGTGTTCACCAACAAGCTCAGCGACATCCAACATCTCCTCGTTCTTTGGAGGATCAATAACCTCAGCATGGCTATCCTCAATGTAACTAACTGATGCCATGGGAGCGCCTACAGGTACAGAACCCTATTTGTAGGAAAAAGAGAGCAGGAGGGAAAGATATTAAGCAATGTAGGAAAAATTAGAAGCAGATTTTCTAAGTATTTGCCTAATCAAAGCACATAACTCTTTTGATGGATGCACAAAAGTTATACTTCATAGTATGGTTGGACCACACATAAAGGTCATACAAGAGACGACGCTAACGATAAGGAAATCATGAGGCCTTCATGGGCCTGGACCTTACATGAAGCTTTGGAAATTTGACCCAATAAGACAATAATTCGAAAGCAAGAATTTCAAAAGAAACAGTTTGACCAAGAACAATTCATGCACTACAAAGTACAAACATGGCCTGAGATCTGTTACGACACAGAAAAGTGCCATGATACCTGGAATATGCACAGGAATTTCAAGTAACCATTTTAACCAAAAAAAAGAATCATAGAGTCCCGAGCGCATTGAGTAAAAATTCCCAGTCAATTTGTTACTTATATACTTGTCCTTTCAATACATATTTGAATCAAATTTTCAGTGCATGTACACTTCTTCTCTATCAATGCATTCCACTGCCAGCCGTTTTAAAAAAGATGCTGATACTAATGTTCTATCTAAACCTATATTTTGCACAGGTCAAATTAAAGAGAAAAATACACTAATTGTCCATAGAAAACGGTACTAATGAAGCATTTCCTTGATATAGCAAAGGACATTATGGCTTTGTTTGTCAGCTAATCTAGGTCCAATTCACGGGGGGAAAGAAGACGGCAATTCTAAGGAGAAAAAAGATGTCACAGGTGGAAAGTTGGTGGTGGAGGCAAATGAGGGAGTGGTAGAGAATGGGAGGGAAAAGGGGTGACACACTGCCACTTCCATCAACCTCCACTACACCTTGTATTGCTCCAAAAGCAGAAGATAGGCAGCTACTTACAGTTGCAGTCGACAATCCCCCAAAAGAAGGGCAGTTCATCACATAAAGCTTCTTACCTCCTCGACTTCTAATCTAAAGAATGGCTAGGGAACACGCAGGCTCTCTAATAATTGCCAAGTGACAGAAACCCTGAATTTTGGCCATGGGCATACAAAAACAGTAGACCGGACAAATTATGCCAACATGTTGCCAGAAATATATTGGCATCATAACTAAAATTAGAAAATCAGCACATCATGACTATAAATTAAACTTAGCCAGAGCCTAAAAGACTCTTAAATTTGAGGCACATGAAAGTGATGATCTACTATGATTGCACAGAAAGCGAGCTTAAATTCTTACCAAAGAAAAATGAGCAAATCCAATATAGTCCTTTTAGAACAGGAAAAAGTACCACATGCGTAAACATAATAGCTTAAAACTACCAAAAGAATAACAGAGCTTATCAGATGCGGCCGCCAAGAGAACCAACCCAAACAATGTGACGGATCAATCAACCACAGCTTACACTACATTTAAGCTAACCTATACAAAACACCAATCGGTTAAAACAGTTTTAACCAACAAATCCAATCCCAGGCCGAAAAATTCCCCCAAACAGATGGAGCTGAACCCTAATCCACAATCACCGTGCGCTCTCTAGGCGGCTACACCACTGATCTCACGCCCACATTTGAACAAAGGCGAACCAAGAAACAACCACCGAAGCATTGCGAAGCCCCCAAGATTTAAAAATCCAGCCTTTCCCCCGAAACCCCTCTAGAAGCAACTGATGGGAAGAAGTGAGAACAATGCATCACCTAAGAGGGAAGCCGCGATCGGAGCAGGATGCAAGAGCAGAGGATTCGATCTCCGGGCGGCGGCTGGGCCTTGGCGTGATGCCACTGTGGCCGTCTGCAAGTGCAAGGAGAAGGGCTCGAGGAGAGGAGGCAACGGCGTTCGAATTAAAGGATGCCCCCTCTCTCTCGGACTCGGAGCAGGATTCTGTAAAGTCAGGCCTCAACTTTTCCTCATCATCCAACGCTCAATTCACATCCTATGGCTACCGAAGTCTCCAGCGCTGCTCTTTCCCTCCCCTGCATCCTGCTGCTGCTGGGTGAGAAAGTAGTGAGAGAAAGTTACGGGTGTCTTCTTTTACCTCCTCGGGGTTAGAAGCGAGCAAACTAAATTAAGAAGTGTTTTTTAAATTTTTTTATGCTACTATTCATAAATACAGTATGGGGGAACAGGAGCAATGTGGACCTGCTTGATGCAACGATCAAGGCTAAAATCATTTATTCCATTTTTCTAGATTTTAATAAATGTGGAGCAGGGGTAGATGAAGACTGAATGGTTGTAATAAAATTGTCCCGAATGCACTTTTAATATTATATTTTTTCAGGAATATATATATATATATATGAAAATCTACGTGTTTATAGTATTTATATAAGAAACTACATTTACTGAGGAATGTGATAGAGAAAACTGAAAGCTCGGAGTCGTCGGAGCTTTACATCTTTTGCAGTGACGGTACTGAAAGTGGAAGTTCAGCTTTGGCAATTCTGAGGACAAGTCAGCTTTAGCAGGGTGAACAACCAGACACCGAAAAAGCAAAGAACAACTGGAATTCAAATTACCCGCCCCATTTAGTTCCCAGTCACATCATCAAACTTCTAAAAATTCTCTCTCCAAATTTCACTATTCACCTATCACATCAAATCTCTCCTTATGCATAGAGTACTAAACGCGGGTAAATAAAAAAACTAGTTACATGGTTTTGATGTACACGACGAGACGAATCTTTTAAGCCTAGTTAGGTCATGGTAGGACAATGTTTACCACAAACAAACGAAAAGTGCTACGGTGTCCGATGCGACTTTTTCACTCCACTTTTTACTTTTCCAGGAAAACACCCCAAGTATGACGTTCCAAGAAAGAAAAAACAAACAGGAACGGATTATTTTGCTAGAGATTACACGTGAACATGTAGTAAATTTGTCAAATGGTCCAGTGGCGTGAGACAACCGTTGCAACTTGTTTGAATTGATACTGTCAATCTCCGAGCAAGTTTCTCTATTTTAAAGGACACGAGTAACTAGAACGGATCCACTCTCCTTTCACCGCTCTTCGTTTTACTCTGATATATTAACCCTATGCCTAACTTTCATTCCAACAAAACGGTAACGAAGGACAAATTACGGTCCGCGTTTACCAGCTCTGGGGGACCTCTTCCACCTATCGTGCCAAGAACAGGACAGAGGTCTGTGTACAGCATGAGTAATTATGCATTTATGACCAACAGTAACTACAACATGGATTTCAATTGCAACTGTTTCAGGCAGGGGAAAATGTAATGTTGTCAGCCTTTTGTCCCAAGCGTCAACATTGAATCACCACCAACAAACTCCTCCATATCACATGTAAGGATTTACAGAACTTCACTGTAAATCTTAGTACACCAGTACCTGATTTCTCGCTTCAACAATCAGCAACACAACAGGACAGGTTAATAAGAGCTATACATGAAGTGGAATTTGCGGGGTAAAGCTAGATTGGTACCCATCGTGCCCCTCGTTCAAATAACGCCATCCAACGCGCAAGATATAAACATTACAACCAGCGAATCAATAACCTGGGGCAGCCGATCCGAAAACTGGGGAAAGTTTTATATATCAATGAAAACTATGAAATTTTTACACTCCACCAAACTTCTAGACTGATTTCCAAACAGCAACATGTTCCTTGTGGAATCAAACATACAACAAATAGGAATACATGGGTGAGTTTACCAGACACTAGGCCACTAGGGTGACACATACAAACACAGCAGCTTATTGCTAGTGTACACCATGTTCTACTTTTCTCCTACTTCAAACCAGAAGAAAACAGAGCTGCGCGAATAGATGGCCCGCACATGATGCAGTGCGAGCGTTCCATTAGTCCGGACAGCCTTCGCACCCCCTTCAATCCGGGTGCGAACAACGGTTACACCATGCCCTTGCTCCTTGAGGGGTGGAAATGAATTATACTCTATTGCTGTGCTGATTATTGGAAAGGACAGATAGTCCAGAGGGTTTTGCTCACATTGCAGCAAACACTCCTGAATAGTCAATCTACCGCTTCGATGCAGCAAACAGCATCCAAGTTCTGCTCTAATAGTCAAATTTGCAATCTTGCAGGTTGATAGAAACTCCAATGCGCTATTTGCAAGACCAATCAAAGAAAACTTTGGTAAGACTGAGATATTGTACAAAAATAAGAATTGCAAACAGTTTGCAAGTTCACCATTTTCTCAAGTAGACAGGTTTTCTAGAGTAGATAACCAATAAATTTTCTATAGTAGATAACCGACAAATTTTACTTTCCACCACTGCAGCGCCACATAAATCATGAATGTATAGATTCAATTATATCATACTGATAACTGTCACTTAACATAAGCAAACCTAGTTACCATGCTGCTGATGTAAATCTACAGACTACAGGAAGTTTTATAATCAAATTCCTTTGTAAGGTGTACTAAAGGTGAAACACTGAAACCTCACAAACAATTTACAGTAAGTTAAGAAACATGACAGTAATAAATCTTCTGAAAGAATAAAAGATGATCAGTTGATCACCATATTGCCACTATGAAATTATTAGGAAGCAGCAGTAGACAAGAAAAATACCCACAGAAGAAAGGAGCTTACTTGTCGGAGCCACGGGAACAGGTTAATACAGTGTCATCGGGAAGTTCACCCCCGCCAATCTGATGGAAGCAAAATGGGTTCACAGTTGCACCCACACAGAAAAAAAAGATGGTGCATAGCGCAGGAAGCATTTATCAGATCAAATCTCCGTTGACATCCTCAGGGCTCAGGAACATGGAAGGCAAAACTTACGATGCAGATAGGCTTCTTTATTTGGATGTTACATGCAACATGGGTGCCACCAGCGGCAATAAGAATGGTGTCACCAGGCCTTCAACAAGGTACATGCAGATCAGCCATAAGATCCTCTATTCACAATGAACTCTCAGAGGGAGAAAAACACACCTAGCAGCAGAAACGGCTGCCTCAAGATTTGGATAAACTCCAGGCTCCATCACATCTCTGATTGGCCTCTCAACACGCAACCATAGCCGAGGATGGCATGCAAGGAAGCGCCATCTGTGGCAAACGAGGGCGGTGTTATACCTATCTGCAGGTTCAATAATGAAATTGCTAAAAGCAGTACATCTTAAATTATATCAGCAGTGACATAAATATATATTACAAGGATCACCGCAGCTAAAACAAGAGAAATTCAAAGTTCAAACATATCGACTTGGCATGAGTCTTTGCACAGTAGAAATCATTTGAGTTGTGAACCCAGGGAAAATCTACAGTAATGGTTCACCTAGTTCTATACTAGAGTTGGTGACTATGTACAATTCTTGAAAAGACAGCCTGAGAGAAAGCTAAATTTAACATCATCTGAACAAAAGCTAGATTTTACCAGAACCAGACACTAAGGTAGCATGTGGCAACTGGCAAGAGGAACAAAGATCAAAGTTCTCTCGAACAGTTCCCAGATCATAGCAATTTGCACTATGACACTATCAAATCATCTAATTAATTAATGAACCATTAGACGATAGAGCATTGGAACGTCCATCATACATTACACAAAAACATGGTGCTATTTGTAACTGGCTAACTGCCCACTGGGGGCATAATACTACATCGAAGTGAACAGCGCAAGCATCTATATAGATTTTTCACACTGACGCATCAAATTACCCAATCACCATCCCCAACCCGGCAACCCCCAAAAAAACTAATTCCAGTTTTGACCTGTTCCCCTTCACGCCCGGCATCGCCCCGAATCCGGCAATTCCACAGCGAATTGGGGAAGTAGGGTGAGTTCCCAGCAGTAACAGATTAGCCAATAGGATTATTTTCTCCTGCGAAGGTGGGGAAGCGCAAGATCAGAATAGCGAATCGAACCTGGAATCGGGCTGAGGAAGCTGAAGATGTGCATGAGGCAGCCATCGTCCAGGCTGTTCACCGGCGAGATCAGCTCCTCCCCCACCGGCGGCGCCGCCGCGCGCTGGCGCTTCCCCATTCTATCCCCCTCTCCCCCGCCAGGCTACGGCTTTGCGGCGCCGGCCGTGACCGTGAACGCGTAGTAGGTCGGCGACGGCGTCAGCACGGGATATCTCCCATGCCCATGGTTCACGACCCTGATTTTTCTCTCTCGGTGGGCCCCACCTGGCATAGGCAGCAACTACGGCCCTGTCCTCACGGCCAAACTGCCTTGCATGGGCCTGGCCCGAAAGAAATAGCCCACGTACAGTATCGGGCCAAGCCAAGCCATCAGGCCCATGCCGAAGGGTTCTTGGCCTTTTCTCATTTTGTCCGTGCTCATGTGTTTGCTTTTGCTCTCCTCAAAAAAAAAAAAGTGTTTGCTTTTGCCACCATATATGTGGCTGCCTGACTGGTGAATGCGAGTTCAGAAAAAGACTTTTTTTTAAGATTACACGGTACAACGCAGACGCTCACACACACACTCACTCCTATGAATACACGTATGCTAACCCTACCCATATGAGCACCTCCGAAGAACTGAGCAGAGCACCGGCAGATCTGGGAGATTCCCGAAGTCACCATTGGCACCTCGTTGTCGACGGGAACGCCGCTTACCACTTAACGTATAGCGCCGGTAAATCCTGGTAAATCCCAGGAAAAGATACGAGCACCAGAATTTGAACCCTGATGGGTAGCGTTCCACTGGACCGTCCTACCATTAAACTACAAGTCCAATCGCCAGAAAAAGACACTTCAAAACGGAAATGGAGAGGACACCACATTGCTTTGAAGCTTCAGTGGCGTTGTGCTTCATTTGTTCCGTCGATCCATTTATGAAACGTGTTACCAACCGTAGCTCGTAGCCTGTACATTATTTATGATTTTTTGCCATGCTGCTACGAGTATATACATCTTTATGAGACTTTGGCTAAAGCTTAGCAAATAATAATGCAAGCTAACATTCGTCTATTCTAATAATGAACTCTTAAAACAAGTTTATACGCGCGAAAACTTAATGTGTAAGGAAGCATGTTCCACGATATTGGATCGTGTACGCAGCCTGCTGTTTGAATGATATACTCTAAAGCGAATAAAGTCGAGATGCATTTCATCTTTATGATCTGTATGTACTTCAGGTTTATTCAGTTTTCTGTCAGTGTTGCAGCCCTGATGCTCTGCTCTATATAATAAAATCATAAACCCGATCTCCTTGTTCGCCGCGTACCTGCATTTCACCGCCATTGCCGTTCATTCATTCAAGGATCGGCAACCATGTCCACCGTCGCCGTCCCGAGCCCGCCGCCGACGGCCTCCGAGGACGCCGAGAGCCTGAGGAAGGCGCTCCAAGGCAAATGAACATTGGCTCAATTTTCAGTTTGCTTTCTTCCTGTCAGTTTCCTTTCGTTGTTTAGCATTGCAACTGACGCCGCGACCTCTCCGCTCTCCTTGCAATTGCATGCAGGATGGCGGGCGGACAAGGCCGCTTTGATCGGGATCCTGTGCCGGCGGACGGCGGCGCAGCGGGCGGCGATTCGCCGCGCGTACGCCTTCCTCTACAGGGAGGCCCTGCTCAACTGCTTCCGCTACAAGCTCTCCCGACACTGCCTCCTCACCGTCGATTTCTGGGTGCTCCCTCCGATCCGTTCCCTCACCATGACAGCATGCACTTACATTTTTTTGACCGTCGATTTCTGCGGTTACGTGCAAATTGGAAGCTGACTTTTCAGGTTGATTCAGAATTCTGACGCGTTACATTTTTTTTTTGGCAATCTTCTTGGTTCAGAAAGCGCTGATCTTGTGGACGATGGATCCAGCTGAGAGAGATGCAAACCTGGTGCACGAAGCGGTGAAGAAGAAGGATGAAAGCAACATCTTGGTGCTGATCGAAGTGTCGTGCGCGTCCACCCCAGATGATCTCATGGCCGTCAGGAAGATCTACCGCGAGCTATTCAGTTGCTCCATCGAAGAAGATGTCGCATCTTCTCCTGCACTCCAAGAGCCTCTGAAGAAGGTAAATTCCTTCCTGGGTGTTACTTTCACCGGTGACCATTCACTATTCAGTTAGCTAGGCATGTTCAGAAATTCAGAAAGGATTCGGTGTTCTCTTCTGCAGATGCTGGTGAGCCTTGTGAGCTCCTACCGCTACGCCGGAGAGCACGTCGACATGGACGTCGCCAAGCTGGAGGCTACCCAGCTGTCAGAAGCCATCAGAGAGAAGCAACTGAACAGAAATGAAGTCCTCCGAATCATCAGCACCCGTAGCAAGCCTCAGCTCAGAGCGACGTTTCAACAGTACAAGGAAGACCAAGGAAGAGACATCATTGAGGTTCCTCATGAGATTACTGAACTACTGGAAGCAAGTAGTGAAATCTTCAGACATTATTCTGTATCTTCATCAGCTGTTCATTCGTTTTCGTCCTTTCAGGATATCAACAGCCACTGCAGCAGCAGCCAGTTCGGCAGGATGCTGAAGAGCGCCATCTTGTGCTTGACCTCACCCGAGAAGCACTTCGCACAGGTAGATCAAAGAAAGCCGGGACTCGATCGAACAGATAATGAAAGAGACGGGATGACGTTAACACCCAGTGACAGTATGTGGGGAACAGGGGCAATGTGGACCTGCTTGATGCAGCGATCAAGGATAAAATCATTTATTCCATTTTTCTAGATTTTAATAAATGGGGAGAAGGGGTAGATGAAGACTGAATGGTTGTAATAAAATTGTCCCGAATGCACTTTTAATATTATATTTTTTCAGGAATATATATATATATATATGAAAATCTACGTGTTTATAGTATTTATATAAGAAACTACATTTACTGAGGAATGTGATAGAGAAAACTGAAAGCTCGGAGTCGTCGGAGCTTTACATCTTTTGCAGTGACGGTACTGAAAGTGGAAGTTCAGCTTTGGCAATTCTGAGGACAAGTCAGCTTTAGCAGGGTGAACAACCAGACACCGAAAAAGCAAAGAACAACTGGAATTCGAATTACCCAATCAAGCATGACGTTCCAAGAAAGAAGAAACAAACAGGAACGGATTGTTTTGCCAGAGATTACACGTGAACATGTAGTAAATTTGTCAAATGGTCCAATGGTCTGAGACAACCGTTGCAACTTCGCCTTGTTCGTTTGGCTGGTGGCTAGCGCTGGTTTTTGCTGAGAGAAAAACACTGCTGGCTGGTTGGTGGCTGGCGCTGGTTTTCGCTGAGAGAAAAACACTGTTGGAGGCCCTGCTCAACTGCTTCCGCTACAAGCTCTCCCGACACTGCCTCCTCACCGTCGATTTCTGGGTGCTCCCTCCGATCCGTTCCCTCACCATGACAGCATGCACTTACATTTTTTTGACCGTCGATTTCTGCGGTTACGTGCAAATTGGAAGCTGACTTTTCAGGTTGATTCAGAATTCTGACGCGTTACATTTTTTTTTTGGCAATCTTCTTGGTTCAGAAAGCGCTGATCTTGTGGACGATGGATCCAGCTGAGAGAGATGCAAACCTGGTGCACGAAGCGGTGAAGAAGAAGGATGAAAGCAACATCTTGGTGCTGATCGAAGTGTCGTGCGCGTCCACCCCAGATGATCTCATGGCCGTCAGGAAGATCTACCGCGAGCTATTCAGTTGCTCCATCGAAGAAGATGTCGCATCTTCTCCTGCACTCCAAGAGCCTCTGAAGAAGGTAAATTCCTTCCTGGGTGTTACTTTCACCGGTGACCATTCACTATTCAGTTAGCTAGACATGTTCAGAAATTCAGAAAAGATTTGGTGTTCTCTTGTGCAGATGTTGGTGAGCCTTGTGAGCTCCTACCGCTACGCCGGAGAGCACGTCGACATGGACGTCGCCAAGCTGGAGGCTACCCAGCTGTCAGAAGCCATCAGAGAGAAGCAACTGAACAGAAATGAAGTCCTCCGAATCATCAGCACCCGTAGCAAGCCTCAGCTCAGAGCGACGTTTCAGCGGTACAAGGAAGAACAAGGAAGAGACATCGTTGAGGTTCGATGAGATCACTGAACTACTGGGCGCAAGTAGTAAAATCTAAAGACATTCTTCTGTATCCTCATCAGTTGTTCATTCGGGTTCGTCCTTTCAGGATATCAACAGCCACTGCAGCAGCAGCCAATTCGGCAGGATGCTGAAGAGCGCCATCTTGTGCTTGACCTCACCTGAAAAGCACTTCGCACAGGTGGATCGAAAGAGCTGAGACAGTAAGACGAGTACAGATAATGAGCCTCTGTACATTATGGCATTGACACCCAGTGCGTGCTCTTGTGTGTTTTTTCAGGTGATCAGGTATTCCATCTTGGGGGTGGGAACGTACGAGGACATGCTCACCAGGGTGATCGTGTCGCGGGCGGAGATCGACATGAAGCAGATCAAGGAGGAGTACAGGGCGAGGTACAAGAGCGCCGTGACCCTCGACGTCGCCGGCGACACCTCATTCGGCTACAGGGACATGTTGCTGGCATTGGTAGGGAGTGAAGACTGAAGACACGACAAGACGACACTCAAGAGCGCCCTGAGGCTCACTTTCAGTGCGAAAATTTTAGTAGCTCAGGCGTGATCTGTATGGCGCTCACATTTTGGTTTGGTTAAAAGGAAAAACCTGTACCGCGTGACACGTTGTACAGAATTGAGATGACTCTGATCTGAAGCAAAGCGAGGACACCGTGGTAGCCTGGCAGGTTCCATTGTCTGGGGTAATTGCTGGGTCTTCAAAATTCATCGTGACAGTGGTATGAGTACGATCTTTTCGTAATTTGAACAGTGGTCTGAGTACGATCTTTTTAGCTCTGTGCTTGAGGCATTCTCTCTGACTCTGTGTGCGTGTGTGTGAGAGAGAGAGAGTGTCTCAACTACTTTGTTTTCCCCCTCGTCCTCGGCATGGCTCAACTACTTTCCCTTTTATCGCGGCCGCCGCCAACAAACACGCCGGCGCCGCAGCCGTTCTTACTCTCCTCAGCCCGCCGGAAGTCGTCGTCGTCGTAGCCCTAGCCGGTGTAGTCTCTTGTCTCCTCTGTGCGAGTTGCAGCCGGATCCCTCTCATCTGGGACCAAAGGGCGAACGGCAGCACAGACCAGTTGGTCAGTGCCGCCCGCCGCGTGACCTCCTTCGGGAGGCCGGAGTTCGATTCCGGAGCGGATTTCCGGGCGGACGCATCCATGTGCCGAAGTCGTTGAAAAAAATTCTCTTCGTCTGTCCCACGTCAAAGCACATGTCTAAGATCAGCCTAATCTCACGAGTGCTGCGGTGCCGTTGTGTATGGGTGGAATAGGGGTTCGAGAATTTTCTCGACCTGTGTGAGAAGGTGTTTTTCTTAATACAATGCCGTGGAGGTTGTCTTACCCTCCATAAATCGAGTTTTTTTATCTGGGACCAAAGTTACCTCTTCCCACTCTTATCTTTCTTCTGTTTCCTGATGCCGATAGATGAATTGCGGGAAACCAGTTGTTCATCCTTCCGTAGCTGTTCATCTGGTTGATTTCCAACTCTCACCAACCTCATTCAGAGACGAATGTGGGTCTGCTTGGTATCCACTAGTTGCAATGTCCGCGCGCTACGCGCGTGCTAAACTCTCTTCTATACATTTGTCTCAATTCATGTGCCACGCATATTTATTGATGACATGTAGGTATTAAAACATTGCCACTTTAGTGGCCATGGTAAACAGACCGGCCATGCGAAGCACTTTTAAAAATATTTTATATTCGTTCTCTCATGTATAGAGAATTTTGTATTCTCAAAACTCAATAGTTGGTATTTATTTATATGGAGAAAAACTCTCCAATTTATTGTATATTAGCGATACAGGATAATTGTGTATAGACGTGGGTACAAATATGGGTATGTTTAGGTGGGCCCTTTTTTGGTGAAAAAAGTTTTAGATTTCGAGGGGGAAATCTCCTTACAACATTGATAAAATGGGTCTGCCCTCTCCCTCCTCAATTTTGTGAACCCGCATTCTCATTGGCGCTGAATCATTTCGTTTTGGGGGCAATTCTAAAGGGGGAAATTGGCTCCGCAGCATGAAAAGATCATGATTTCTAGAAAATACCACTAAAAGATGCCACTTCCATAAAATACCATTGCAAGATACAAGTTACATGAAAAAACACTATGGGCATGTTTAGTTCTAAGCAACTTCCAAATATACTATGAAAAATATAAGATTCCCCATCACATCAAAATGTCATAACAAGCATGGAGTATTAAATATAGATGAAATCAAAAACTAATTGCACAGTTTTGTTGTACTCTGCGAGACAAACATTTTGACCATGTTTGACTTGAAGCAAGCCC
>OAMR01000052.1:1403661-1436892 GCA_900205405.1 Echinochloa crus-galli
AAATCAAAAATTAATTGCACAGTTTTGTTGTGCTCTATGAGACGAACATTTTGAGCCTAATTAATCAATTTTTGGATAATTTTTCACAAATACAAACAAAATGCTACAGTAGCGCAATGATTACTCCCAAATTCAACCTCCTAATTCTAACATCTAAACACCACCTATGTTAGATCCAGCTACCATCTCTATTATCTTGGACGAAAATACCCTACGATGCCTTTGACGCCGCGGTCACCTCCACCAGGGCACACTGCGCCTCCTCGTCGAGTGCGCTCTACCGTGAGTGCGTGGTGCTCATCCGCGCTGCAGTGGACAGGAGGTTCGCGCTCGCTCGCCGCCGTCGGGGACGCGCTCCGACGCTTCGCAGCATCCGCGCTCGTGCCGGCCACGGCCGAGCCCAGCTCCTCACAACAAAGAGGGACGAGGGGGAGGCATCGCGTGATGGGGAGGGAGGGGAAGGCGGCGCACGACTTGGAGGGAGGAGCGACGACCTGTGGGGGCGAGGGAGAGGACGGCGGTGAGGGAGAGGGAGGGAGGTACTACAACGAGGGAGAGGGAGGGCTCGAGTGGACGCGGTTGGTGAGGGAGAGACGAGGGCGACGCACAGCTCGGGAGGGAGGGAGGGGCGGCGGCGAGGGATGGGCGGTGCGGGAGGAGTGGCGGCGAGTGAGGGGTGACAAGACAGTGGCAACGATGAGGAAGAGGCGGCGAGGAGGAGGGTGAGGGAGGGGCAGCGGCGAGGCAAGAGGGAGGGGAATGCACTAGGATCTTGATAGGATAAAGGTTCCTCGTGTTATGTTCTGAAATGAGATGAAAAACGGGTCTCGATGAACAAAATCTGATGGAATGCTCTGGAATGCTCTTTTAAGGTAACGTTTGTATCTTTTGATGATATTTTACATAGTTGATATATTTTTAATAGTATTTTTCAAAAGTGGTAATCTTTCGATTGTACGCAACCGATTTTCGTTTCGAAATGCGGGAGGGGAAACCATTTGTGAGTGCAGTATATCCCGTTTGCTTCGCAGGGAAGCGTCCCACTTCCCCGGGCATGGAACTCCGGTTAGGCCGCCCCCGCGAATGAAGATTTATAGTACTATAGTACTAGGATAGATTCTATCCTATACCTCTATTGCTGTACTGTTTGGCATTTCGAGATCCGAGTCCATGTCAGAGCCAGCGTATTAAGTCACTTCGTGTACCGACGTGTTCTGTATACGGTAGGAATACATTTGTATTTTATATTCTATTCGACATCGATTATGTACCGAGGTTTTGAATCGAGTGGGGGTCTGACATTTATTCTACTGTAGGTAGCCGTTGGGTAAGGAGGATATAGGCCCTGTTTGGTTCCTTGTGCTAAAACTAAAAGGGACTAAATTTAGTCTGAAAAGGGACTAAAGATCCAAACAGCAGGGACTAAAACTCATTCTAGGGACTAAAATGTTTTAGTCCCAAATTGAGGCTAACTGGGACTAAAACCCACTCTTTCCCCCACCTACCCCTCCCCCCACCCGCAATACTACGTTGTGAAGTCCAAGCGCACGCGTAAAATCAGGAAGAAGGTGAAATCATCAAGGAGGAGCGGCTCAAACTCATGGCAGCACAACTCAGAGTTCTCAGACTCGGAGATCGACCGGATATACGCCATATGAGTCCAGTACCAGCTGATTCCTCCAAACCTTTTGGCAGTGATACAACTCGAATGTAATTATGAACATTGATATTGATCACGACCCTTGAGATGCTAGGGGGTTAACTTTGTACATTCCAATAAGCTGGTGTAAAACTGCCATTCCCCTTGTTCCTGAATCAGCGGGAGGCGATGGTCTTGGTTGTATACTACTACAGATAGATTGGTCATCAGAATATATATTATATGATATACTATGCAGCTTGTGCTGTGCTTCTTATGCATGGCCTTCATCAAATTCATCTCAACCATTAGTCAATTCAAATGACAGTAGCATGATACATTTGGATAGCCTGCTTTTGATATTCTGTTCTTATATGTGCTTGTTCTTGTCAACACTGGTGTTGATATGTGCTTGTTCTTGTCTGTTGTAGCTTGCACTTATGTGTTGTATATTCTGTTGTAGGCATGTTGTCTTCAACATTACTAGTAGGCTTCATTCATGGCTTGTGATTTTGTTAGGATATGCAAGGCAACTGAAGTGATTTTGTTAGGATATGTCCTATGGTATGTGCTTAGGATACAATTGAAAATATATACAGCAAGGCAACATAAAGAATCCTTTACCTGTTCTTTTAGTTTTCTGTTGGTTCTTCAACATTACTAGTGTTGCACTCATGAGTTGCTTTCTTTGTTATTTACACACTATTGGCTATTGTTAGGTGTATGACAAGGCCAATTGGAATGAGAACAACACACACATTTTTTGTGACCTTGCATTAGAACAATCTAGAGCAGGGGCTTGCCCTAAGCTTCAGATGAAATCATATGCTTATAAGAAAATTGCAGAGAAATTTCATAGTACAACTGGCTTGTGGCATAGTACCAAGCAGTTGAGAAATAGATTCACACAATGCAAGGTCATGTACAGTTGGTTGAAGGAGCATTTGAAAGACACAGGCTTGGGTTTGACTGATAGTGGTGGACTAGATGCACAATCTGATGATTGGTGGAAGAAAGAATGCCAGGTACTTTCCATTCTTTGCATTCTCATTTTTCAAGCATAATATACCATATTTATGTATGCCTAATTTGTGTGTGTCTGTACAATGCCAGGGAAAAAATTCAGAGTGCAAGAAATAAAGAGGTCTTTTGGAGTGTTGAAGAACAAGTGGAGAATTCTATTGAAGGTACCTAGTTATCCAATGTCATAGAGAGGTCTTTTGGAGTGTTGAAGAACAAGTGGAGAATTCTATTGAAGGTACCTAGTTATCCAATGTGGAAGCAAAGTAAAATAATAATTGCATGCATGGCACTTCATAATTTTATTAGAGAGACTGCTTTGGCGGATGAAGACTTTGATAGGTGCGATAGTGATGAGAATTACATTCCAGTAGTTGAGGATGGTGCATCATCTTCTCAAAGGCATGGACGTAGTAACCGTGTTGAAGAAGAAGACCAATATATGAATCGGTTTAGAGATTGGATAGCTGATGGTTTGTATGCTAGAAATTAGATTTTTTGTCATTCAATGGTTTGTAATGAACAACTTTTGAACACTGTAATAATTTGTACGTTTTTTATTTTTTTTGGAATTCAAATCCCTTTGATGATCGTTGTGCTTGGCGCGGCAAGCAGAGCAACCAGAGCTCGCGCGGCAAAAAAACGCGCGGCAACCAGCGCGCGCGGCAAAAAACGCGCGGCAACCAGCGCGCGAGCGCGCGCGCGCGGGAAGAGTAACTGACTAGGGGCAAAACAGTCTATGTACAAGCCACTAAAGTCTATTTAGTCCCTTTTAGTCCTAGGATTCAAACAGCTGTTTTAGTCCCTTGGGGATAATAACAACACCCTCGTCTGTGACCTCATTTCAAAATTATTTGAATCATTCACCTTCTCTCTCCACTCTCTCTCCACCCAACATCTCTCCTCACCGCCGTTGGCCGTCGCCACCGCAGGCCACAGTCGGCCGTCGACGCCACCGGCCGCATCCGACTGCCGTCGAAGATGGAGAAGCGAGCCGCCGCCCCCAGCTGCATCCGACGCCTCCACCGCCGCAGGCCGCCGTCCCCTCCCTCTCTTTCCCCTCCACGCGCCATCAGTTCCTCTCCCTCTCCTCCGCGGGACCCGGAGCGATAGCGACAATGGAGGAGCAAGATGGCCCACGGTGGGTGCGCGTGTACGTGCCCCATGGCGGAGCGCACGCCCAGCGCCGTGCGGCCGTCCTCGGTGTCTGGCTGCAGCCACGACACGGCACGCGACGCCTGTGCGGACAGCAGCCCCGCGAGCTGCCACGTCTCGTCCGATGCTGCGGCGGCCACGCTCGCCGGCCCCTTCTTCGGCCACCCGTCGCAGCCGGCGACATGCCTGTGCCCGCTCCGCCAGGCCTGGGGCAGCCTAGGCGGCCGCCTTCGCTCCGCCAGGAAGGCACCGACAGCCGCGCTTCGTTGTGTGAGGTCGCCGCCCCCTCGAGCCCCACGACTACATCGGCCTCTCCGCCGGCGCCGCGGCGCTGCCGACGCGAACCTCCGCCTCGTCGTCTTCCTCCTCGCCGGCGATGCACCTCACGCTCTGCCTCGGCCTGACGGGCTCGGAGTCCCCGGACCCGACTGCTGCGACGAGGATGTCGCCGCGGCGCTCTCCCTCAGCCCGCCGGCGTCGGGCTCGAGGGGCGGCGACGGGGCGAGCGTGCAGACGGGGAAGCGGAGGCGGGTGCGGCCGCCGGGGTCCAAGAACAAGCCGAAGCTCCTGGCCCCGTCCAAGGCCACGATGGTGCCCCACGCAGCGAGTTGCAGAGCATCTCCCGCGCAAGCTCGGTCAACTTCATGACCCAACGATGGAGCTACTCCGGCCTGCTGTGCGAGTGCTTGAGGAGATAGCTGATTGAGTGGATAAGGTTGTTTGTTTGAAAAAAATTTATGTACCTCTCATTCATGCGATTGATCCATGTGTTCTGTACTAGTATTGGATACTTTAGGCATATATGATTCATTTATATGTTGATTTCTTTATGTTAGAAGTTATATTTGACTTATTATAGAAATCTTGAGCATTATTTTATTTTGAATGTATATGAGAGCCACGTAAGAATGTAATTCACAAATCTTTTATAATGTTAATACTAGTTTTGTATATCGTTCATGTATATGTACTCCCTTTTTTGTTGGTCAAGCATATGTTCTTCCAATCAATTTTTTAACATCAGATAAATTATATCGTTTCTCGGCACAATCATGTATAGGAGCTGCAGTTGGCTTTCTGTTGTTAGATTGTGCCTGTTGGATATGCATAAATTAATACAAATCACTGCTCAGTAGGATAAATAGCTCAGTAAGATTAATACAAAATGTGCCCTTTGATCACTGTATATAATCATCTAAAAAAAACTATCTGTACTTAACTTTTAGTTGGTACAGGTACTCATTTCGAGTAGGCACTGATACAGTGACTTATTTTAGTTGAGAATAAAATAAACATTCAGTTATATATACATATGTTAGGCGTATGAACATGTACCCTCATGTCGTAAAGGTGTACCCAATCTTTAACGGGGTACGAATAAGATTGGCAGAGACGATGTACAACCCGAGCGGCGTCAACCTTTAAACAATGCCTCAATCACCGAGCTGTTCAGCTTTATGTATTGTAGCATCGTCCTGGCCTCTTCCCCACCACACGTTCAATATTATATAAAAAAGCGGCGCACTCATCCACTCGATTCCCCAGAGCTGTACTCATCCACTTCGGTCCACTTGCACGTCCTCGAGCAGAGCAACCACAAGCTTTATGTCAGAAAGATTCTCGAGCACCGATAGAAAATAAAACATGTACACTGAAAATACATGAGCATGAGACAAAAATGGCACGGATATCGACACGAACCAAGTGCAGCGATAGAGTCACACACAATGGCCGGGTCACACAATCTTTTTCGCGCCCCCGCGCTGAGGGCGCTGACGGCGACGGCGACGGCGACGGGGAGGATCTGATCAGCTTTCTCCCCGAGGAGATACGCCTCGAGGTGCTCAGCCGTATCCGAGATGTCGTTGAGGCTGCGCGCACCAGCGTGCTCTCCAGCCAGTGGCGCGGCCTCTGGACCCGCCTTCCCTTCCTCAGCTTCGAGGGCCTCGATCCCGACGCGCTCCAGGTCGCGCTGGCCCAGGTGCGGCCGCGGCGGCAGGAGCTGTTCATCCGCGTCCCCGCGAACCACAGGCTCCCCGCCGCTCGCATCTCCTCGCTGCTCCGCGCCGCCGCACGAATCGAGCCGGTGGAGCTCGATGTCGACCTGTGCGGAGACGACAGCAACATCCCCTTCGAGCTGCCTATCTTCGGTCGGGCCATCTTGATGACGCTGAAGATCAGGCCGAACCTCAACTTTACGCTGCCGCTGGCTGGCATGTTCGATTCGCTCCGGTGGCTGCATCTCCAATCATGCATCGTCGACGTCAAGGATGTGCTCTGCCGCTGCCCGCGCCTGCGCCGTCTCCGGATATTTGGCAGCTGGAATTTCAACTCCAACACGCTCAGCATCCACTCCACGTCGCTAGAGGACCTCAGTTTGCAAATGGATGAACCGGAACCATACTCGCAATCGCAAACGCAACGTCATGTCGACATTGTTGCCCCCAAGCTTAAGGTGTTCCGAAACTCGAACGGGTACGGGTGCGAGACAGTGTCATATTCAACGCCGATGCTGGAGGAGCTTTCCGTGGGTTACTCCTCGGCGACTCCAGTTGTGTTTGCTGAGAAGTGGATCCTCTGGCAATTGGCCATTAGCACAGCATGGATCAACAAACATGCACACCTTCCTCCTGTCTGCGTCCGAGCTCTGACCATCCTTTTAAGGAAGAGCCCCCGCTCCCTCATCCTAGTGAGTCTTCTCTCTGTCACAATTACCCGACTTTGACTGCTAAACAAAATTCTACTATTCATATCCGTGTGTTTTGTGCTGCTAATTAAATTGTTTTGCGGCTTGGTTTTCCTGTGGGGCGAAGCTTTGCTAAGGAAATAGCACGGGTGTTTCCAGTGACTGACTTCTCTGTTTTGAAGCTGGGTTTCGATGGTGAGCATGTTCCCATAGCACTTCTTTTACAAGTCGGTAAGCATCCGCCTTTTTTCATGCGCATTTCATTCTCTCAAATGTATATAAAGCGCCCATGTGACCTTAATATGTCATGACTTCCAGGTGCCAAATTGCTCAGAGGATTGTGAATGCCATCAACCTAGCAACTGGAGAAATCAACCCGTCTCCTTGCCTGATCTTGAAACCGTCGAAGTCGTAGGCTTCTGTGGGGCTGATTACGAAGTTGATCTGCTGAAACTTCTATTCCAATCCGCTCCATTGCTAAAGAGCATGACCGTTAGCCTTTCTCGATCCGTTGAGGTGTCACCAAATGACAGAGGGTGCAAGAAGCTCCGCGCCATCTTTGAGGCAAATGCTTCTGTTGAATGTAAGCTCTGCTGAGAAAATTTGTGTTTGCATGAAGTGTGACCGATATATATTCTTAGTCTGGCTGAAACTTAGGTGCTCCTTTTGCGGTTAGTCTTTATTTCTCCTATGTTACAGTAAAGGATTTCACTGTTCTAGAGGTAGTTTGTATAGAAATTTTACGTGATGGCAATGTTCATCTCGTTTGGAATCAGATATTGCACCAGGAGTTGCTCATCTCGCAATAAACGTATGGAACAATGTGTACTGCGTATCTAGTCTAATGCCAAATTACTGATTGTCTTTGTAACGCTCCTGGATGCAACAAATAGACTTTCATTATGATACCTTGGCTCCTTGACAACTGGGAGAGAGTGAAAGTATCCCCTAGGTAGATCTTAATCTTTAGATATTCCAGGCTTCAGATTCCCAACGGAGTTCGAGACGACTGTTACAGTGATACACGGGCAAGGTAAACTATCTAGAAAACATTGTAACATGGTGTTATTGATAAATAATGTTTGCGGTTGGCTACGAAAGGCTGTCCTGTAGACAGGCGATGTTGTTTCCACTTTGGTAATGGCCAGCAGGAGTATAATTAACTTGAACCAGATTATTAAACGCCTAACCTGTCCACTAGCGTGTTACGTCGGGTCAGTTGATTATGCGCGCTGACAATCATGATTTTATTTTATTCTTTTTTTTTGGTGAATATGAAAGGGTCCTGGATTTCTCTTTTCAAACATGTATGTAAGATCATTAGATTAAAAAATTCTAGCATTTCGGTGTTAATCAATTTCTAGTGCTGGTATATTGTTCGAGCTAATAAGCTGACCATGTTTGGCCATGGACTAAAATTCGGTTTGGTTTGCTAAGTCACAAACAAAACAGGCCTCGAGCATGTTGTTTATGTTGACAATTTACACCCTATAAGTAGAGGGCTACCATGCCAAATTTTAGCACCAAATCAAATTATGGCAAAAATTGACGGGGCCATACTTAGTGTAACACTTCGTTGCGCGGTCTCCTAAAGTATCATGTCATCTAAGGATATGAAACAAAGTATGATAATACAAGGTTTCATTTTCCGGTTTAATAGACTAGCACTTCATCTAATTGTTGCATCAAATTAACTAATAAAAGCTGGTGAAATGTGTAGATATGAAACACTGACCCTCTCTATGGAAGTTTCACCTGGTTTTGAAGGGGTTGGCAACGGTATGCTCCAGTTTCATCATAGCTCATGCGACATGTCACCATATTAAGCTGATGTGCCACCTTATTAGATTAGAATAAAATCTCTATAAAACTCCCATTAATAATGGATAAAGTGACCGAAAATTGGCTGAGCCTTGTCACATTATGTATTCAAATTCAGGAATGCAAAAACCTAGTACAGTAGTTGACTGAACGGTCAACACTCAACACCAGCCATTCAAACCTACTCTTGGCAAGAGAAATTTGCCATTTAGCCATTCTCAAAGTTGGGCTTCGCTGGTTTGCCATCGTAGAAAAGGGCTTCGCTATTTTGCCATTATGAAACCGAATCCATCCGCTGTAATGCCATCGCTCCCGAAATTACCCCTCAAGCCTCCTCGCGCCGCCCGGTAAGCCGCCGGCGGCTCCTTCCCGCGCCACACTCTTGGCCGCCAGCGTCTCCTCCCCGCGGCCGCGTCCCAGACTCCCAGAGGAATAGCAAAGCGAACCCACCGTCTGGTACCTAGCTAATACGATGGTGATTTTTAGCAAGGTTCTTTGGGAAAGAACCCACCTCAGGATTTGAAAGTGATGCGGAATTATGGACAAAGAAATGTGGTCTGGAAAACTGCAAATATAAGCATAGGGTAGGAGCATTACTGCATTATATAAATGGAGTGAAAATTACAAGGAAAAAAGAGTGCACATGTTAGAAATCGGCTGTTGTGATGGAGTAGCTCTTTTTGACGCACTCGTGCTTGTGGTTGCTGTACACGATTTATCTATATTTAAATGTACCTGATAAAATATGGTATGGAGCTGCAGATAAAGCTATAAGCACCATTTATACCTTACACCCTACACCTGAAATCTTTGCTACTGAGATTGTAAAGAAGTCCCTCAGTTCGGTGTTCAGTGTTTTAAGAACTGAGGATGTGTCAAATGGAGATGAAACTCAGAGTGATGCCTTTCTGTCATCAGTTCCAGCTTCAAATCTGGGTAGATTTCTTTTTGCTATTAGCCATATAGCCCTGAATCATTTGGTGTACATTGAGACTTCTGTTAGGAAAATTCAGAAACAGAAACGGAAGAATGAAAATTCTCAGACCACCACTGAGGATCCTCAGTCAAATGTGCCTAGAAATTCCGAGGTAATTCTTGCTTGACTGCTAAATCTCTATCCTTAGCCTGTCATTTTTTTTTGCGGGCATCCTTAACCTGTCATTGTTTAGTTAAGTTCAGTGGTCGTGCTTTGTCGTTCAACAGGCACAAGGCATAAATGCCGAACTGGGACTTGGGGCAACAATAGATATTGCAATTGAGTCCCTTGCTGAGAGGGCAGAAAAGGAGATTGTTTGCTGTTCTGCAAAGAATCTGATAGGACATTGTGGACCATTTCTCTCAAAACTCTGCAGGAATATGACTTCTCTGCAAAAGGTGTATAATCTATTGGGCTTCCTGTATTTTTTTGAACATTTGTTTCTGTTACTATCTGCACATACTAATTACTTCTTTTTTGGATTAGTTCCCGGAGTTGCAAGCTTCTGCAATGCTTGCTCTTTGCAGGCTAATGATTATTGACAGAGAATTCTGGTTAGTAGTTTTTCTTTCACATGGATCTGCTTTGTTTAATATTGAGACTGATGTCCACTTCATGAAAGCACTACCTCACATTAAAGGCCCAACTTTCAGCGAAGCAAATCTTCAAATCCTGTTTACTGTTGCGGAAAGCGCACCTTCTGAAGTTGTCCGATCCAATTGCACAATAGCCCTTGGTGATTTAGTAGTACGCTTCCCAAACCTCTTAGAACCTTGGACAGAGTATGTATATGCTCGGTTGCGTGATCCTTCATTATCTGTGAGGAAGAATGCTGTGCTGGTCATTTCTCATCTTATATTGAATGATATGATGAAGGTCTGTCTGTCTGTCTCCCTACCTCCCTGCCTCCCTCCCTTTCCCCATTCTATTACTTTACAGACACTTTGGAAATCTGTTGTAGGTTAAAGGGTATATAAATGAAATGGCTGTAAGGATAGAAGATGAAGACGAGAGGATCTCAAGCCTTGCAAAACTCTTCTTTCATGAGTTATCAAAGAAAGGTATGACCATGACCACATGTGGCAGAATTCAGAAACATTGGCTGGCAAACTTGAACACCAGAGTTTAACTTCTAACATTTGCTTCTTTTTTTCTTGGTGGCCTCTGAAGGAACCAATCCAATCTATAACCTTCTTCCGGATATCCTGGGCAGACTGTGCAATCAAAATCTTAAAGAAGAAACATTTTGCAACATTATGCAGTTCTTAATTAGCTCTATTAAAAAGGTATAATTTATTAGTTTTTCACTCATTCTTTGAACACCTTTACTTGACATTCACTTGTCAGTAACTATATACTTTTGTCATTGTGATCCCAGGACAAACAAATGGAAGCCCTTGTGGATAAGCTCTGCAATAGGTTTGCTGGTGTAAACGGTATTATACTTGTCGCTTCAATGGAAATATACCGATCAGTTACCTTCATGTTTAAGAATAGTATCCCATCCGCTCGCTAGTGCTTGTCATTCCTTTATCAGCATGCATACCAAGGAAGTCATGCTTTGGATAAGTCATGCTTTGGATAGTGTTGATCACCTGATGCCACAATTGCGGAAATAACAAACTTGGAGCAGATCAGAGCTTTAGTTGCATCACTTGAAGCTGGTCTGCGGTTTTCAAAGTGTATAACTTCCTTAATGCCAACTCTTGTTCAGTTGTTGGCATCATCTTCAGCTACTGATGTTGAGAACAGCATCCTTTTACTAATGAGATGCAGACAATTTCAGATTGAAGGATCAGAAGGAGCACTGCTAAATGGCAAATTTCTCCTCTTGGCAAACGGCACCTTCATTCATGACGCGTGGGTCCCCCCTGTCATTCGGGGGATTCGCTCCCAAAATTTCACGCCTCCCCGCTCTCGATTTCGAAACACTCCCCAACCCTTCCCCTCCCATTCCCCACCCGAACCCGACAGCCTCCTCCTCTCGCCGGCGTCCGGCCGCCCGCGCGCGGCGAGATGGCCCCACCGTTCGTGTTCCCCTCGAGCCTGCGGGATCTGGAGCGGGACGCCGACGGCGACGACGAGCCCTCGCTCCGGCCGCGGAACCCCGTCGCCGTAGCCACCCTCCGCGCCGCCGACCTCGAGGAGTTCGTCAAGGGTAACGTGCCGCCGCCTACCCACTTCCCCAACCGCGTGCACTTGCTGCTTCGGTCCAGGGTTGGCCCAGTCCGTCGGAATTATGTAAATTTTGGATTCGCATTTTGATCGTTGCCTGCTTAAAAATTCTACTGGAATAGGGTTTTGTTGGTCTGTCGTACTAGCTGGAGCTTCTGATTTGGATGTAGTTTGTAACTTTGTATCCCTAATGCCTTTTCTCAAGCAAATCGGTGCGTGCATGTAAAAAATTGATTCTGCCACTAACGCTCACAGTCACTTCCACCGAACTTTTGAGCTTGGTGGCAATAAAATTTGAAATTGATGGTCTTCCTTTTGCTTTATACTGTGGTGTACGCCTGTAATACTAGATATTGCTGGGGTTAAGAAACTTTATCTAATTTCCGGAAGCGAACAGCTATTATGAGTTTTGCCTTGACGGCCCTGCATAAGCTTGCTAGCTTGATTATTCATAGATCTTAGTTCTCCATTGTCAATGCTGCAATATTAGTGATTGTTTAATGGGAATAGGATCTTTTCCCCTCATTTCCATGCTACAGACTATGGTCTTACTCTTGATAATGTTGGCATACATACTTTGGGATAGCATGCAATTAGAAATCTCTTCTACAGAAAGTGTACACATATAGCAAGCTTTAGTGTTTTGTTTTTTGAAAGAGAGAATCTTGTCAATGTGAACTGACTCTTTCCTTTTCTGATCCAAACTGAAGGTGCATCATTTGATCTGTCTGACAAGGAGCTCTTCTGCATCGAGGAACAGGAGGTGTTCGATGGCATCTATTCTATTGTGCGCGATTTCAACTGCCTGCCTCCAGGACTTAAATTCAACCTCGTTGAGACCTTGCGTTCCAACCTGAGTGTCCTTCTACCCAACATAGATTCACTTTCTCGGGCATCCATGTCATCTCCTTCTGATGCTACCCCAATCGGTGATCGCATTGCCTCACACCGTAATGCCCTTAAGATCTACTCCTTCTTTCTCCTCTCCATTGTTCTCACCGAGGAATCTGCTGCTGAAAGCTCCACAGGGGCTAAGGTGATTTTTTTTGCAGAAGCTACAAATTATTCGGATTGTTTATATCCTAATCTTTAAAGTGATTTTATTCTTCCATGTGAAATTTAGGTGACAGCGCATGGTCGAAAGAAGAATCCTGTATATACTTGGAACTGGGAAGCTCAAAGAGGCAGGATCATGAATCTAGTAGCTAATTCTCTTGAAGCTGACCTTTCACTACTTTTTGGTCCTGGAGGAACTGATGAACGATATCTCTCTTCTGTTTCAAAGTAAGTGATGGAAACTGGCTACGGTGCTTTCCAGTAACCTACCTTTTGTAATGACATAACTTGATAACATGTAGGTGCACTTTTCTTCTATGTGAGAATCAAAATGTGTTAAAAGATGAGGATACAAGGAATGGCCTGTGCAGGATAATTGGAGCAATTGCCACAAAGCATCATAGGATTTCTCAAATCAGTGCATCTGTCTTGCATTTGATCCACAAATTTGATTTCACTGTTGTTCATCTTGCGGAAACAGTTGCTTCTGCAGAGAAAAAGTTTGGTGATGGAAGCCTTGCAATTTCCCTGGTCAGGGAGATAGGTCGGACTGACCCAAAAGATTACGCAAGGGATGGTGTTGGTGCTGATAATGTTGGGAGATTCCTCATAGAACTTGCAGACCGCTTGCCAAAGCTTATGTCAACCAATATCGGTGTTCTGATACCTCACTTTGGTGGTGACTCATATAAGATCAGAAATGCTCTTGTTGGAGTATTGGGAAAGCTGGCTGCAAAGGCTTTCAAAGATGTTGAGGGTGATAACAATGCTCGACTCCGAAGCAAGCAGGCAATGCTCGAAATTTTGATCGAGCGTTGTAGGGATGTGTCAGCATACACAAGAAGTCGTGTGCTTCAGGTGTGGGCAGAGCTGTGTGAAGAAAATTCTATCTCAATTGGCCTGTGGAATGAAGTGGCTTCAGTTGCTTCGGGTAGATTGGAGGACAAAAGTGCTATTGTGAGAAAATCAGCATTACAACTTCTCATCACAATGCTGCAACACAACCCTTTTGGGCCTCAGTTAAGAATTGCAACCTTTGAGGCAACTCTAGAAAAATACAAGGAAAAATTACAAGGAATGGAGACTCCAAATCCAGACCACGATGAGCTTGTGAATGATAGTTCGCTTGATGAAGTGGTCACGGGCCAAGCCGATAGTGTCAGTGATAGCTGTATAGCTAATAGCCAGGATCAGTCTGGTCCTGATCCCACAATTGCGGAAATAACAAACTTGGAGCAGAACACATCTTTTGGATTCGCATTTTGATCGTTGCCTGCTTAAAATTCTACTGGAATCGGGTTTTGTTGGTCTGTCGTACTAGCTGGAGCTTCTGATTTGGATGTAGTTTGTAACTTTGTATCCCTAATGCCTTTTCTCAAGCAAATCGGTGCGTGCATGTAAAAAATTGATTCTGCGACTAATGCTCGCAGTCACTTGGTATTGATTATTGAAGAAAACTGGGGCAATAAACCTAGAGTTAACTGAGCACCAATGTTTTTAAACATGGAGAAATTAAGATGTTTGCTGATAAATTTGCTACCTTCTTTACACTCTGATGCAAGTTATTTTGTCTTCAAGATCCTAATTGTAGACCTCTACAAAAAGGATCATACTTACAGAAGGAATTAAAAGTTTTTGTGTCTACTGATACATTGCCTTCCTTTCTTTGATCACTGTACTCATCCGAATCCAAACTTAGCTTTCTAAATATAACAGTTTTGTTGAATTCTATTATTTCACTTCAATGATCCCTGTTAAAAAAGGCGGTATTCCGCGCTCGCCTAGTCGCGCTTATGCGCTAGGCGACGGGGTTCCGCCTCGCCTAGGGGGGTAGGCGGCATTCTTTGAACACCTTTACTGTACTTGACATTCACATGTCAGTAACTATATACTTTTGTCATTGTGATCCCAGGACAAACAAATGGAAGCCCTTGTGGATAAGCTCTGCAATAGGTTTGCTGGTGTAAATGGTATTATACTTGTCGCTTCAATAGAAATATACTGATCAGTTACCTTCGTGTTTAAGAATAGTATCCCATCCTCTCGCTAGTGCTTGTCATTCCTTTATCAGCATGCATACCAAGGCAGTCATGCTTTGGATAGTGTTGATCACTTGGTCTGGTACCTAGCTAATACGATGGTGATTTTTAGCAAGGTTCTTTGGGAAAGAACCCACCTCAGGATTTGAAAGTGATGCGGAATTATGGACAAAGAAATGTGGTCTGGAAAACTGCAAATATAAGCATAGGGTAGGAGCATTACTGCATTATATAAATGGAGTGAAAATTACAAGGAAAAAAGAGTGCACATGTTAGAAATCGGCTGTTGTGATGGAGTAGCTCTTTTTGACGCACTCGTGCTTGTGGTTGCTGTACACGATTTATCTATATTTAAATGTACCTGATAAAATATGGTATGGAGCTGCAGATAAAGCTATAAGCACCATTTATACCTTACACCCTACACCTGAAATCTTTGCTACTGAGATTGTAAAGAAGTCCCTCAGTTCGGTGTTCAGTGTTTTAAGAACTGAGGATGTGTCAAATGGAGATGAAACTCAGAGTGATGCCTTTCTGTCATCAGTTCCAGCTTCAAATCTGGGTAGATTTCTTTTTGCTATTAGCCATATAGCCCTGAATCATTTGGTGTACATTGAGACTTCTGTTAGGAAAATTCAGAAACAGAAACGGAAGAATGAAAATTCTCAGACCACCACTGAGGATCCTCAGTCAAATGTGCCTAGAAATTCCGAGGTAATTCTTGCTTGACTGCTAAATCTCTATCCTTAGCCTGTCATTTTTTTTTGCGGGCATCCTTAACCTGTCATTGTTTAGTTAAGTTCAGTGGTCGTGCTTTGTCGTTCAACAGGCACAAGGCATAAATGCCGAACTGGGACTTGGGGCAACAATAGATATTGCAATTGAGTCCCTTGCTGAGAGGGCAGAAAAGGAGATTGTTTGCTTGTCTGCAAGTACCGCAAGCAGCGCATGGTCGAGGCGACGGCCGGCGGCGGCGCGGGGTACGAGGTGAGAGGTACATCTACGCGGACGGCGTCAGCTGCGACGACGACGAGGACGGCACCGACAGTCGCGCTTCGTTGTGTGAGGTCGCCGCCCCCTCGAGCCCCACGACTACATCGGCCTCTCCGCCGGCGCCGCGGCGCTGCCGACGCGAACCTCCGCCTCGTCGTCTTCCTCCTCGCCGGCGATGCACCTCACGCTCTGCCTCGGCCTGACGGGCTCGGAGTCCCCGGACCCGACTGCTGCGACGAGGATGTCTGGGGAAAGTTTTATATATCAATGAGTATGACTTCTCTGCAAAAGGTGTATAATCTATTGGGCTTCCTGTATTTTTTTTGAACATTTGTTTCTGTTACTATCTGCACATACTAATTACTTCTTTTTTGGATTAGCTCCCGGAGTTGCAAGCTTCTGCAATGCTTGCTCTTTGCAGGCTAATGATTATTGACAGAGAATTCTGGTTAGTAGTTTTTCTTTCACATGGATCTGCTTTGTTTAATATTGAGACTGATGTCCACTTCATGAAAGCACTACCTCACATTAAAGGCCCAACTTTCAGCGAAGCAAATCTTCAAATCCTGTTTACTGTTGCGGAAAGCGCACCTTCTGAAGTTGTCCGATCCAATTGCACAATAGCCCTTGGTGATTTAGTAGTACGCTTCCCAAACCTCTTAGAACCTTGGACAGAGTATGTATATGCTCGGTTACGTGATCCTTCATTATCTGTGAGGAAGAATGCTGTGCTGGTCATTTCTCATCTTATATTGAATGATATGATGAAGGTCTGTCTGTCTGTCTCCCTACCTCCCTGCCTCCCTCCCTTTCTCCAATCTATTACTTTAGACATTTTGGAAATCTGTTGTAGGTTAAAGGGTATATAAATGAAATGGCTGTAAGGATAGAAGATGAAGACGAGAGGATCTCAAGCCTTGCAAAACTCTTCTTTCATGAGTTATCAAAGAAAGGTATGACCACATGTGGCAGAATTCTGAAACATTGGCTGGCAAACTTGAACACCAGAGTTTAACTTCTAACATCTGCTTTTTTTTTCTTGTTGACCTCTGAAGGAACCAATCCAATCTATAACCTTCTTCCGGATATCCTGGGCAGACTGTGCAATCAAAATCTTAAAGAAGAAACATTTTGCAACATTATGCAGTTCTTAATTAGCTCTATTAAAAAGGTATAATTTTTTAGTTTTTCACTCATTCTTTGAACACCTTTACTGTACTTGACATTCACATGTCAGTAACTATATACTTTTGTCATTGTGATCCCAGGACAAACAAATGGAAGCCCTTGTGGATAAGCTCTGCAATAGGTTTGCTGGTGTAAATGGTATTATACTTGTCGCTTCAATAGAAATATACTGATCAGTTACCTTCATTTTTAAGAATAGTATCCCATCCTCTCGCTAGTGCTTGTCATTCCTTTATCAGCATGCATACCAAGGAAGTCATGCTTTGGATAGTGTTGATCACTTGGTCTGGTACCTAGCTAATACGATGGTGATTTTTAGCAAGGTTCTTTGGGAAAGAACCCACCTCAGGATTTGAAAGTGATGCGGAATTATGGACAAAGAAATGTGGTCTGGAAAACTGCAAATATAAGCATTGTGTAGGAGCATTACTGCATTATATAAATGGAGTGAAAATTACAAGGAAAAAAGGGTGCACATGTTAGAAATCAGCTGTTGTGATGGAGTAGCTCTTTTTGACGCACTTGTGCTTGTGGTTGCTGTGCACGATTTATCTATATTTAAATGTAGTGAATGCTTTCACTGGTTTGTCATTAACCCTTTGTCTTCTTGAGCCAGTTGTGCTTTACCGCATCCATTTAACATTTCCTTGAGTTATGGAAATTTAGGTTGACTCCATTCACAGATGTCTGATGCTTTCTTTGCTTGTGTTTCAGATGTTAGACAGTGGGAGTATATCTCTTATTGCCTTTCTCAGCTAACCTTCACTGAAAAGGGTCTGAAAAAACTCATTGATAATTTTAAGATGTTTGAGCATGCTTTGTCTGAAGATTCAGTGATGAACCACTTCAGGAGCGTGATATCAAAGGTAGGTAGCATAGCCTTAATGACTGCAGGCTTTACTTTGGTTTAACAAAGCATTACTAAATTTATGAACATTCCTGTTCTTTCACTTATCTATGGTGATTCCTTTTATCAGTGCAAGAAGTTTGCGAAACCTGAACTCAAAGTTTGCATTGAGGAATTTGAAGAGAAACTTAGCAAAGTTCATGAGGAAAAGAAAGAACAGGAAGCAACGGCGAAAAATGCTGAAGCACACAGACAGAGAATTGGCTCGCTTGACAAATTTCTGGTTACTAAGGAAGTTAGGCAGAATAACAACAATTCTGTTGAAGGTAAGTGGAAGAGTTTTCATTTTGTTCTGAATCTCATTATCCTCTATACTAAATTAATCGCATAAGTTGATTAATTTCCTCGTGAGTATTCCATATGCCCATCCCGTGATGGTTATGAACAGGTTTTCCATTCTTTGATGGTTATGGCCAACATGCCTGTTTATGATCTGTGCACTGGATGGTAGCACAGTTTGCCTTGCGGATTGTCTCACCTGCCTTTTTGTCTATCCTTGGCAGAAGAAACTAGTGAGGTTGTTGATCCTTCCGTGGATAGCAGCACTGAGGATAAGGAGAACACGCCAGAGTGCACTTCTACAGGAAATTGCCGGACATCAAACACATTTGTAGAATCAGAAGATGGTGGTGAAGAAATTCAATCAACACAACCTGCCCGCAAAGGTGAGTCATGTTGCCAGCTTTGATATCCACACAACAGATCAAGCTTGTTAAGGAACTTATCTTTCATTTATCATGCAGGCTTGCCACGATCAAGGGTAAAGAAAACCAGAGATCCTGTTGTGGAGGACTCAGCAGACAGTGCTCCAGCTAGACGCTCAACTAGAAGGTATCTTTCTGCTCATTAATGCTACTTTTGCATTTATGTTTCCGGTTAAATGATTAAAATGCTATGGACGATTGCATTGTTCATCCGTTACACCATATTATTTGCACTCTACCATTGATTTGCTAATATGACAAACTATGCAGACAAGGAAGGTGATACCCGCATCAGTCCCTGAATTCAACCGCAACTCCAGCTTTGTTGTAACATGAACCAAGTGAAACTTCTTTTGTGGCTGTGCAGTGTGTTGACCTATTCACTGATCTCGTCTTGAGATCCTGTTGAGTACTGCTGGCGCCCTTGACAGTTCCTCAACCCTGGACATCTGAATCGAACGCAACTGTGTGCCATATCCTTCGCGTGATGTATGTTGGTCTATTGTAGCTTGCTGAACCATGGTCAGCTATGATTTTCTCCCGTTAAATTGTCCGCGGAATTCTTAACTTAAGGAGCACTTGTATTTGGTTGTTGCAGTAGTTCTGGCATCAAACCGATTGTCTACTGGCTCCTTGCTCCCGAACTACTTGATGAATATCTGGCCTGGTCTTTCACCCCCATGTAACGATATTTTGAATGCCTTTCTCATCAATCCAGACTCAATTCATCATGCTCACAAAAAAAACCAGACTCAATTCATGTCCACAACCTTCCACTATTACCACAAATTTCCATCTTTTGTAAACTCAACAATGACGGATCTATCATGAATTCAGAAAACGACTGTGCAGCTCCACCAACTGACAACCGATCCAATGTGAAACCTGTACTCACCACAAGCGTGGAGTGAGGATCTCGAAACTGATCTCAACATCTATACGTTATTATATACTACCTTCATTCTAAGTTATAATTCGTTTGACTTTTTTTACCACCATAAAAATATAATAATTTATATAAAATTTAAATAAAATGAGCAGTTAGATATAATTTGAAACAAAGGGAGTACTCCATACTACGCAATCACCCTCGCCCCATCAGGATATAAAGAGAACCCAGCAAAGCAAAGCAATGCAAAGCAAGCGGTTAGTATCCTGGGTCCCCCGGTCGCCGGCCGGAGCATCCACGGCCACGCCACGACCATTTCCCCCAAGAAAGCAACTCTTCCATCGAGTTGGCATAGTGCTTACGGGCTAGTTGCGCCTCTGGCGCTATCCTTTTCGCTATCCTGCGGCGAATCCTGGATGACTGGCACCCACAAAACCCGCGTCGTCCTCCAAGAATTTGATCGCACACGACTCGGCCCGCCCGCGACGCCGGCTCCGGCTGCCGTGTGCAGTGCAGTGCCCCTCCACCGCACGTTCCCCGGCTCGTCTGAGACCACATACTACTTTGAGTGGAGGGTGTTTTTTTCCCTGAAATTTGAGCGAGTCATGAACTCCTGATGCAACGTAAAATTCGTCAAACCGTCGGGTCGTGCTTATTAGGTTACTGTAGAAATTCGAGAGTGTTTGGATGAGATGGGACTCGCTTGTTTTCCTGCTACGAGCCGTTTTTGGCGTCAAAGTTGGGGTCGTTCGCCGTGGTAGAATAGAACACGCCTTGTGCGTAAGCACTAAGCAGGTTTTGAAGTTGATTAGCAACAGGGTAGCAGGGATCGAAGAGAAGAATTGGAGTAGGGATAAGATCAGAAATTGGGGACGAAACACAGAGCAACTTGAGATGAACAGAGGGAGGTTTACTTGAGGAAGAAGATGAATAGTTCATACTGATGATTCACAGGCATGGACACAGGAAGTTTGGTTCAGAAACAAGGATCTCCAAATATGCCGTGTGCGTGTGCTTGTGGTCAGGGAGCGCACTTGCCGTCCCGTGCAAGCTGGATTTGATTAGTTGGCCATCATCATTCAGGGCCATTATTAATAATTTCAAAAAAAAACATTCAGCCATTCAGGGCCATGTGATATTCTTTGGTCAGCTGTCAATTCCAGCAGAGGTGCAATCAGAGGAGCGTCGAGCGTGCGACGCGAGCTCGCGGCGTCCCTGTTCCGACCCCGGGAAGATCTTTGTGCCCAATCTTTCTGACGGTAGTGGAGATCAAAGGTTTCCCTGGCGTACTTTGCACCGGTCTGGACCTCCTCCAAAGTACACCGCACAAATTCCCTTGGTCGCGCGAGTGGTATGGGATTCAGGCTAAAACGCCAGAAGTCACGCGACCAAGAAACTGACAAAGTTGCCAGAACAAAAATCCCGGAATATATGCTGATTGCGTGAAAAAACTGTGATCGGTGTCCTACTCATGCTTAACACACTGACAATACCAAAAAAAAACCGAGGTGTCACAGTTCAAACAGCCACGCCTCGACGTGAAACGGTGAGGTCATCTACTGATAGCCCCGCCATGACCCTGACGAGGATGGCGCTAACCGCTGCAGATGCGTGGCATGGCGGTGGTTGCCGAACCATGCCGTTTCTTGGAACCGGTGCCGGCGGATCAGTCTGCATTCAAGTTTCAAAGGATTTTGTTGGCTCCGTTCCATTCCACGCATCAGGAACAAAATTCGGAAACTGGAACAGACAACGAGAGAGGACAAAAAAAAAGAAGACAATTATATTCTTTTTTTGAAGAAAAAAAAAGACGAGCCAAGGAAAAACCAAGTGGCTGAGTAAGCTGATGGCGTTGTTCATGAACGCTGCCATTCTGCCGGTGCGTCACGCGTGTTAGGCCAACAGCGTGGGCGAAGATTCGGTGGGCGTGACCCACGAATCAGTGGGCTCTCCAGCAAAGATATACTAGTAGTAAAACCGTGCTGTGGTCTCCCTAAATTAATTAATTTAGGGAATGATGTGTAAGGTAACTTCGTTTTGTCATCGTTAAACGCTATATGTCAAACACGAATGTACAAAACTGGAGTGGCAGAACTGAAAACCATTGGCTCTGTGGGAGACTGATGCGAGCTTTACCTAAATAAAAACGGTCTGATTTGTGTCAACAACAAAATGCTTATTGGAACGTACGTTAAGTGAAATAATGGATTAAAATATCAGAAGCAGACACATACTCGGTTCCAACACATTTCCACTTAACTTTGTAAGCAGAAGCGCAAAGCACTGGAGTGCGATTAATGGACGGTGTTCATAAAGCAAAGCTGTGGATTTGTCATTTGAGTAGACGAGCAACGGGCATTATTGGTTGATCGATGTGCTTCTTTATTTTCCTTTCTTAATTACGCTGTTCTGTTCCTACTACTTTGATCGTACTCCCAAATCTCCAAGATAGCCGAACACGATTTGCTTGTCACATTTCGGAATATACTTCTGTTTTGGCGCTTGAAAAATAAGTGAGCATCGTGCTTCGCATTCTCCCTTTTCTTTGAAACGAAACTTCACATTCTATCTTATATGCTCTCGTCCACCTTTACCTCCCACAACTGCCGACGCCTTCCATAGCCTTCTACTTTCTCTTTTTAAAATATACAATGACGGTGACTCGGTGAGTATTCGAACAGTGCGCGGCGCAAAAATGGCCCTCTATTTATTTGATTTGGGATGTATAATTGGATAGGTGAAAATGATTTTATTAGAAAATGATATCTATTTTGTAAGATGTCCAAAAAAAAGGATTGTGCATTGATTTCATGGGATAATAAGGGGTTTTAAGTATAATAACCAAGGCACATGGGGCGTGAGTTCCACCAAACGTCTAAGGGTTGTTCTATAAAATATCTAAAGAGGTACGGAGTAGTATATAGTATGTACCATGGGTTAATTGTGAAAAATCTCAAGGTATTTATTTTTACAAAATCATCTACTCTCTGTTCTAAAATGTAGGTCGTTTGATTTTTTTAATCTAAGTTTGACCGCTCGTTTTATTTAGAATTTTGTACAAGTTATCGTATTTTTTGTGGTGGCTTGCTTTATTTTTACAAATTTTTACAAATTTTTTACAAACAATCTATATTTTATATTTTTACAAATTTTTTGAATAAGATGAGTGGTCAAACTTGTGGTAAAAAAAGTCAAACAATCTACATTTTATAACAGAGATAGTACCTTCTTCGATAATCCGAGCCATCCACATATGATCCAACGATCATTCTTTTTTTAAGTGATGTGGAGGGACTGCTTGGCCACGAGCGCAACCAGGTTTTGAAAAGATAAGCTAACTAGTTCATTTTAAATGTATGATATTTAATTAAAAAATAAACTAATTTGTCTATTCCAAACATGAAGAAACCTAAGGAGTAGCTAGGCTATCATCAATCTAGCAATTGTAACCATTTCCTAAGCATTCTTGACTACATTATTTTTTTATGTTCCTCTTCGCAATGGTTTGTAGCACCTAGCACACAATAGCATATCTTCATCGACTTATAACCAAACTCGATAAACCGTAGCTGCTAAACTTGACTTTGCTTTGCTTATAGAAACCCAAAGATGTCTTAGCCGTACTATAAGTCATCCTAGAATTATCGTTTTCTTGGAATGCTCATCTGATGTTAATGTTTGCTTCACTGCGAAACCCAAAGCACAAACACAAAATTGGTGAAGAACTGGTTGTTTAGGTCACAGTTCTCGCTTCTCAGCTATATACAAAATGCATTTTTGACTATTTTAGTCTATTTCATTTCTTTTTCTAGGAACACTGCTACTCATTTAGGATGAAAAATACGTGAAGACCCTTGTGCCCGAGTATAGCAATTGGAGTTTGGTGCGCAAAAAGGAGCAGAACTATCCCTGTTTTACACGGAACTAATGATTGCCATATTTATGAAGAAAACAACATACGTACATGTCTATCTTTGCCAGCTGGTTTTTTTAGCCTAATCCTACCAAACAGGTCAAGATGCTAAACCACGTCCTCTGCACTTCTCCAAATTCATTAGCCAAATCCGGTTCTCCCATTGACTTGAGAGATGCAAACCAGCACCTGAAGACTGAAACAGTGAAACCTGCAGACCCTGAAACCCAAATCAAACGACCTGAAGCCTGTCAGTCACCAGTCGCCACGCCCACGCCTCGCCTCGCCTCCTATAAACCGTCACCACAAGTTACAAGTTACCCGACCTCCCCCACGCCCACACGAACGCCGCGCGCGCAGAGCTGGAGCTGGGGGACGCCACGGCCACGGCGACGCCACCACCGACCGCGGCAGCCACCGGGCACCGCCGCCACCCGAGGCGCGCGCTTCGCGAGGTGGGAGCCGATGGGCGCGCGGGAGTACTACGACTACCGGCGGGCCATCTACGGCGACATCACGCACAAGGCCATCCTCGTCGACGCCGCCGGCACGCTCCTCGCCCCCACCGAGCCCATGGCGCAGGTGCGCTCGATTCCCATTGCCGCATCTCCGATTTCGCGTCCCGCTCCGCCTTGCCTTCTGCGTGTGTGATCCGGTGGTTTGCATGTTCCATTTCCGCCCATGAGTAGCAATTACCGCGACATGCAGGTCAATTTCTGTTGTCCGCGCCCTGAGGCAGCGTGATTGGAGTTGACCTGATCTGTTGCTGTTGTGCTCTAGTGTACAGAGAGATCTGTTACTGTTCTTCAGCAGTTGCTGCCTCGCTGGCTTTGGGTGGTTTTGTCCCCTACTCCCCTGCATAACGAATCGCAGAGGAGGCTCCTTTCTGTGAGAATTATATGTATGTGTTCTGATGTGTTCTGTTTCAATTTTTTTTTCAGGTATACAGAACGATTGGCCAAAAGTATGGAGTGGAATACTCAGAGGATGAGATCCTGATGAGGTATCGGCGGGCTTATGCGCAACCATGGGGTAGATCGCGCCTGAGGTAATGCGTTAGTTACTTTTATGTGGTGCCAAATTGGCCGTGTACTCCTACTTGTTTATATTTTGGTTGGCCCTGCACAATTCTTTTAAGGAAAAAAAATCAGACTCGCTGCGGTGAAAAAATAGCATCTGGAACTGGTTTGTTTTGTGATCTTAGTTGATTGCTCCACCCTGTTAGATGCTTGTTGAAACACCACATGCAGATATGTTCACCCTGTTAGATGTCTGTTGGAACAATCACCTTGAAAGTGGTTCCCTGCCATAAGGCTATGGAGAATTAGGTACTGCAAGCACATGCAAAATTAAGCTGGGGAGAATTTGGCATCTGTTGCTTAAACATGCCACATATATGTACCAGCATATATTCTGAGTTCCAGTGTGTAGAGTTGGAGCTATACAAATAGAGCAACCTATATCAATCAATCTCAGGTGTCAAACTAAAAGATTTACGCAAAGATAAATATCGGCTGTAAGATGATGCGACATCATAACACTGGGCATCCTTGCAAGAACAAGTCAATGACTAGGATAACTATATCATTGCAGTCATGTTCAGCGTGATGATGTCCAGATCTAGATCTCAGACGGAAATCACATAAGTTTGCTGGCAAACACTAAAAGAAAAGACTGCAAAAACAAATAAACAAAGAAGACAGTTTTATTATACGATTTAGACAATTGAGTACAAATACTGTACAGTTGACAAGTAATAATTTGACCAAGTTTTGTGTGTTTGTCAAGCATATGTTACAAGGACAACCAGTCTGTTTTCTTATACTTATCAAAAGAAATATCTTATTCGAAAAGCATCACTGACTATTTTTTCTCAGCATATTTGGGTGGTGGCCCAAAGTACTTTTGCCTGCCCACTCATGTACCAGAACGAACTTTTCGTTTGTTACGTTACTAAAATGAGCTGTAAACCTGGGACCTTACAGCCCAAGACATTTAAATATGTGACTAAAGTTATTCAGCCTCCAAACATATTTACATTGAATTCCTTCAAAATCATGCCTCTGCATGGACTACAACTGAAATTCCAGCCTTAATGTATCTGAGTATCTCCAGGTATGTCAATGATGGAAGGCCCTTTTGGCAACACATAGTCAGTTCCTCTACAGGCTGCTCAGATCTGCAGTACTTTGAGGAATTGTATCAGTACTACACAACTGAAAAGGTGAGATAAAGTGTGTAGTCTTAATGGTTTCAGACCGCCTTCATCAGGTATATGTCTGCTAAGCTTAATATGAAATGTTTTGCTAGGCTTGGCATCTCTGTGATCCGGATGCAGGAAACGTTTTCAAGGCATTGAGAAGGGCTGGTGTGAAAACAGCCATTGTGTCCAACTTTGACACTCGTCTTCGTCCACTTTTACAAGCCCTGAAATGTGATGACTGGTTTGATGCAGTTGCTATTTCTGCTGAGGTGGGTTTCCATTTCAAAGTCCTCCAAAGATGAGCATGTGTAGTGCAGCCCACCAGTTAACCGACCCGGGCCCTCTTTTTACTGCACTTGTATAGATGTATGGTTCTATTAATCTTGTCTATTAAACTCTGTTCCTTAATTGATCAATCTACAGGTTGCAGCAGAAAAGCCAAACCCAACAATATTCTTGAAGGCCTGTGAGCTGTTGGGCGTGAAACCTGAAGAAGTTGTGCATATTGGTGATGACCGCAGGAACGATTTATGGGGAGCTAGGGATGCAGGTTGTGATGCCTGGCTTTGGGGCAGTGATGTTTACTCTTTCAAGGAGGTACCTATATTCTCTTCTTATCAACACTTTTTGTGAATTCCATGCACCGAAACTTCACATTTAGGTAGCACATGCCACCAAGCTCAGCTTATTATACAGTATAGTTCAAGATCCGGCAGCTATATATTTTTGTTCTACACATCAAAATTTAGGAAAAATTCCATCATCTATAACTTTGCACTGGGTTCCCCTGTTGCTGTTAAATATATCTGCATCTTTTTTCAGTGTCTTGCGTTTGCTCATACCTGGATGCCTGTTTGTGATTGTATCACAGGTAGCGGAGAGGATCGGGGTTGAAATATAACGACTTGACTGCAGAACATGGTTTTAAATAGTGGGCTAAGGGTTTAGCGGCTGGGGTCAAAAAAACCAGCTAATAGCAGCTTAAATGAGGCTAGCTACGCTATAGCCGGGGATTTAAAACCTTGCTGCAGAATCACCTCAACTGAGCTGCAATAAAAAGAAAAGGCTGTTTGGTGTTGCCTCCTTGTACATAGTGTCAACCCTTGTTGCCCCGGCGGCTTGTACATATTTTCTTTCCAACTTCCCAGGGAATAACAGAGAGCAGTTTGTCCTGTGACAGGCCCTTCCCGCAGCAAATACTGATGTATGTATATATACGCATTTCAATGTCCAAGGAACCACCTGTTTAGTTTTGCTTATGTCGTGAATTCCGTGATCCAAACGCATTGCCCCGAGCAAGTGACGTGCAATGTCCAGTACTTGATTTGTTCATCAGAAAAGGAAATTTTCACAGTGAAAATCATCCATGAAAGGTAGAGTATACCATGGTGCCTTTGTCAGTCAGGTAGCTGCTGGTGCTGGCCGCCGCCGCGCCGCGGAGGTCTCAGGCTGATCTTGACCGTGGCGCGGAGAAGTATGCGAACGCACCGTCGCTGGGCTCCGCCGCCGCCGGTGGCCTCCCCACTCCACACCGACCTGCGGCGCGCGCCTCCGGCACGGCACGCTGGCCATCCGGTTTTGTACGTTGCACCGGCCACTGCGCGGCGCGGCCGGCATCCTCCGGCTTTCCTATTGGGTGATCGCTGCTCACTCGCCGTCGCGCCTGGCCTAGAGGGCGCGGGCGGCACTGTTCGCACGGCGCGCTTGCACTTGGTGTCGGCGCCGGCGCCACCGCCGCCGCCGGGGTCCCAGGCACCTCGGCTCCGCTTCCTGGCTTCCCTCGCCGCCTCCCAGCTCACCGGCGGGGGAGGTCGGTGTTTCATTTCCCGTCCGGGGTGGTCGGTATTTCATTTACCGTCCACCCCTGGGTCCCTTAGAGCCGTTCGATCCTTACGCAACGGTCGAAATTCATCCAATCGCGCCCCGCCTCGATTTAGATTGCACAGGCCGCAGGCGTCGGCGCGTCGCCACCCGATACAGACGCAGACGCGACGGTAGCAAACTAGCAACACGCCGTGGCCGGCCTGGAGTGGAAGGTCGCCGCCGACATCGCCGAGGTGGACAGCTGACCGTACCACAGCTCTGGACCCCGGCTACACGATCTCCGTCGCCCGCGGATTCCGTCCTCCTCCACGCCGACCAGCTGCATCCTCCGGCGTGGCGCTTCATCCTCCGGTTTTCCGATTAAGGGCTGGGAGCAACCATGAATCGATCGCTGCTCCACCCACGGTCACGGCACGGCTGGTGTCGGCGCCGGCGCCGCCGCCGCCGGAGTCTTAGCCACCTCGGCTCCTCTTCCTACCTTCCCTTGACGCTCCCAGTTCACCGGCGGGCAGCGGTGGCCGCCGAACTCCGAAGCCACCGCGGCCAGGGGGTGGTCGGTATTTCATTTACCGTCCACCCCCTGGGTACCTGAGAGCCGTTGATTCCTCAACCAACGGTCTAGATTCAGCGGACGACACCCAAAACGAACGAGTCATCCATCCGCTCGCGCTCCCTCGCCGCAATTGCGGAGGCGGCTGCAGCGGCACGCCGTGGCCGGGCCTGAAAGTAGCCTCGCCGCCGACATCGCCGAGGCGGACGGCTCACCGACGAACCTGCGACACCAGATTGGCAGAACCACGCTCGCAGTTCTGCCATGGACGACCGCAATCTCAACTCTGACCGAGGTTTTGCTTGCTGAAGCCTGAAGGAGCGGGCATGGCCATGTCTGCCGCGCGTGCCGAGGCCGCATCTGGTCTGCCGCTTCGCCATGCGCGACGTTGGAGCTAGCTCGGCGTGGTTTCCAAGTACTGCAAGTCTGCAACGCCGCGCCAGAGTCGTGCCAGCCTTCCTGCGCCGCCGCCGCCCCTCGAGGTCGCGCTGGGAACGTTTTCTTTTGCTTGCTTCCGGCCCGAGTCCCGTGTCACCGATGGTGCCGGGAGTGGAGCGATCATGTGGTAATCGGAGCCATGGGAGCCGGCAAGCTCCGAGAGTCCCTCTGCTGCCGCTGCGTGCACCAGAGGAGCAAATGCCCTTCTCGGCTGTTCCACTGTTCTGTCGGGCAGCCATGCGTCACCGCATGAAAAAGCCTGTGGTGCTTGCGGTCAAAATCCTGACGCTGCATAGTCTGAAGTCAGTCTGACTTGTCATGAACACGTTCGGCCACCACTGTAAAATCATGCCGCTGCATGGACTACAACTGAAATTCCAGCACTTTAGCTGTTTATAATTTGGTGCTTCATTCCCTAAAGAGCAACTTGGCTGTTTCTATATATCCGCATCGTTTTTCAGAGTCTGGCGTTTGCTGATACCTGGACTACTGTTTCTGATTGCATGGCAGGTCGCGGAGAGGATCGGGGTTGAGATATGACGAGTTGACTGCAGAGTCACTTCAACTGTGCTGCAATAAAAAAAAAAGAGGCTGTTTGGTGTACATAGTGTTTGCCCCGGCGCCTGCTTGTACATATTTTCCAATTTCCCGGTGACTGGACCACAGCTCTGGACCCCGGCTCTGATCCGCCGCCCGCGGCCTCCCTCCTCCTCAGCGCCGACCTGATGCAGCCTCCGGCGCGGCGTACTTCGGCGTTTCACGTTTCACCGACCATCGGGCGGCTCTGCATCCTCCGATTTTCCGATTGGGACCATGATCGCTGCTCCACCCGCGGTCGTCGCGCCTGGCCTAACGAGTAACGCGCGCGGGCGGCGTTGCTCGCAGGGTGCGGGGCGGTTAGTGTCGGCCTGTCGAGATGTCGGCGGCCCGTCGCCGGAGTCTCAGCCATCTCGGCTCATCTTCATGGCGTCCCTCGCCGCCTCCCAGCTCACCGGCGGGTAGCGCTGGCCGCCGAACTCTGAGCCACCGCAGGGATCGGGATTCAGTGCCTTACCTTGTGACTGGAGGCCTACTATCCACCGTCCAGTACCAATCCAACGATGAAACAATATTATTCTTCTTTTTCTCCACGAAATTCACGCCACTTATCTAGATATGCGGGAACGGAGGCCTTGGGCGCGCCGACTCGTCTCGTTCCCACGCCGCGCCGCCGGGTGCGCGTGCTCCGCCCTCCGCGACCTCGCCGCTGACCCGGACACCTAGCGCGGGCTCTGCCTCGCCATGTTGCCCTCCGTCCGCGACCTCCCCGCCTGCTTCGCCGTCGACCGCGCGCTCTTCGTAGACGCCTTCTCGTTCCCGGCCGCGCCGGCGCCGCCATCCCCGCCATCGTCCCTCCCCGCACGCCTCGTCTCCACCGTCGACCTGCGCCACGCCGACGCCTGAGTCATGTCCCGCGTTGTCGACCACCGACACCTCCTCCGACTGGTTCCTCGCCGCGCCGTTCCGCGTTAACGCGCTCGTCCAGGAGGGCTTCACGGCGGCGGCGCCCGCCGCGAGGATCTCCCTCGCCGACCTCACGCTCAGCTGGATACTCATCGACCCAGCCACCGGCCGCGCCATCAATGCCTCCAGCCGCCGCCCGGTGTCCGTCGACCGCAAGTGGCTCACGGGCGACACGATGGCGCGCTTTGCCCTCGTGCTCGGCGTCGTCGCCCTCGACGCGGCCATCACGTGCGACGAGCGGTATGACCACGTGCGGGAGGTGAGCCTGCGCGTGGAGGGCGGGGCCGGCGGCGGTCGCCGCGGCCATGGCGGGCACGCGGCGCGGCGGCGGCGCCGCCGCCGCGGAGTGTGAGCCCAGGCGTCGGTACGAGTAGTTCGTCAAGGGAAATAGGGCGAGGAAGGAGTGGAAGGCCCAGCGGGAGGGCATCGTCAACCTCTGCTACTTCGGCGTCGGGGCGGCGGCGTTCCTCGGCTTCCTCGTCATGCTCACGTGCCGCTGGCAACGCCGGTCCGGTAAAAGTTCCGTAGTCCTGTCCCCTTCTCATCTCCCTTCTCCTCCACAGCAGTGCCGCTCCCTCTTCTCCACGGCGTCAGCACGGTGTGGAGGTCCTATTCCCTCTCCTCCGGCTGGTGCAAACGGACTCCGCCGCCGCTGACCAACTCCTTCGAGCGGGGAGCAAGGCGGAGGGCGCGCAAGCCTGGCAGCGCGGCGCGGGGACGAGACGAGTCGGCGCGCGCCCAAGGCCTCCGTTCCCGCGTATCTGGATAAGTGACGTGAATTTCGTGAAGAAAAAAAGATTAATATTGTTTCACCGTTGGATTGGTTTTGGACGGTGAATAGTAGGCCGCCAGTCACAACGTGACTTACCGAAGGTAAGGCACTGAATCCTGATCCCCACCGCAGCCAGGGGTGGTCGGTATTTCATTTACCGTCGACCCCTGGGTACCTGAGAGTCGTTGATTCCCCAACCAACAGTCAAGATTCACCAGGCGACACCCCCTACGAACGAGTTGGTTTTTTTTTTAGCACAGCGAACGAGTTGGTTGGGCTCCCTCGCCGCGATGGCAGCGGCACGCCGTGGGCCGCCGATGGGCCTGAAAGCTTCCTCGCCCCCGACATCTGGTCCATCACCGCCGCCGGCCCGTCGCCCCTCGAGAAGTCGAGATCGCGCGGGGAACGTTTTCCTTTGCTTGCTTCCGGCCCGAGTTCCGCCAAGCTCCGGGCGTCCTCTGCTACAGTGCTACCGCTGCGTGCAAGAGAGCAGTGTCCTGCTAGGCTGCTAGCTCCACGATTTTTGCCGTGCAGCCATGTATCACCGCTTGTGGTACTTGGGGTCGAAAAGTCTGACGCTGCATGTCTTCTCTAGTCTAGAGTCAGTCTTAGCTTGTCATGGACTTGTTCGAGCACCACTGTTTGAAATCATGCAGCTGCATGAACTACAACTGAAATTCAATCATGCCACGGCATGAATTACAACTGAAATTCCATCCTTAATATATCTGAGTATCTCCAGGTATGTCAATGATGGAAGGCTCTTTTGGCAATACATAGTCAGCTCAAAAAAAAAGAAAGATCTGCAATACTTTGAGGGATTGTATCAGTACTGCACGACTGAAAAGGTATATGTCAACTAAAAGTGTGTAATCTTAGTGGTTTCGGACCACATTCTTCAGGTAAATCTTAGTGCCTTTTTTCTCAATGAAGATCGGCCATTGTCACCTAGCTAGTACTGCCGCGGCGCTAAGCTGTGGAGGCCTCAGACTGTGTTTGCCTCAGCGAACTGGCTGAGGCAATCCAAAACGGGTGCACGGTCTCCGGCGGCGTGGTGACAGTGAACAGCGAGCGGTGAGCCGGCCAGTTCCAGAGGCTTGGCACAATGGCACAGAGACCGCAGGGGCGAGCGGACGGACGTCGAGAGCGACACCCGCTGGCCGCTGCCCCACACCGTGGCGACCGCGCCGTCGCTGGCGCCGCAGCTCTGGACCCCCGCCGCGCGCCCGCGGCCTCCCTCGTCCACGCCGACCTGCAGCAGCCTGTGACACTGTTCCACCCAACGAGCGGACAAGGCTGTGACAGCCACGCCAACCGGAGCTCCATCTGATTGGCCGCTTCTCGCGCGCGCCGTTGGTGCTAGCTCGGCGTTGTCTCGAAGTGCTGCAACGCCGGGGCGCCGCGCCATGTGTCAGTGTCACCCGTGGCGGCGGGAGTGGAGCGAGCGCGGGTTTGGTCAGGGCATGGCTGCATTTGGTGGCTCCGTTCTGGTAGTCGACACCCGCTGCCCCCTGCCGTGGCGCCTGGCGCGTAGGATGCGGGGGTCTCCCTCCTCTACAGCGGCCTGCTGCAGCCTCCGGCGCGCCGCTCTTGGGTGCTGCACATGTGCACCGGCCACCGCTCGCCGCGGCATCCTCCGGTTTTTCCGATTGGGAGCTAGGAGCAACCATGGTCGCTGCTCCAGCCGCGGCCGGCCGGCCGCGCCATGGCCTAGCTCTCGCGGGCGGCGCTGCTCCTACGGTGCGAGGCCGGTGGCCGCCGCCGTGTTTCCGGGACCGGGGACCCTACCGACGCTATCGGCTCCTCCTCCTGGATTCCCTCGCCGCCTCCCAGCTCGCCAGCAGATAGCGTGGCCGCCGCACGCCGCGTCGCCGCAGACACAGAAGGTGGTCGGTATTTCATTTACCGTCCACCCCGGGTCCCTAGCAGCCGTTCGTTCCTCAACCAACGGTCGAGATCCAGCAGTCAACCCCGATACGCACGACTCACCCGGTCACGCTCACGCCCCCTCGCCTCTCTTCTGCGCTACCCGATACGGAAGCGACGGCAGCGGCCAGCGGCACGCCTTTGGCCAGCCTGGATATCGCCGCCGACATCTCGCCGAGATGAACGGATGATCGACGATCCCGCGCCGCCAGTAACCATGAAGATGAGCGCACCGGCGAGGTCGAGGCGGCGGCGGCGTTCCGTTCCATCCATGGAGTGTTCATGGCGGCACAGCGCGCGGCGCGCCGGGGCTCGATATGATCTGCTGCTTCGCCATGCGTGTGTGACGCTGTCGCCGCCCGGCGTGATTTCGAATCCATGTAAACGCCTAGTAGTATGACCAGCCCCCTTGTTTTTCGTCAAATGCTGAAACTATGAGATGTAATGCCCTTTGGCTTTCTGAAAGCCCATGAATGAAATTCAGGTGGGACCCTGGTGACCGTCAAAAAAAGAACCCTGAAGTACATACCATAAAGATGAAAAGCATCTCGACTTTATTCGCTTTAGAGTATATCATTCAAACAGCAGGCTGCGTACACGATCCAATATCGTGGAACATGCTTCCTTACACATTAAGTTTTCTCGCGTATAAACTTGTTTTAAGAGTTCATTAGCACATCCGAATGTTATCTTGCATTATTATTTGCTAAGCTTTAGCAAAAGTCTCATAAAGAATGATGTATATACTCGTAGCAGCATGGCCAAAAAAATCATAAAATGTACATGCTACAAGCTACGGTTGGTAACACGTTTCTTAAATGGATCAACGGAACAAATGAAGCACTAACGCCACG
>OAMR01000052.1:1441710-1457614 GCA_900205405.1 Echinochloa crus-galli
GTCTCGAAGTGCTGCAACGCCGGGGCGCCGCGCCATGTGTCAGTGTCACCCGTGGCGGCGGGAGTGGAGCGAGCGCGGGTTTGGTCAGGGCATGGCTGCATTTGGTGGCTCCGTTCTGGTAGTCGACACCCGCTGCCCCCTGCCGTGGCGCCTGGCGCGTAGGATGCGGGGGTCTCCCTCCTCTACAGCGGCCTGCTGCAGCCTCCGGCGCGCCGCTCTTGGGTGCTGCACATGTGCACCGGCCACCGCTCGCCGCGGCATCCTCCGGTTTTTCCGATTGGGAGCTAGGAGCAACCATGGTCGCTGCTCCAGCCGCGGCCGGCCGGCCGCGCCATGGCCTAGCTCTCGCGGGCGGCGCTGCTCCTACGGTGCGAGGCCGGTGGCCGCCGCCGTGTTTCCGGGACCGGGGACCCTACCGACGCTATCGGCTCCTCCTCCTGGATTCCCTCGCCGCCTCCCAGCTCGCCAGCAGATAGCGTGGCCGCCGCACGCCGCGTCGCCGCAGACACAGAAGGTGGTCGGTATTTCATTTACCGTCCACCCCGGGTCCCTAGCAGCCGTTCGTTCCTCAACCAACGGTCGAGATCCAGCAGTCAACCCCGATACGCACGACTCACCCGGTCACGCTCACGCCCCCTCGCCTCTCTTCTGCGCTACCCGATACGGAAGCGACGGCAGCGGCCAGCGGCACGCCTTTGGCCAGCCTGGATATCGCCGCCGACATCTCGCCGAGATGAACGGATGATCGACGATCCCGCGCCGCCAGTAACCATGAAGATGAGCGCACCGGCGAGGTCGAGGCGGCGGCGGCGTTCCGTTCCATCCATGGAGTGTTCATGGCGGCACAGCGCGCGGCGCGCCGGGGCTCGATATGATCTGCTGCTTCGCCATGCGTGTGTGACGCTGTCGCCGCCCGGCGTGATTTCGAATCCATGTAAACGCCTAGTAGTATGACCAGCCCCCTTGTTTTTCGTCAAATGCTGAAACTATGAGATGTAATGCCCTTTGGCTTTCTGAAAGCCCATGAATGAAATTCAGGTGGGACCCTGGTGACCGTCAAAAAAAGAACCCTGAAGTACATACCATAAAGATGAAAAGCATCTCGACTTTATTCGCTTTAGAGTATATCATTCAAACAGCAGGCTGCGTACACGATCCAATATCGTGGAACATGCTTCCTTACACATTAAGTTTTCTCGCGTATAAACTTGTTTTAAGAGTTCATTAGCACATCCGAATGTTATCTTGCATTATTATTTGCTAAGCTTTAGCAAAAGTCTCATAAAGAATGATGTATATACTCGTAGCAGCATGGCCAAAAAAATCATAAAATGTACATGCTACAAGCTACGGTTGGTAACACGTTTCTTAAATGGATCAACGGAACAAATGAAGCACTAACGCCACGGAAGCTTCAAAGCAATGTGCTGTGGTGTCCTCTCCATCTCCGTTTTCATCAATGTTTTCTAGATAGTTTACCTTGCCCATGTATCACTGCAACAGTCGTCTCGAGCTCCGTCGGGAATCTGAAGCCTTGAATATCTAAAGATTAAGATCTACAGTGCCTAGGGGATACTTTCACTCTCTCCCAGTTGTCAAGGAGCCAAGGTATAATAAAAGTCTATTTGTTGCATCCAGGAGCGTTACAAAGACAATCAGTAATTTAGCATTAGACTAGATAAGCAGTACACAGTGTTCCATACGTTTCTTGCGAGATGAGCAACTCCTGGTACAATATCTGATTCCAAACGAGATGAACGTTGCCATCACATAAAATTTCTATACAAACTACCACTAGAACAATGAAAGCCTTAACAGTAACGTAGGAGAAATAAAGACTAACGGCAAAAGGAGCACCTCAGTTTCAGCCAGACTAAGCATATATAACGGTCACACTTCCAGTACAACCAGATGCACGCTGTTCATGCAAACACAAATTTTCTCAGCAGAGCTTACATTCAACGGAAGCATTTGCCTCAAAGATGGCGCGGAGCTTCTCGCACCCTCTGTCATTTGGTGACACCTCAACGGATCCAGAAAGGCTAACGGTCATCCTCTTTAGCAATGGAGCGGATTGGAATAGAAGTTTCAGCAGATCAACTTCATAATCAGCCCCACAGAAGCTTACAACTTCGACGGTTTCAAGATTAGGCAAGGAGACGGGTTGATTTCTCCAGTGGCTAGGTTGATGGCAGTCACAATCCTCTGAGCAATTTGGCACCTAGAAGGCATGACATATTAAGGTCACATGGGCACTTTATATATATTTGAGATAATGAAATGCGCATGAAAAAAGGTGGATGCTTACTGAGTTGGACGGGAGGGCCACCTTAAGCACTTGTATTGTAGTTCGAATCTGGAGCAATTGCAATAGAAGTGCTCCGGAAACATGTTCACCATCTGGATTACAGAAACCCAGCTCCAAGACAGAGAAGTCAGTCACTGGAGACACCCGTGCTATTTCCTCAGCAAAGCTTCGCCCCACAGGAACACCAAGCTGCAAAACAATTTAATTAGCAGCACAAAACACACGGATATGAATAGTAGAATTTTGTTTAGCAGTCAAAGTCGTGTAATTGTGACGGAGAGAAGACTCACTAGGACGAGGGACCTCTCCTTCGTTAAAGCGATGGTCAGAGCTCGGACGCAGACAGGAGGAAGGTGTGCGTGTTTGTTGATCCATGCTGTGCAAATGGCCAATTTCGTGATGATCCAATTCTCACCAAACCTAACTGGATTCCCCAAGGAGTAATCCACGGAAACCTTCTCCAGCATCGGCGTTGAAAAAGACACGTGCTCGCACCCGTACCACTTCAACTTAAACTCCTTAAGCTTGGGTCGTTGCCTTTGCGATTGCGAGTGTCGTTCCGTTTCAAACATTAGCAACCTGAGGTACTCTAGCGATGTTGAGTGGATGCCGAGCGTGTTGAAGTAGAAATTCCAGCTGCCAGTTATCTGGAGATGGCGCAGGCGCGGGCAGCGGCAGAGCAGTTCCTTGACGTCGACGATGCATAAATTGAGATGCAGCCACTGGAGCGAATCGAACTTGCCAGCCAGCGGCAGGGCAAAGTTGAGGCTCGGCCTGATCTTCAGCGCCATCGCGATGGCCCGACCAAAGATAGGCAGCTCGAAGGGGATGTTGCTGTCGTCTCCGCACAGGTCGACATCGAGCTCCTCCGGCTCGATTCGTGCGGCGGCGCGGAGCAGCGAGGAGATGCGAGCGGCGGGGAGGCTGTGGTTCGAGGGGACGCGGATGAACAGCTGCTCCCGCTGGGGCCGCACCTAGGCGAGCGCGACCTGGAGCGCGTCAGGATCGAGGCCGTCGAAGAAGAGGCTGGGAAGGCTGGTCCAGAGGCCGCGCCACTGGCTGGAGAGCACGCTGGTGCGCACAGCCTCAGCGACATCCCAGATACGGCTGAGCACCTCGAGGCGCATCTCCTCGGGGAGGAAGCTGATCAGATCCTCCCCGTCGCCGTCGCCGTCAGCGCCCTCAGCGCAGCGCCGGGGGCGGCGGCCCGACCGGAGTTCCATGCCCTGGGAAGTGGGAAGCTTCCCTGCGAAACTAACGGGGGATATACTACGCTCAGAAATTGTTTCCCCTCCCCTTTGGAATTGTCCCCAAAACAAAACGATTCAGCGTCAATGAGAATGCAGGTTCCCAAAATTGAGGGCCACATTCATCTCTGAATGGGGTTGGCGAGAGTAGAAATTAATCAGATGAACAGCTACAGAAGGATGAACAACTAGTTTCCCACAATTTATCTATCGGCATCAAGAAACAGAAGAAGGAAAACAGAGTGGGAAGAGGTACCTTTGGTCACCGGATGAGATGGATCCGGCTGCAATTCGCAGAGAGGAGAGGAGAGACAATACCGGCTAGGGCTACGACGACGACAGGGGGCTGAGCAGGGTCCGGGTGGCGCCGGCGCCGGCGTGTTGGTTGGTTGCGGCCGCGGCACAGTCGAGGTCTCGAGGACGAGGGGGGAAACAAGAGAGGCGGACCCACATTCCATGCCCTAGCACTACTTTTTCTTTTCTTTTTCTGCTCGGAAGGAAATAGTGAGAATGCCTCAAGCACAGAGCTAAAAGCCAACCCACCGCAGAAACAAAAACACCCTTGACAAAAATACCACGGTGTCCTCGCTTTGCTTCATACTTCCTATCAGAGTCAGCTTAATTCTATACAACGTGTCACGCGGTACAGGTTTTTTCCTTTTAACCAAACCAAAATGGCAAAATGTGAGCGCGATACAGATCACACCTGAGCTACTACAATTTTCGCACTGAACTGAAAGGGAGCAGGACGCTCTTGAGTGTGGTGTCGTGTCGTGTCTTCAGTCTTCACTCCCTACCAATGCCAGCAACATGTCCCTGTAGCCGAATGAGGTGTCGCCGGCGACGTCGAGGGTCACGGCGATCTTGTACCTCGCCCTGTACTCCTCCTTGATCTGCTTCATGTCGATCTCCGCCCGCGACGCGATCACCTGGTGAGCATGTCCTCGTACGTCCCCACCCCCAGGATGGAATACCTGATCACCTGAAGAACAAGATCGAGCACGCACACTGGGTGTTAATGCCGTCATGGTACGGAGGGCCGAGCGCCTGAGCCGCCGAGGAGCCAGACGTTGCGACTAAACTGGGCCGCACCCTGAAGCCCCTCGCCGCATGGACGCGACCGGCGTCGCGGCTCCGGGCACGGCTGCCTCCCTCCGCCGGTCCGGCCAAGTCCCGAGCAACAACACAGCAGGCAATCAAACCACCATCCATCTCACCAGCTCCTACAACGTCACCGGCCTCGATCAGCTTCTCCATTCGTTGACCGCGACGCGAATGCCTCCGCCCAAAGCAAAGCAGACGCGACGCGGCGATGGTGCGGCGCGCCGTAGCCGGAAGCCGTTGCGCCACCGCCATTTGAATGGCCTCCGTCACCGCCGGCCGTCACATTCACAGCGCAACTCGAATGACTTCAGCGCCGACACAGCGCGCCCGACTGGGAGCTCAAGAATCCTGCAGTTCTCAGGATGACTGCGCCGGGAACAGGCACCTCGCTCTGACCAGCTCTACGGTCGCACGCTGGGTCGAATACTCGAATGGGAATCCGGCCAGACGACCGCGCCATCGCCGGCTTCCGAGCTCGGGAATTGCAGTTCCTCACCTACTATACGTGTCCCTGCTTCTTGCGCCTCGCGCGGACCGCCATGCCCTCCGCTCCGCTGTCCCGCTTCTGAGCCTGAGGAAGAAGACGCTCCAAGTAATCTGGGCCGCACAGCTCCGATCAGACGGCTTCCAGGTATCCAAGGGGTGGAAATACCGTCCACCCCCTGCCGTCCCAAGGAACTCCGCCGCCGCTTCTCGCCGTGCCTCGGCGGAGGGCCTCCCCGGCCGCCCTCCCGGGCTCCGCCGGCCGCGCCTCCCCGCCCCACAGCACCAGCCGCGCCCCGCGCCGGCGCCGCCACCGCCGCCCGGGCCCTGCCGCCGGCCGCACGCAGAGCCACCGCAGCAGGCCGGCCGCCATGCCGCGCGGGCTCGCTCGCGTACGCCGCGAGCTCGAACGAACGTTGAATTGATTGGGGCAGCACGCCGGCCGCAGCAAGCAAGAATGAGCCTTGTTGCAACTAGGGTTCGGTTCGGTGGCACGCGCTCTCGATCGGTTGGTAGATAGTGCAACAAGGGCAAGTAGTAGGTTTAATATATATACATCGCGAAGAGTTGAGGTTGAGGAGGTTTGACATGGATGGGCGTGGCGGCAGGGCAACTGTGGGAGGGGACGGGACGGGTCGGGATGGCGGTTGACAACGAGAGCAACGTGACATGGCGTCGGTGGTCAGAGGTCCGCGCGGCATCTTGCTGGTTCTCGCACAAAATTACTAGGTGTTTTTTGGGGCCGGGGCACGGGACGCGGGCGTCAAACTCCAACCGTGCCGCGCGCGGAGCACGGGCGCAAGTTGGGGACGGTGGCGGTTTGGCCGCGCGCGCGCCTGCCTTGCAGTTGCAGTTGCCGTGCCGGCGAGGGTGTCGGGGCGTTTCGTGTGTTGCCTTTGCCAGGAGCCTGTGGTTGGGGGCGTCGAGGCGTTCGTTGGCGCGTGCTAGGCTGCCGTATTACCCGAGATCTGAGCGCGCTGGCGCGGTGCGTGTGGCTCCAGCGTGCGTGATCCGCTGGCGCGAGCAAGTCAAAGCGCAGGCTGGTGTCAGATGGGATCGAGCAGTGAATGAATGAATGGTATGGGCCGGCCGACATCGTCACGGGCGACGGGAAGAACGTTCTTTGCTCACAGACCGGGTCGATCTTTTACTTTTTCAGAGGGAGAACCATTGATCCCATCATTTTTGCTTATAATTGGCCGGCTACGATAAGCGCTCGTGTGCTAGGCGGTATAGACTCTCATCCATCGATTTCGTCGGCTACAATTTAGTTTAGTTTAGTACTAGGAGTATTCAGTTCGATCCAATTCATCACTTTATTTCATTTCTTTTTTTTCTTCTAAATCTCACTTTATTATGAGCAGCGTGATATAATTTACACGTCTTTGGGTGTGTGGCATAAAATTGTGTGTTGTATTTCAACTCTACTATAGATTTCTTCTCAATTAAAAAAGCATGCACCTCTCCTACATATTCCGAGATAAACAGATAATTTACGCGTTGACGTTACTAATCAGCACAGTAACACTTAAATCACAATCCAAATGCCTTGTCGCGAAAGGTATCCATGTCGGCCGGAGTGAGTGAGTGACCGGCGACCGCTGCATCCGGCATCCGGAGAGACGACGACTTGGCTCTCGCATAGTCGTATACATGTCGCAAGTCCTGACGTAACTGGATGCAGGCTACAGTACAGCAACTTGATGCACCAGAGTTTGGATGGAGCAACTTGATCGATGCAGCAGAGTTAATGCTTAAGAAAAGGTCGCACAGCCGGCCAGTTCTTTTTTTTTTTGATACTTACAGCCGGCCAGCCTGAAGGTGTTGGACCAAGAACACGCAGCAATGGTGCCGTCCACGCTCATCAGCCATATATGGTCGCTTGCATGTTAGCTCACCTCCGTCACTGCCATAGATGGTTGACTTCACCTGATCGATCGTGGTGCCGATGGATTTGATCCGATCATGGGTTGACTGAGCAGGTGCAAGATCAGAAACCATCCTAAACTGATTGGTAATCTTCTTCACAATTCAATCTTGCACGTTCTAAGCACGCATCATGATCCTCATCCCAAAAAAAAAACTATGAATTGACCATCGTACTAATCGGTTAGACCGTTGATGCTCGCAAAATAAAAGAAGAGGCACTGGGATCCACTTAACAATCGATGGGCATTTATGCACAATAATTTTGTCCATAATTTGCTTTTCTACTAAAGTGGAAAGGTAAAAAAATTATACACAACAAACGTACTCACGACACTGCTATAATAATCTTCGAATGTCCAGAATGACGTTCTATGTTGGTTCTCAAACAGAATGATGTTCTATGAATACTTTTTGCCAAGGCGCGTGGCATAGAATCGGTCAATCAGCTCTGACGTTGATATGAAGTCAGCTCTTTGGAAAAGAAGGAAAAAAAACTGACACAGAAATGCTCTTTTCGAACTACGCATCTGGCAGCAGGTGCTGTACTAGCTTATATTAGCAATGTGTGAGGTAACTTCGACTAAGAAGTGCATTGAAAGTTTTGCGGAACGAAGTGATCATAGGAACCGGGGGTTGACAAACGAGTTTGACTGATTCAGCCCTTCGAATGAAAGATTGAATGAAACAAGGAGCGAACCCCGTGGGCCGTGGACTTTGCAGCTTGAACGGTTTTCTGAAACGGTGCTTCAAAGAATTATTCAATGTGGTCACTTAACTACTGACCAGCTCACAGTTGTACCGGATGTTGAAATGTGTGACATGGTAGTATAGTACGTACAAGTATGGAACAGGTAAGCAGGTTTGTGATGGGGATCGTCAAAGACTTGGCATGAATGTTCTTATCTTTTCCCAGAAATTCAATTCCACGTAAAAACTAGCACAAGTATTGCTTTTTCTTCTTTTTGCTGATATTAGAACCTTCATGAAAAAGAAAGCACAAATATTATCCCAATAGAGGCATCGTATCACTCTTTTTTAGCGGGACATCGTACGACTCGATCATCAACTAAAAAGGATAAGAGAATTTTTACAATTTAAAACAAACTCCAATGTATGTAAAAAAAGACCCAACACGTCGAACTTTTGGATCGAGCCATCCCACTAAAAACCCGTAATCACCCTAAAAATACAGATCTTGGATTGGGCCAAGATTATGCCTAGCGTCAACGTATCCAAGAAGCCGGAGAACTTATATGGCTTCCGATGTCGGTGACCATCCCACTAAAAGCCGGTAGTCAGTCCAAAAATGCAGTTTTTGGGTTGGGCCAAGATTATGCTAGTGTCAGCGGAAACTTTCGGAAATTTTCTTAGCTAGTTGGCTTTCAGTTTTGAGATTGATGTATAGGAGATGAGCCGACCAAATTATTACAACAACAAAATAGGTGCACATGGACAGCTGGAGGTACGCGGTTGCTGCATGCATGAGTTGGTCGGACGGATTTTATTTAGATTTTGATCTTTGATTTTATTTTTTTCAAACTACAAATCATTTTTCAAATCCGTTTGAACCGTAGTATTAGTTAGAATTTATGCAACAAAACAAGCTCCAATTTGAATATATTTCATATTTTTTATAGTTGTTTTTTTAAATCAACATTTGCCGTAGACTAGTTCAATATTTGTAATATACTATTTCAATATTTTTAGAAAATGTTGAACCAATATTCTTAAAATGTTGAATTAGGTTGACAAAAATATTAAATCTGGTACCACATGAAACTGTTTGATGCTAATACAATTTCGTGCTAAAATTTTTTGAATACAGCTACATGCACGACTTTATTATCAACCGAACGAAAAAATCTGATGAGGAATGCGCATGCACAGCGACGCACAGGTAACCGTAGATAGTACTACTGTGCATTTGGGTCTAGTTGACCTCTAAGCCAAGTTGCTTAACTAGCACACGAAAGCCATATAGGAGCCCCCTAGTGTCAGCGTGTCCAGATAGGCCAAGAACCTGTATGGCTTCCAGAAGCTAATTCACTATATGGCTTTCGATGTTGCGGTCGTGCCTGCCACCGCCCCTTCCTACGGTGTGCTTACCAGTCTACCACCGCCCGCGTGCCCTACTATGCTCATGTGTGCCCGCCACCATTGCAGCCCATGACATGCCTGTCATTGCTGCCACCATATGATATGCCCCACCATCATCCTGCTTCGCTATGCCCCGTCGCGACGGTTGCTCCCACTTTAAGCGCCGCTTCTGCCGCCCCTGTTGACGTATGCTATTTCTACTGGGTCTATGTGCCATGACGGTTGTTGTGCGCCACCAGGGTCACCAAAGATGGAACAATACATTCTTTGTTTAATATTGATGTAGGTGTTGCTAAATGTTGGATCTATTCTTATAAAATATTAAAATAGGTTGTGAAAAATGTTGAATAGAATATTTTTCATACCATGTAACCTTGTTTTCTTATCTCTCAGTAGTTCTGTCCATGTCACTTTCGATCCTAATGGGCCATTATCTAGGCAATATGATATTGCAGTGTTTGCTCTGAGTTGAAACTATCATCTGTGGCGGCAATCGCTTGTTAGTGTCAATGAAATGAGACCATGGAAGGCGAATCTGTCGTTATAAACCTGATGTGCAGATATTAAAGATATGAAATTTTTCTTCTATAATGTTGTAAGACTTGCTTTGTTCTGCTAGACTCGTTTTCATAGGAGTTCCTTGGGTCCAGCTGCGGTGAAAGGGAACCTACATCTCCTCATCAGACAAGATCATCATATGTAGATTGTCACAAACATCTCAAGTCCCACACAAGTTGATGATCGTACATCTTAAGTATCACAAAACGAGTGTTCCATCTCAGACCGAGTCTCACACACAGTGGTAACGAGGAGGCGGCGCAACGCATTCATCGCTCCCCAGCTAGCTAAGTAGCCAATGAGCGGAGACAGATCATATCAAAAATGGCACAAACGCATCTCCTCATCGGACACCAACTCCTCACACCTGGGATGAATACGCGACCATGCGACAAGGACTCCCACACAACAGGAGTGCACCTTAAGACTACCAAAGCTTCTACCTGACAACTTCGCCTCGAACAACACCTTCTCTTCTAACACTTCACCATCACCTGCCCAAACCTTGAACGATACTATAAGAGTTCCCGAATCTTCAACAGAAACAACATGGCGCAAATGCTTCATGCTGCCATCACCCCTGACAGAGTTGCCCTCGCCTCCAACCTCAATGAGTAAGATTTCCTTGGGTACACAGGCGGTAGAAGCACCAAAATAGCCCCGAAGACCGGCTGGGGCCATGTGCCCTCAATGACTCTTAAAAATATTGTGGCCTCCACACAAGCCCCAAGTCCTGCAGCTAAAATCCTCATTGTGCTACGTGTGCCTGTAAACTCAATCATGCCTCTACCATCCAGTAATGGTAATTTCCTAGCGCCAATGATGAAGTACTCGTCCTTAGATCTAACATCGCCCTTCACTTTTAGCTCAGCCTCAATGGTCACAGGCTCATTCATCACAACAGCACGAGTAGGACCCGTCAGTAGCAACCATGGATTCTGTGCAACATCACGAGTTAAATAGTCAGTACCAAACAGTATTGTAAACTGAAGCAAACGAAGAGTTAAACATTATTGAGCAGTAAAGTGCATATAGGATGATACAAAATATGAAAGTAAATAATATCTTCTTAATGCAGTACGATGGGGGAAATTGTGTTGTACACAACCATTGAATTGTGAAAGGCTTCTCTAAAACTATTGACCATTATTCTTGTGAAAAACTCAAAGCGAACAGGTTAACTCAAAGGCACTACGCTCTTAGAAAAAAAATAATCAACTATCAGAACATTATATTAGCTTTGTGGTTGATCTTTCAAGAGATGATTAATCTTTTTCATGGATTCATCATCTGTAATCTGCAATAATACTAATCAAGATGACTGCTTTGTTACTCTTTGATAATTTGGTCATGGGGGTATATATGTTAATCAATCAAGAGTTAAGATTACTAGACTACTCTGCAAGTTAGCATGACACCAGAGAACATAAGTCACTTAAGCTCCTGTCGAGCTGTGAAGAAAAGGCAGTAACAGACTCTTGCCAAAGGGTGTCCCGGCCAGGTCTACATTTGGATTTGTGACGTATATGCTCTTACTATTAATCATCCAGGGTCAACAACTTCTACATACTAAGGCATACTTGGAAAAGGAGGAGGGCATTGAACAATAAGGAGGATTATATACCGAGACAGAACAAGAAAGCAGGCAGAGGGTTAGGAGAAGATTAGCTTGACCATTGTACGATGAGGGTGTAAATATTGGATTACAACTGAATAGGCGAGGCCGCAATCATCTTGTAAAATTAGAAAGCTTATAGGCTTTTAAACAAGGATGAAGCATAAGTAAGAAAACAATACAATCATCGTATAAAGTAGACAACTTATATAGCCTTTTAAACAAGAATGAACCATATAAGTAAGAAAACAATACAAACCTGTTCTGTAAGGGTTTGACAGTCACCCCTAGCTCGGTTGAAGATAATGTTGCGCTGTGAGTCAATGGAATCTCGTACAGCAACCACACCAAACACATGGAGCGGCCACTTTAAACTAGTTTCAACTTCAATCTTGGCTGAATAAATCTGTAGACTATTGGAGCGGTCATTATAAACATATCCAGGCACAGCTTTATTTGTGTACATCATGGCACGGATGTCGGCTGCAGGTAAAGTTGTCAGAGATTTCGAATGGGTTAGAGTCAAAACCAATTAGCATCAGCAATAGTATTCATATACCAACATGCATGCATATTAATTTTGACATATATATGGATGTGTTTTTTATCTCTTTTACGGGAGATTCCCTCAACCCGTGCTCGGACTATTTGGTACAGACTGATTTTGGCGGCTAACTGTAGGCGCTAGATAGATGTAATATAAGCTGCTAGATATTAGCAACAATACTTGGAACCGAATTGGCAATAGACAAGCCGAAGAAAAATGGTGTGTAATGGAGAACTTACTGATGTCATCGAATGCCAGGTCAGGATTCCTTGCAATCCAGTCACGGCGGAACCGGAGATAATCCGGGAAGTACTCGTCGAAGTCCGCCATTAACTGGATCCGCGCCTGCTTGCCTTTTCCTTTCTTCTGCGAATGTTTCTTGGCATATACTTCCTCGAGTTCCGCCATTTTTTTGCGCTTTATCAGCATCAAGCACTCCATGAAAATTTTCATCTCGGAGGGCTTCCATCTCTCTCTCCTTTTCTTCTGCTCGCGATTCTCCTCCTCCCTAAGCTCCTCTTCCTGCTCGCGATTATCCTCCTGCCCAAGAGTCTCCTCCTCCCTCCAAAAGACAGTGAACTCCATTGACAGACTATCTATCTCGCACGGCCAGGACGACATAGCTACGAGTTGTCGCCGCCGGCACCGCTCTTGGATACGAGAGGGTTTTTTTTTAGGGTAGATACGAGAGGGTTTTGTTGTCGCGGCCGGCACCGTTTTGAGGAGCTATAAGTGGGGAGTAGGTCGTAGCCTCGTAGTCGTAGGAGAAGTCCTTTCGGAAAAGGCCAGGAACTTCTTAGGTGGAACTAGCTGCTCAGCTATCGCTCGCTCTGCGGATTTCTGTTTGTCGCCTGAAACAGACCGCGTGGACTGCTATACAATTTTTCGACCCACGGGAGCGCAGGACGCAGTTTTGGCCCACGCGAAACGGGCTGCTGCTGCAGGGTAGCGCTGGTGCCTTTCGGAAAAAGTCCTTTTGACGTCTCCCAACTATTGCCAAAGTCTGATTTTGGTCCCTCATCTCTAAAACCGGACATTTGTCATCCCTGAACTATAAAAACATGTTGTTTTTCATCCTCGGTGGTTTTGAGGGTGATTTCGGAGGAGGTAAATTGGACTTTAGTTGATACTTCGATGACGTAAAATAGTCCTTTTGAAAAAAATAGTTTGTAAATATTTTCTTCTTAGAGAAAATATATTTTTTCCTAAATTTAGTTTAATCTTAAAATTTTATATAAAATTTATTTTGATTGGAAAATATAGGAGTAGTTTCACATTTCTCCTAAAATTATGTTTTTCTTTTACTATACTTGGTCCCACTTAACCCGTCATTTAACGTGTAGGTGCGTAGGTGTTGCGAAGAAGCCGAAGCTTTACGAATTAAGGTGCATGCTACCGAACGGTGTTGGTCATTAAGAGAAGACAACAAGCATAAAGTAGTCGACATGCGACAAAAGTATGCGCGGTGCAAAAAAAGTAGTCGGTTAGGACTTTGTTCCTGTTGGAGAGGTCGCGCGAGGGATTGTAACCCATCGGCGAGAGGATCTTATAGATATAACCTCCGAGAGCCCTACGTAGTTCGATGCGCCAAGTCCGCGGGCTAGTGCCCCGCGTAATTCGATTTACCAAACACGTGGGCTAATCGTGGCATGTACTCTTTTATCATTTTGACTACGAAAACGCTGGGCTTCTCTAAAATGACCACAATATATTGGGCTTCTCTATGTCTGGTACGCTAGAATGACCAAATCTAAGTTTTACAATTTTTATAATCTTTTATGAACTTTTCTACACTTGAACTGACCAAACTACCCTCGACTCGTCTCCCGAACGTGGCCGGCGCCCATCTCCCGGACGCCGCCGCAGCCGCGCCGAGCACCCTGCCACCGCCACGTCAGGCGCCCTCATGCGGCCGCCGCAGCTCATGGCCAAGTATGTTTTTAAACAAACTGATAAAATTAATATAAAGAAAATAAATTATTTATTAAATAAGACTTAGCTTTGTTCGCGGACGATCGTCGACGAAGCCGACTAGTCGGAGTCGATTCCGACTAGTTGTTGATGAAGCCGTAGCCGCTCTCGACTAGTTTTAACTAGTTGAGATGAGTAGTCAAAGTAGTCGTACGCCGAGTCGATAATGTCGATTTTAACTAGTTTTAATTAGTCGAGTAGTCGAAGCAGTCGTCGTCGAGTCGATGAAGCCGATCCCGACTAGTTTTAACTAGTTGAGATGAGTAGTCGAAGTTGTCGCATGTCGAGTCCATGCGGTCGTTGCCGACGAAGCCGAGTAGTCGGAATTAGTACTGACTAGTTCTTCTTGATCCGATCGGCTGGACGTGTTCAATATCGGTACACATGCCGTACATGCCGTCACCTTGTTCGTTTGGCTGGTGGCTGGTGGCTGGCGCTGGTTTTTACTGAGAGAAAAACACTGCTGGCTGGTTGGTGGCTGTTGGTTGGCGGCTGGCGCTGGTTTTCGCTGAGAGGCTGGTGGCTGGTGGCTGGCGCTGGTTTTTACTGAGAGAAAAACACTGCTGGCTGGTTGGTGGCTGTTGGTTGACGGCTGGCGCTGGTTTTCGCTGAGAGAAAAACACTGTTGGCTCGCTGGTAACAATCCAAACGAACAGGGCGAGTATCGGTGAAGTACGCCTTGTTGAATTCTTTAATAGCTTGCTTCTCGTAACGATGCACATACATGCACGTATACGTATATCTTTCCTTTCCTTTTGCTGATACCGATGACTAGGAAGAACTGCGCGCTAACGCCGCGCCCGCATTGGCATAGGGGCATAGGGTGAAAAATGAAGCACGGAGCAAAAGACGACAACTCGCAGCTAAATAAATGGCACGGAAATGAAACGTATAATGGTCATAGATCAACATGGTGAGACAATAGATAGGCACGGAGCAAGGTGTACGTCCAAATTTAGTTTAGCAAAACTGAAGTACATGCGGTGGGTAGCAAATGGACTCAAGTAGACAATCGATCCAAAAAATCGTTAGCACACATCGCTGACACATGACATATCGGTGCGCATGCGAACATTTCTTGGTTGTCCTGTACATCCATCGGGCTCAAACTTCCCTCTTGTGGTAGCGTTACTCTGGATATACTATTTTGTGTAGTTTGAAAGTGGACTTCCCAAATAATCAGTAATTGAATGTAAGAAAGACCTTCACAGTTCTTTTGAAAGCACATCTGTGTACATTAGATTGGAGCAAACAGAGTTCAATTATGCATGAAAATAAAAAGACTCATTCCGAATAAACAGAATGCAGACATAATATACGTTGATCATTGAGAAATGGAAGGCAAATAAAGGAAGTATCAAATAGGAAACAAAGAATATTTCTTTTTGTATAGAGCATTCAGTGTAAATGGAGCTAACCTATGATAGACTAAATTTTGTAGTCTATAAGTTAATCAAATGGTAGGTAAAATTCCGTGCGCCACTGACTAACTGAATATGGACAGAAAACAAATGTATTGTATCAGTTAATCTGAATTTGGACAGAAGATTAATCTGGCAGCTAAACTTTACACTGTGTGCATTGAGGGCGTAAACTCCATATGGTCAGTAATACATGGTACATAATCAATTGTATAATGTTAGGAAAAAGTCTACTTCACCCCCCAACCTATGAGGGGTGGAACACATCACCCCCAACCTATGAAAATGGATTTTTTTACACCCTAAACTTTGTAAAACCGGACAAATCACCCCCTAAAACAGTTTTGAAAAATCATAATAAATCACAGAAAAATCGTAAAATGGAAAATCAAATTGTGTTGGACTTCAAATTAGTAGTTCTATGCAGTGAACATATAATAAAGAATATTTTAGTATATATTTTTTTCCTGTAACTTCAGATCTATGCTTTTCTTCATATATCTGTAAAAAAAATGTACTAAAGCATACTATATTATATGTTCACTGCGTAGGCCTACTCATTTGGAGTCCAACACAATTTGATTTTCTATTTTATGATTGTTCTGTGATTTATTATGATTTTTC
>OAMR01000052.1:1473171-1522124 GCA_900205405.1 Echinochloa crus-galli
TCTGTACGTGATAAGGAAGCAGCAATTGAGGTAGATGATAAGAATAACATTGAGCCACCTCTGTTAGAACTGTCATTAGGTGGCTGCGACTTTTTCTTCCTCTCAAGTCCAGTACAGCCAGCAGTTGTGATCTGGGGACGGTTTATGAAACTTGTTTCTTTGGATATTGATGGTTGTGATGCGCTCGTCTACTGGCCAGAGGATGTGTTCCAAAGCCTGGTGTCCTTGAAGCTTTTGTCTGTTTCTAATTGCCAGAATCTAGTGGGGACCGCACAGGTAAAAGGTGAGCCATCACCAACAACGACTCGTGTCCTGCCACACCTGAACAGTTTAGGCCCTGTTTAGTTCCAAAATTCCACTCCCAAATTTACTATGTAAAAAGAAGATTCCATATCACATCAAAATATCATAACATGCATGGAGTACTAAATGTAGATAAAATCAAAAATTAATTGCACAGTTTTGTTGTGCTCTGCGAGACGAACATTTTGAGCCTAATTAATCAATTTTTGGACAATTTTTTACAAATACAAACGAAATGCTACAGTGACGCGATGATTACGAGGTGACATCGTACTCCCAAATTCAACATCTAAACACGAGAATGCACGCGTATATATACGTGCAGCGGTAGTGCAGGTAATTAGTCATGGTCGGCTAAACAGTATCATCGGCTTGACGTACGGCTCTCATCTCTAGGTGAGCATGACGTCCCTGCAGAGAGCGATCACACAGCATGCAGTGGCCTCGCTCACATCACTAGTGCCACGCAGGCACAGCTACATACTATATACCGTCCGATCGGTGAGATCGACACGGTGATCGCAGTCGCCGTGGTGCCGCCTGCCCCGAAGGCCGGAGACGTGCAGTGCGTGGCTGGGGGCAAGTCGGCCGTGGCCGCGGGCGACGCGAACGGCGAGCGGCGCGGCGGGGGACCACGGACACGGGGGGAGCAGCCGCGTAACTCCGCCTCGTACGAACGTTATGGGCCGGCGACAGCGCGGGCCCGCCCGGTCGGACGGTGTTGGTCGAGGCCGCCGTCCTCGTCGTCGTCGTCGTCGTGGTGTTGGCGAATGGCCATGGATCCATCTCCTATAGTATAATAGGCTATGGAATCACTCTCATAACCTCCCACCCCCTGCGAGGCTGGCTGCGACAAGCAAGCTTTCGGCCGGGCTTGGAGGCACAGGGTCGCATCGCATGGGCGCGCACAAACTAACACTGTACGCGTAGACACTGCTGACAGATGCATGCATGTACTTGGTACATGTAGACAGCCCCGGACGATCGATTTGCTCCAACACGGCAACAAACACACCACCACCTGAAAACACTGTTGGATACAGCCTGGAAACGGGATCGAGACCTCATCTCCCTCTGTCTGGTCTGGGGTGTGCAATGTGCATGCACGAACCGTGCAAAGCAGCAAGGGATGGGCATGGGGCCTTGGACGACGGCCAGTACGCGCGCGGCGAGCTAGCTATCACAGCACAGCGAGCGCACGCGGCGGCCTTGGGCTTTCATCATTTACACATGTCCGTCCGTGCAGCTGCTGCCTGCACCCGAGCGAATTATTATCACCCCGGCCGCGCATATGACTGTGATCCATCCACTCGCTCGGCTCGGCGCCTCTCTTTTACGCACTATTATTGCGGCTTTTGCCTTTACAGCATCATATATCCATGGAAGCACGTACACTGCCGCCTCATCCCGCAACAGTAGTACGTGGTAAAGCTAGGGGCCGGCCGGATGGGCAGTTGATTCTTGCATGGCTCTTTCTTTACCTTGCCTCCCCGGAATTAGCTAGGCAGGATTTAACTGCACTCCTGCCGTCGAGCCACATCGGTCATCCATCTTACTACAATTATTCAAGATGCATGACTTTGATCATTAGAGTAATATGTAAAATGTATATAGGCCGACACTGGAAGATTTGACGTTTATTAGATTTATTTTGTCAAGAAAAAGTCATACAAATAACTATTTAAAAATCTCGAAAAAAAATCATGAATATGTAAAAGATGACTTTGGTCGTTAATATGTTAAATTTATATAGGACGACAATGAAAGATTGGCTTTATTTGGATTTATTATTAAAAATATACAATCATTTGAGAGTATGCATGGATCCTTTTCATTTCACAGTTCAAAATAAATCCCCACCTAAAAACAAATCGACAAAAAGATTTTCTGGTACCATTGAAGTTGATCAGTCGTGAAGGGTTCTAAATAGACAGCTATCTTTTCTTTTCGAAGTTGCAAAGACTACTGTGATTTAAAACCCACAGAATTAGAAGTTCGAGTTAAACTTTGTTTTGTGGGAAATTATACATACCTGGCTCAAGGGTCGGGAAGAAAGGGATGCAAAATAATTCAAAGTATAGTCTCGGGACGACTTTGGCAGAACGGCATGAGAAAATGAGGTCCAGCAGCTTCAACAAGAAGGTGGTTGAGGAACAACCTTCCTGTCGGGTGGTCTGTTTTGCGGTTCCAATCGATCCGAGTGTCTAGGTCTTGCCGGACTGTTGACTGCGAACGTACGTGGGATCCATAACCAAGGACTAAATGACTAATCCATCAGGATATGTAGCACAGCAATTGTTTAGTAGTACTAGTATATTATTTACTCGAACGACCACAAAACTGAAGTCTTTGTGCTTGTCTGATTGTCTTATTGTAGCATATTCGTCGCCAAATCAGGGGGTCCAATTTTGACATTTCGAAACTGACAGCCACAAGATAACATTTACATTGTTGTCACCCGTTGAAGTGACACGAGTTCCTATCAGCAGTGTACAAGAAGTGTGTTCGTGCAAGCAACGAGCACGGTGTCTCAACCTCGAATACGATAAGAGGAGTCGTTGTCATTCAGATGGAGTCGATTTTTGTCTGAACCTTGCTTATACGATTTCCAACGTGGTCATGTATGTTGTCTTTATCCCCCCAGCTTTGAGCAAGCAGCGCCACTTGAAAAGGTTGAAAGTACTCATCCAGTCGCAAATACCATGGACCATATGATCGAAAAGCTGGCTGTTCTATGATTTTGGGATTGACATGACTTGAATTTGTATGGTTCACTTACACTGAATGTTTCAGACAGATTTCCGACATGATAATAGCCCAAGATTATTATTAGCATGTTTAATTATGTGCCAAAATAATTTGGTCTGGTAGCCCCCAAACAGTCAGTGGTGCTCACTAGTCACTACCATAACAATATCCCCAACTCAATTCCTCATTATAGCGATTCTTACCTGTCGAGTTTCTATTGCTTCGCTTATAATTTTAAGTAGGAGGAAGCACCGCGCATGCCACAGGTTGGGAGCTAGCTTGGCAGGGTGGTAGGGAGGGTGTCATCTAGGCCCCAGCAAATCCTAACGAGTGGAAGGAACCCACAAGAGGAAGCAACCAATAACAAGGAGCAACATCAGCTGCTAATCTCCCATCTTTTTCAGCACTAATGTGGATAGATGGGGCAAGGGCATCCACATGCATGGGGTCTGAATGACCCAATTAGCCCCTAAACCAGAGAGTTCTTAATATACTACTAAACCACCACACATTCTGGCCAAGCTAAGTACTCTCCCTTGGCCATGATCATGACCCTAGTGTGTGCTTTGTTGGCCATCAGCTCAGCGCACCCCTGGGGCCCACAGGCCACCACAATGTAAAAATTGCTGAGTGTCTGCATCGTCTCATCCTCTATCCATCACTCACATATTTGACATGCATGGTACACTCAAAGTTTGGTGGTGAATGTGATAAAAAATCTGAATAATCCAAGTGGAGAGATTTGAGGTTTCATCACTCTAGAAAGGAAAAAAGGAGGTCTGGAGCAGGATGATTTGATGGCGCCTTTTAGGACCACGGTCTCCTCAGGATTGCATGCTTTCTACTCCAGTGAGATAAGAGCTGTTGTTTTTTAAAGAGAGAGAGATAGGAGTTGGGGGCTAGTTTGGTGTGGTGGTGCAATACGCCGACGATACCATCCGTCACATAATATTCACATAGTGCTTGCTAGTTCCCATGAACCCTATCTGTCGGCCTGGTGCAGACGCAACGCAACAACGCAAGTGATGGGCGCCCTCTCTGAAAATAACATAAATAAAAGCTGCAATCTTTCTTCGTGGATCGCCTGACTGACGTAACGGTTGTGTAACCGTCGCCGACAAAGTTAAGGCCCTGCCGTTTGTCAATCTGTCAGGTGAGCACAACGCGCCACCGGACCATCAATCGATTGGCCACAGTTTGGCGAGATTATTATCACTGATATACTACGCTGATACTGACAGGCGTTTCTTGGCAGCGGCGACGGCTACCGTACAGGCTCGCAGCAGCAGCAGAGCCAAGACGGACGGATGGATGGAATGGAATGGAAGGAAGGCGTCGCCCTCGCGGCCGCGGTGGCTGACGCCGATGGCCAATTGGCCATGGAGGAGAGGAGAGGAGAAGGCCAGAGCCCATGGATGGATGGATGGATGGATGGGGGCCGGGCCGGCAGAAAGGAGCCGCTGGGGGCAGGACGGGGACAGGGGATTGCGGCGTGGATCCCACGGTGCCGGGCGTGGCGGCGGCAGGGTGGCCTTGTCCCGGCTGGGCCACCACCGCTCGCGATCGGTGCCCTCTCCTCTCCTCTCCTCTCCTGCAGGGCTCGTGACGGCGACCGCCCACCCCCTAGCGTTGCCGCTGCTACTGTTTGTTTCGGGGGGTGTCCCGTGCTGCACTGGCCGTCTGGCCGTGGTCGATGTCGCTGCTCTGCTGGGATGCATGCCTACCTGGCAGGCTGACTCTGAAGACGGCCGTTCTGGGAGTTGGCTCTTGCGGGCAACGGTCAGGTAATCTTGGGGGCCACACGGTTTGACATCCCGGACTCCCGGTGGCGCTCCACGTGGACTTGGTTGAAATGAAATCCCAAGCATCTTCTCTGAAAGTCCCCTGGGGTCTGAACCCATCCACACGGCCGACTGACTGGCCAAACTCTTGAGAGCAGAGCAGGAGAGGCAGCGCCTGCTGTCTCGCGGGCACACGCGCACACACATGGGCTGTCTCGGAACACGTCCTGGAAAGAAGGAAGTGGTTTACCTGCTCGATGGACCGATCGCGTACGTGAGTACGTCCTTGCTTAAGATTTAACTCACGACGTCCAGGCAGTATCATGAACACGAAGCGAGTCAGCAACACCTTATTACTACTCTAATGGCGCCGCTTTAGGGCGCCATCGAGAGCTCTATTCCGTTCCAGCTGGGATCGATAATTGATCGACTTGTCTTTCTCCCGGCGAAATTATCACGGCCACGACGTACCCTCCGCCGCTCTGATTATCACGGGCCGTGTGCCGGGTGATTTCATTATCGTAGCAGCGCGCTCACGTGCCGCCCCGGGTCACCTGACGACCGACCGCTGTATCTCTATCTCCCGTTCGTTCTCGTTCGCTTCGGGGTCGCCGCGCGCCGATCGGGTCAGCGCTCTCCCCCCGGCTGTCGGGCCTAGTGGAGCAGTGGTGGCCTCCTCGCTGCGGTCGGCAGGCCCTACACGAACGCACAGGCAGATATATACGCAACGACCCGTCGGGGTCTCTCGGCCGGCCCTTTTCACTCACTCACCCTCCTCGTCGTTTCTCACTAGTCCTGCTCGCTCGCTCGTATCCTCTGTTCTTTTTTCCACTTTTGTTTTCAGTGACACCGAGACGACGTACTGATGATGGGAATTCTCGCACACATACACTAGCTAGTTATTAGCTCTCCACTGAGAGAGAGAGAGAGAGAGAGATGATCGAGATCACACTGGTCACTGGTACAGTACGTACATCCGGTAGTGCACAGTGATTGGCACGTACCGGTTTTGGCTTTGGCGTTTGTGTGTTACGCCTGGTGGAGTGGGGTTCCAAATCATGGCGATTAGGACGACGGCGGGCGTGGTTTCATCCGCTGCCACATTGCACGCGCCCACTATGGCCAAATCCTTGGTCTCATCGTTTGCTAATGGCGTCCTCTGTGGGGTTCCTGTGCATGGTCCTGGGGATAACAACCACCACCGCTAGGGATATATATCATCCATTCATCCGACGCATCATCGCCCTAATCCCCGCCTACCCGCGGCGCGCAGATTATTAGCGCTAGCAGCAGCATCATGAATGTGCTTCGAGCTACCATGTATGCCGTGTTGCACGTACGCTTGCAGCTCAAGGATCTTCTTCCAACTCACCTTAATTAATTACATGCTTGCGTTTGTTCGGTCATACATATTGAGTCGCATGTAACAACCAGTGAATCTGTACAGCACGTAGCAGGAATGAAAATTTGTGAGTGGTCTCTGGCTACATGACTGAGTAGTTCAGATCGTGAACGGACGGATCGACCTTTGGTCACGTCGATAAAAACTGCTTCGATTCGATCGTCCTCAAAGTCGTGACGTGCATGACATTACTGTCGTTTTCCTCTGCGCGTTCCATCACCAGATCGGAGTATCAGACACGTCTTGTGCACACATTGATTCCATAGATTCATGTACAGTGAGCGATATCTTCACGGCTTGATCCGCCCTGCAGCATTTAGGGCACCAAGAACAAGACTGTACAAATAGGATTTTTACTACTATTCTACTGCACACTATGTATCTGAGCAACAGACACAAGAGAGATGCAGAACGAGCACAACACTACAGCCGTGTAAAAAAGGCCAAGCAAGAACTGGTCAGTTGACCTCGCTTTGTGTCCTACATGCTTTTTCGGTCCTTGGCCTTTTTGCCCCTTGCCCTGTCTGTGTGTCGCTTTGTATATTGGATGGATGGATGGATGGATGGATGGGAGAAATACTACTACTGTTTATCTTACAGCATTAGCTCAGGGAGAACCGGAGAACTGGCCAAGTGTTGCACCGGCCAAGGAAAATGCTACAAGTGTGGGAGAAGCCAAACAAAAAGTGCTTCTTTTATTAGATGATGAAACAAATTAAAGTAGTTTTATTCTGGCTAGCTGCCAGCAGGTATTGTTAAGAAGTGGAGCAGGATCTGGTCAATTATTTGGCCGCACGACAATTGTTACCAGTTCCAGTGATCTGGTTTGTGGTACTGCTAATTATTTGGTCTAAATTGCCATTAAGTTGCAAATCCGGCAGTGTACTGTCAGTGATCTTGAAGAACCATTAAGGAGAAATTGGAAATGGGTAGCAAATAGTTGACATATCAGAAACCATGCATGTAATAAGAGCCGGAGAGTAAACCGCGACTGTCGATATCATTGCAGGGAAGGTACCTAAACCTCACTGTGAGAGGTACATCCTCCAAACACAGGCCACATAAAAATAAAACGTGTTCTTGTTGTAGGATTCTGCGTAACGTAATTGACAAAGCGATCGAAATTGTCAATGTTGTTAGATTTGTGGTGCACTTTTTCCTCCATTTGTTGGTCCATTTTCGTCGACCAGATCAGCATACATTGACGCCGAATATAGTACTCCTCCCAAACGTCGGTTTGAATTGAGTTTTTGCCAAATGTCAACCCAAGCCAAAGGAGAGAAAAATTCTCCATTTTTTTAAATGCTAAAGTTGGAGGACAGGAGGTACATGCCCTGCATGACAGAGGAACAACCAACAGCACGACTGATCCGATCTCGTTGAAGATTCACGTCTCCTTATTCTGAATAGGGAGTATACCACTTTAGTATCATTTAGATATCAGCTTTCCTTTTCCTCCTTCTCTGATTGAGCTTTGCTAGGGGGCCACAAGATTTGCCACATAAAGCAACAATTAGAAGCCTCTCATTAGTAGCGTTGCTCTCTAACTATCCAGCTGGTTAGACGACCTACAAAGGTCAAAAGATTAGGACCAGGCTAAAGCAATAGCACCACACAAGTTGCAGGCTTGCAGCTGCTTAAGACACCTGCAATTGCAATTTGCAATGCACCTGAAACTGAAAGACACATGCTGGTCCGGCAGGTGTGCAAAGATACAGTGACAAGACACCGGACCAGACCCAGTTGAAGCTATGGCGTAGGAAGGGTGGCAATAGGCTGCTTGTAAGATGATGGTGGAAGAGGAGTGTGTGTAGGCAGCTTGGAGGTTTTTGCCATTCCGGCAGATACTTTGCTGGGATACTGGTGAGGACCTGGGGCTCCTAGCCGGCCTAGGAGAAAGACTCGGAGCTCGCCACCTCGCAAACAGACAGGACTCCTAAATTAAGCCAAGAAATGGTTAACTAGTTGGTTGGCGCTGCTAATTAAGCATAGGGACAGCGCTAGAACACAAATCTCTAGCCTTTTGACGGTGTAACTGAAAGGACAAGCACCGGCACAGTCAGATTAAAAAACTACCCAGACCCAGGTAAGTCGATAACCACTCACGCTCCAACACCCGAAACTGTCAAACAAGGGGGGAAAAACTCCCCGCAAAAAAAAAAGAAAAAGAAAAAGAAAAGCCTCCGTTGCGTAACATCTCATGGGCATTTCTGGAAATCAGGCATAAGTTTTATAAAAAACTTGATTATCAACTTTGGAAACCTGTTAGTGTAACAATTTTACAGGCTATTCAATAAATCCTTTAAACCTTGCAACAAAATTTGGAACCTAGGTTAAATGGTTTCCAGAGCTGATTTTATGGGAATAACCTCACATCATAACACTCCTTTTTGCTGAGTGTTAACTAATACAAAGTGTAGTAGTATTTATACTAGCTAGTGTTAACTAATACAAGTGTAGTAGTAATTTATACTAGCTATAGCTAGTGAGGTACTGATGTGTGGATGAGCGCACAACTTAGCACATCTATAGAAAAATTCAAATAAAGATCTACAAAACTCAAAATGAAAAAGTTTTCAAAATTTTGAATTATTTGGATATTGCATATGCAACTCTTGAGAAGGTTGAGTCCCGAAAACTCGGTCTAAGAGTTAAATTCCCGAATTTCGACTCTCAACTCAACTATTCAAACATCCAAGTTCTATCTTCTCCATATATATATTTTTCGAATTTTCATTCGAACCATATATATTGACAATGACCTCTCTAAATGTAGAAGTGACATCACCAAAGCATCCAATGGTACAACTCAAATGTGCGTTGATATGAGAGAAGGCTAGTGACAAATACAGATGGAACGAACCTTTCCAATTACCCGAAGTGGAGAGACTTCTAGTGTTAGACAAATTGCCACAGTGTCTTGAGTGATGGTCTTGGGGTTGTGCATAATATTCACCGTCAGTACAAGACGATCACAATACAGGAATAGAAAAGCAAGCCTTCTTGGAGAGTTTGAAATTTGTTTGAATTCAGAGTCTAAACTTTCAAAAATATAATCTCAATTCTCAAAATTACTGTATAAAAATCTTGTTTTTTTAAAAAAAGAAGCAAACTACCAGGGTTGCCTTCCATCTTCTCCCATCAGTCCACCAGACCACCACCACCCCTCCTCTCCTCCTTCTTCCTCTTTCACCCTTCCTCTGTTCCCCCACCTCCTGCCCGCCCCCAAAACACATTTCTTTCCTTCCTTGCTTTCCTACCATCTCGCTCGCTTGCGTGTCCCCGTCCATCCCTCACCATTTCCCCCTTCTTCCCCAACAATGCCGCCGTGGAGGCCGTGCGGCGGCTCCGGCGGTGCTAGATCCGCGGTCAAGCACAGCGACGCGCGCCGAGCCAAGGTACCGGGCGGGCGGCGGCGGCGGCGGCGAAGGAGAAGGCGTGGCCGCCGCGACAGGCGGGGGCGTCCAATGCACGAGCACACCCGCGTCAGGGCGTGGGAGGCCACCGTGCGCAAGGTGCAGCATCCCCAGCCCGTGGGCCGGCGCCGGGTGTCCCCGATGTCGGCCGCCGACGACTCCGAGACGGCGTCCTCCTCGGCGTCGTCCTCGTCGGCTGGCGGCGACGACGGCGGCGAGCACGTCCACGGGTACGTCGAGCGCGGCCTCCCCAACGGCGACTTCTACACGGGGCAGTGGCGCCGCGGCGCGCCGCACGGGGCGGGGAAGTACCTGTGGACGGACGGGTGCATGTACGAGGGGGAGTGGCGGCACGGGAAGGCCACAGGCCGGGGCAAGTTCTCGTGGCCGTCGGGCGCCACCTACGAGGGCGAGTTCAAGGACGGGTTCATGGACGGCTTCGGCACCTACACCGGCGCCGCCGGGGACACCTACCGGGGGTCCTGGTCCATGAACCTCAAGCACGGCAACGGCAACAAGAGCTACGCCAACGGGGACCAGTACGACGGCGAGTGGCGCGCCGGGCTGCAGGACGGCGCCGGCCGCTACACCTGGCGCAACGGCACCGAGTACACGGGGCAGTGGCGCGCGGGGCTCATCCACGGCCGCGGCGCGCTCGTCTGGTCCAACGGCAACCGCTACGACGGCGGGTGGGAGGACGGCTGCCCGCGCGGCCAGGGAACCTTCCGCTGGGCCGACGGCAGCGTCTACGTCGGCTACTGGACTCGCGACAGCCCCACCGGCATTGTCCAGCAGAAGGGAGTCTACTACCCGTCCCCGGCGGCGTCTTCCCCGACGGCGCGCGATCCCCGCGACGTGTTCGCGAGGGACCTGCCGGCCTTCACGGGCGCCGGCTCCAACTCGGCGTCCCCGCGCAAGTCGCGGACATCGTCGGGGAACAGGATGGCCAACGGGCGGGCGAGCTCGGTGTCCGGGCTGAGCAACAGCTCCGGCGGCGACAGGAAGTACGACAAGATTTGCATTTGGGAATCTGACGGCGACATCACGTGCGACATTGTGGACGGGCTTGCCTTGGGGGACGAGGCGGTAGCCGCGCGGAGGAGCGTGAGGACGGACGACGGTGGTGACGACCGGGGGCTGCCGCCGCCCTCGCCGGCGCCGCACATCACCCAGTGGGTGCCTCCGCGGGAGGCGAAGCGGCAAGGGGAGACCATTGCCAAGGGTCACAAGCACTACGAGCTCATGCTAAACTTGCAGCTCGGGATCAGGTGCGACAAGTTCGTTTGCCTTCAATGTCTGAAATTTTTTGGCTGCACAGTTGTCAGATTTGAGTATGCTACTTTGATATCACACAGTGGCAGAATTCACATTGAATCTTATTGATGCCTTTGCTGATTGAGATCTTCTGATTTGGGAATATCGACATCTGAATCATCAAAAGAGTCTGATTCAGGTTGTGAGCTAGTTCAGAAGTAGTGGTTAATCTGATTATGGTTTGGTATTCCGTTAAGGCCTCACCCTTCTATGTGCAAGTTTTCCACCATAAGACGATATGCTGTAAATCGATTGCCATTCACGTTTCTCCATAGTTGATTGAATTCATTCTCTTGCCTTAACATTGATATCTGGACACAGGCATGCAGTGGGGAAGCAAGGACCGATTGTGCTTGATCTGAAATCGTCGGCTTTTGATCCAAAGGAAAAAGTATGGACAAAGTTCCCTCCTGAAGGCTCAAAACACACCCCTCCACACAATTCTTGTGACTTCAGATGGAAGGATTACTGCCCGCAGGTGTTCCGGTTGGTCTTCCCCCCTCGAGAAAGATATATGATCATCATGCAACATGTTCCTGTGTCATCATGCTCATCATCAGACCATTTGTTCTGAATTGAATTGCAGGACACTGCGCAAGCTGTTCAAGGTGGATGCTGCTGACTATATGTTATCCCTATGTGGAAATGAGGCTCTCCGGGAGCTTTCTTCTCCTGGCAAGAGTGGAAGCTTTTTCTACCTAACAAACGATGATCGGTACATGATAAAGACGATGAAGAAATCTGAAGTGAAGGTTCGTCCTTTGTGCTCCCTTTGTATATTTGTTTCTGATGCTTCATAATAATACCCCAAGTTTCAACCTGAATACAAAATCTCTTGTTCACATTGCAGATGCTTCTGAAGATGCTCCCAGCTTATTACAATCATGTCCGGGCATTTGAGAATACTCTAGTAACCAAATTTTTTGGTCTACATTGTGTCAAGTTAGCCGGAGCAAATCAGAAGAAGGTTAGAGATGAATGTGGTTGTATAGTTCTTCTCCATCCTTGACAGTTTGATACTTACTGTTTGCCAACAACCATAACTAATGCACTGACCTTTTGCTGTTGTGCCAAAATCCAGGTCCGTTTTGTCATAATGGGAAATCTATTCTGCTCGGAATATCCTATCCATAGGCGTTTTGATCTGAAAGGGTCATCTCTTGGCCGCACAACTGATAAGCCACAAACAGAGATAGATCAGTATACAACTCTGAAGGACCTGGATCTGAACTTCATCTTTAGATTGAAGAAGCAATGGTTTCAAGAGTTCCAAAGGTGCTCATACTTTTTCTTGTATTCTACATATAATGTCTAATTAATGCTTTTAGAAATCATGGCATTTTTTTGTCCATCATTTCAATAAAGATGTTGCATATGTTGAAGCAGGCAAGTAGACAGGGATTGCGAATTCCTTGAGCAGGAGAAAATTATGGATTACAGCCTTCTGGTTGGCGTACATTTCAGAGATAACAGAGAGAAGCTTCTGACCGAAGGTTGGTTGGAAAACCCTAAACACCTTAATAATTTTGTTATAAAATAAAACACCGTAGCAATTTGTAGCATCATAATTTGTATCTTACAAGGCAATTTATCTTTTGAAGGTTCCATTGACTATGATATCAACAACATATTGACACATCGTCTTTCAAGAGGAAATACGGATCAGTTTCTTGCTGATCCAAACAGGTAAATGAAACATTTAATTGCATTCATCTGTTCTCTTTTATACTTATGAGGTACTGGAATGCGACCTACAATCAGACTAATTTATGATTTTATGATGTCTACCTGTCACAATCTCTATGTCATATTTGGTAGTACGATCTCTACCAGCAATCTAATTGTCTAAGCATCATTTCAACTCTATTGAAAATAGTGTGCTGTTGCATTATTTTTTTGGTGAACATACCTAATGAAATAATTATTGCGACGATCTTGAGAAGTGAGAATAGTTGAAGATGTAAACTGCAATAATACCTCTATGACCTATTCAAAATCTAGAAGGCATCCACTTAGTTCATGCCCACCATGACTTCTCACAACTCTAAGGCCTCTATGTTGAGACCCTATGCCCTTATTGGTTCCTTTCTGTTTATGCATCTCAGTTCTCTTCGATTTGGTTTTGTGTGCTATACAGGACCTGAATAATGTCCTATATACTCGAGCAGTTATAATATAGCCATATAGGTACACACAGGACAAGTAGTAATGTACCATGAAACATTCCTTCTGATTTATGTTGTTTCACTCTGTACTTGAAATTGACATCTGAATATTTGTGAATTAATAGGTGTCCTAAAATCAAACTTGGGGCAAACATGCTTTCAAGAGCTGAACTCACCACTCGGAAGAGTGATTGTGAACTGCAGCTAATTGGAGAGCCAACTGGAGAGTACTATGATGTCATATTGTATTTTGGAATCATAGACATACTTCAAGATTACGATATCAGCAAGAAGCTTGAGCATGCATATAAGTCTTTCCAGTATGACCCAACTTCGATATCAGCAGTGGACCCGAGGCAGTATTCTAGACGTTTTAGAGATTTTATATACAAAGCGTTTCAAGAAGATGGATAGACAGCTGAAAACAACGTCAAAACTTTAGAGCTGCTGCAGCCTCCAGTGCAGATGAACTTTCAAATGTCAAAAGCAAGCTCAAGCCAGGCACGATGCAGCAGGTTATGGTTTATCCACACTCAAAAGGATGACTGGAGCGTCAGTGGAAGCCATCTGGATCGTCGAGTTGCTCGAAGCCGTTATCATTGTCTTCCCGAAATCATCTGGCGCTCACGTATATACATTTAGACATATACATAAATACATATAGCTTCACTAATGTTTTGTAGGGTAGGAGATGTTAACATATTGATCCAGCAGCTTACAGATAGGAAATTTGTAACACAAGCGCGCAAGCCAGTCCGGAGATGTAAATGTTTTTTACCCGAGATTAGCATGTATCAGGTACCATTCTTTTGTAACTGTCTTGTTGGGAACCTCTCAACTTATCCACAGGAAACCATAGAGTTCGCTGTAATGTACAGAGCTTTTGGTGACCTAGCAGTGATAACTCAGTTTTGTTCTTTTTTCTGGAAATGAATGATCATGCTTTGGATATTTGCTCACTTCCAATGATGCAACACTGAGATGGGCCATAGATGGACTTAGTGGCTGCTGAGGCATCAGCATTTGGTATGCTTTAGAGTCACCCTGTGATGATGGCTTGTGTGCATTGAGCCAGGACACAGATGGAGCAATGTTTCGGATTTTGTGTAACTTGCTTCCCAGCAATGAAAAGGACACATTCTCCGCCCAGGCGTTCAACCTGCACATTATCGCCCTAAAATTCGGCAAATGGGAAGTTTTGTATGGCAATTTGGTAATCTGAATGCAAGCCAACAAGGTCGTTGTCCATTGCTCATGTTTGTTGGATGCTGATGCCTGATGCCATAGGAGGATTTCATTGGCAGATCCGGATATGCATGTCAGTCAGCCTGCACCTTTCAGTCACGCACAAGAACCTGGATGCCATCTTGTGCTCCTTCCAAAGCAATGATTGGTTAGTGGTAGGTCTGGTGAATAAAGCTGGCACCTGGAGAAACTTTGCAAATGACGCGGATCCAAGTTCTTGGAAGGAGCCCTGCACCGCGCAACAACATTCGAAACCATTTCTGCTGGTGAAAACAACACGGCAAAGTTGCACTGCAGAATGCTTGCAGCTGATGATGCCAATCCCAGATGATCTAGTCTAGTACATTGGTCTCTGACTTTTTGTTTTTTAATTAGCTCCTGATCTTGTGATGCTGCATCATGACAGCCCCTGCATATCCTAACAACCAGAAGAAATATAAAATTAGGGCAGGAGCTGAAAAGATCAGACAGTTGTGTCCCCCATTTTTGTGTGTGGAGTTGTGGCCGGCAACTATCAACACCGAACCTTCTCTTGGACGCAGGAGAGCTGCCTATTGGTCACACAGGATCCTATTAGAGAAAATTTAAACGGGGAAAGCTCGAGAAAGCAGCTGGTGCCTGGTAGTATGAACCAACATATAAAGAGGCATCCGATGAGCCAGCGTAGCATAGCAAAAGAATAATATTTAGAGAAAAGACTTGGCATTTCTTTAGGGACGAGATATTGGGCACGCTAGTGCATGTTGATCTGTACTATATATATCATAGATGTATACCTGAAAGAATCTGCAATCATTGTACGTTGCGTGCATGTTCTCTACCATATCGTGTACATGCGTAGCAACAATATTATCTGTAGTACCTGTCCGTTTGATTTTTTTTTTATTTGGGTCATTACATCATTCATTCATTGATTGTCTTCGAAACAGAAAAAATGTTAATCAAAACAGAGAGGGAAAAAAATCTAACTTTTATTTTTGAACATTTTAATCTTCTGCAGCTACTACAGTAGTTATTATCATCTTAGGTGTATACGCCTGCCTCACATTTGTCAGCAGCACCGTGAGTCGAGGCTCCTGCCTAACGATGACCACCAAAAGGCAAGCCGAGCGAGAAAGAGCACGGTGCCGGAAATGGTGTGGTCCAGAAGAGCCCCAGTCCCCAGATAAATGGAAGCTGTCTTCTTCGTCAAAAGAAATCAACCCATGATGGTCTGATACTCTGATCTCCTCAGATATTCAGATGATCATTGTTTCTCTTGCTTGTAATGCAATGTTTCTATATATGCAAGTTTTGGATGGAATTCATGTCAAAAAAAAAGTTTTGGATGGAATTCCTAGTATATTTCTGCGTTCCAAAAATGGCAATGACATTATTATCGGGTGATATATAGATGCATGAGAGAGACCACCGTTGCTGGCCCAGAGTTTGGAAGCTACGGGATACGGTCGTAAAGCGACGTTGTACCTTCCGTATGGCTGCTGCCTTGCTTGCCGTTGCCGGCCTTTAGCTTTTTGACCCTGTCCTTCCTGCGTTTAGCCATGGCTGCAGTGCTTTGGTACTGAAGCTACTGCAGCTTTCTTCACCCCCGAGGTTAAAAATGGCGGTGCCGTGCTCATCGTCAAGGACAAAGTTACCAGTATCACTCCAGTGCTTGGACTCGGACAGGCAAAGCCGATCGGGAGACGAGTCTGGCCGGTCGCTTTGCGACTTGCCTGAGCTCTCCGAAACCTCCGATCCTTGAGCACGCAGCAGGTGAATTTGAACTTTGATGAAGCCAGGCGAAGCACACTGCACAAGGCGATGCTGCATGGGTGAAAGAAAACTTTGCTCAAAGACGATGACACAGGTGTTCAGGGCCTTGAGGGGCAATGATTGGAAGCTGAACTCTTTTCTCACTGGATGGAAGCAAGAGGACTTGGCATGAATCGAGCTTGAAGTTTGTGACGAGCTCTTGCTGGTTTGTTTTGTTTGTGGAGCATGTACAGTCACGACGCAGAAACGGATAAGGGAGCACGACAAACGGATACAACACTGAAGTAGAGACAAGAAGAAACAGATTGGCGTGCAGGTGATACGGATGTCAAGGAAGGCTGATGTTGCCGGATGGAATGGAACACGAGATGTGCCCTCGCCGGTCGCGTCCAGGAAAATTGCCAAAAGCATAAACGGGATGAAATGGCCAGGACTGATACTGCTGCCACGTTCAGGTTTTGCTACTCGATCCCCAGCAGTGGCCTAACAATATGGGTTGGCATACGGCCCTGTGAGATTCTGGGCCGAAGCAACCGATAGATCAAGACCTCTTCAATTCAGACTTTACAGATTGTCTCAAAAAAAAATCAGACTTTACAGACCAACTTGCGTGATCTGACTTGGAGACAGAAAGCCCATTTCCCAGCCACTCGCTTGTTCCAGCCCATTTCAAACAAAAGCCCATCCGCTTCCCAGCCATTCGCTTGTTCCAGCCCATTTCAAACAAAAGCCCACCCGCTTCCCAGCCGAAGAGGCCCATTTCGCAGCAACCCCCGTTCTAAACAGGCTGCTCGTTCGGCAAAAGAAAACTGATAGTGCTTCAGTGATTTGCATACTAATGTAGTATGGCACAAGGCTGCAACTAGTGGGGAAAATAAGCGAGGGTACACTACTCACTGTAGGAAAAAAATCTTAACAAAGGAAAAAATTAAAGGCATACACTACTCGATGTCTCGATGCTGTCCTTGTATCTAGGAAAGACAAAACATTCTATAATTTATAATGAAGGGAGTAATAACCGGCATACATCGCACAGTACATTCCCAAGTTCTTAAACCCAACTACACCACGTGGCATAGGTGGTTAGCAACCTTTCAAACTCAAAAAGTTCTTAAACCCAACTTGAGCCCCAAATCATAGGAATGCAGCAACAACTGAATCAAACCCGAGGCAGAACAAAGACACCCTAACAGAGGCGCTCACTAGCCACTACGCTAAAAAGAAAAAAAAAATAATTGGAAACCAACAACGATGGCAAGATGAATTACGCAGCAGATCGACATGCGCAGCTGCGTGCAGGTGAGCCATCCAATATATCTAAACGGCGGTGCACTGCTCGCGCGCGAAGCCGACGCGTCCATTGGGCACGTCGAAGAGGACGCGGTGGTTCTGCTGCTGCATGCTGGCGATGACGTTGAGCACGGTGTTGACGCCGTCGGGCGCCGCCGCCATTGCCAGGCAGCTGGTGGTCCCGTACGTGCTGTGGATCACCACGTTCTCCTCCGGCAGCGTCACCTGCATCCCGTCGAACAGCAGCGTCACCGCCGGCCACCTCACCGACGGGTTCGTGAAGCACGTGTCGAACCCGCCCAGCGACGACACGGGCAAGCCCACGCGGCGGCGGACCTCGTCGCGCACGGCGGCGTACGCCGGCGCCACCAGCCTGGTGAACATCGTGCCGGAGTCCAGCACGGTGCCGGCGCCCGTCGCCGGGTCGAACGCCAGCGCCGCCGCCGGGATCGGCACCACCTTCTTCCCCACGCGGACGCCCGTCATGTTCACGTAGTAGAGCGACGACCGGTGCGGGTTCGCCAGCAGCGGCGTCGTCTTGATCCGCCGCGGCTGGCCGTTCCGGCCGAGCCGCAGCGTGCCGGAGAAGTTCATCGACTTGAAGCCCGGGAGGCAGTAGGAGAAGGTGGCCTCGTACATGTCCTTGGTCTGGGACAGGCGTCGCCGGGCACGACGCCGCCGCCGCGCCGGACGCGAGAAGCAGCACGAGCACCGACGCCGCGGCGCCGCAGAGCATCCTCATACGCATACCCATGTTGCAGGTTGCAGCGGCTGGGGTTCTGGTTGCGAAGGCTTGGCGCGTGGCGGTGAGGACGCCGGGCGTGGGGGCCGGCTATATAGCGGCGGAGCACGCGAGGCCGTGACGCAAAACAACACGGGCAGAGGTCGCGGCCATGGGCGCGCCCGTGAGGACTCGCGTGGACGCATTGGGATGCTGCCGTACTGGCCAGGCTAGACGCACTGGGAGAGCAAGAGCAGCCTGCCATCCCAGCCGCCTGCGGTCGATCCTGCCGGGGACCAAGCTGCGGCAGCTCGTGAACGCGGCCTGTCGCTTCGGCCTTCGGCTAGCGGTAGCGGACGCGCTCCACGCGAGCCCGGCCGCGGCCGGTGCGCGCGTCGCGTCGGGCTCCGGGCGCCGGCTCAGCAGCATTTTTACCACCGCGTCACAGACTCACAGGAGGCTTGTCTTGGCACGGCGGCGCCCACGTGGCGTGTACGGTAACCGGAGGGGACAGAAATTGGGTGCGCGGGGTGCGCACGCGCAGCCCCGTGCGCACCCCTGCCGTGAGTCTCTGTCTGTGGGACTGTTCATGCGGAGGGGTCGAGCAGGAAGTTTTGTAGATCTTGGCTGTGTTTAGTTCACAAAACTTTCCAAAAATTCTTTCTCCAAATTTACTATTCACCTATCACATTAAATCACATCGAATCTCTCTCCTCGTGCATGGAGTACTAAATATGGATAAATAAAAAAACTAATTACATGGTTTTGATGTACACGACGAGACGAATCTTTTAGCCTAGTTAGGTCACGGTAGGACAATGTTTACCACAAACAAGCAGTTTCGGGCGCGGTAGTTATAGTTGAAGAATAATAAATAGGCTACAGTGTCCGATGTGACATTTTTACCAAACTTTTCTTTTCGGTTTTTGGAACTAAACACAAGCCTTGCCGTGTCTCTTGCGAGTAGAGAATGCGAGGTGACCGGTGCATGGTCATGATGGACGCTGTTTTACATGCCGACGGTGCAGTGTTCGTCAGAGATAAAACAGTGATCGCATTTTGGGACCGTCACCGTGATATTCCGTTCCGTACGAGAGAGACGCCGAAATGAGAATGGCTGTGTTTAGTTCTCCATCCCATCACCAAAATTCCCAAAATTCTCTCTCCAAACATCACTATCCACCTATCACATCAAATTTCTCTCCTCATGCATGGAACACTAAACGTGGGTAAAAAAAAACTAATTGCATGATTTTGTGTACACGACGAGACGAATCTTTTGAGCCTAGTTAGGTCATGATAGGACAATGTTTACCACAAACAAACGAAAAGTGCTACAATACGCTACAGTGTTCGATGTGATATTTTTTCCAAACTTTCTCAACCCTTTTTGGAACTGAACACAGCCAATGGCGATGCGGAGTAGCAGCCTACTCCGTAGGTTAGGGCCTCCCAAACAGCTCCACTCCAAAAAAAACCAGCTCCAGCTCCAACAACTCCACATTTTTCAGCTTCACTCCGCCTACATCAATAAATACGGATCTGGCTCAACATGTTTGGCTACAAATACAACTCCAGCTCCAGAAAATATAGATTTTGATTGGAAATGTCCTTCTTACCCTTACATTAGTTTTGTTGGTCTAGTATTTCTTTTTCCGCGCTGCTACAGTACACGCCGATACAGTACACACTTCTACAGTGCTGAACAAAGGAACGACGGAAAGGAGGAAGGTGGCAGAAAAAAAGAAAAAAAAATTAAAGATACGCAGGGAGGAGGGAGGCGCCGAGAAAAAAAAGAAAAAAAAACGCCAGAAAAAAGAAGAAAAAAAGCGCCAAAGAAAAGCAACGCGAGGGATATGGTTCGCGCGTCGTCTTTTTTTTTTACGTGATGAAACGATATCGCAATGGTGGGTAATTTCACCCCAACTCTATAAGAGGTATGGAATCTTTGTTTCTTGGAGTTGGTCTTCAACTCCACTTTTTTCTTGGAGCTGCAAAACTTGGAGCTACATATGTTTGGATAAAAATATTAAGAGCGGAGTTGTAAAAGTTGGAACGGAGCCGTGTCAAACAGCCCCATCCGCGCCATGACTCGCCGAGCACGCCGAGCCGAAAGCCACTGGGCCACCAGCCCACCACAATCTTGTGGACACGCGCCACACCCACCGGCCTGCGCCGCAACGCTGGCCCATCGGCCTGCAGGTGGGCCACGCCGAGTGCCCGAGTGTGCTGTGCTGGCATCGCCATTGCCCATTGCTAGAGATGATGTGCTCGTGAGTCTTGACGTGTGCATGCGATGCGCCGATGCTGGTGGTGCAGCACCAGCAGGGAAAGGAGAACTAGCAGTCATGTGAAAGAAAGGTGGTGCCGTGACTTGAGCGGTGGAGTTGGCTGCGTCACCTTTCAAGGTTTCACCGCCCCTGTTGGGCTTGGGGCTCGGGCGCCATGTCTGCTTCTGGTTGTTCCGGGCATATCGCCAGATACGCATATGCTCTTGTGTCGCTTAGCGTGTGCACGCCAAGATCCTCGGGGGTTTCGGAGGCGTGTCGGCAGCCGGCACACCGTGCATGCATCGGATCCACTAGTTTTACCGCACTGAAAGGCTGCGAGGGCATGGCTCACCATACGCCCGTGCCCTGCGCGGATGGTCATTAGAATTCCGTTTCAGCATTGTACATTCGTTGTGGATACGTACATTGCATGCCAATGTACATACGAGGCAGGTACAAAGTTCAAGGAGACTCAAATGTTGGTGTTGGTGTCTCATTGCGTTAGTTTCAGGGGAAATCAAGTCATGCCCAAAGTCTGAGCTGCATAGGAAGTAGGAACAACCAATAAGATGCAGGTGTCGAAGACTCTCAGCATTAGGCATTCACGGGTGCGCTGCAACGAGTTGGAATAGTTAGGAATGCAAACATTCGACATGTTTCCATCCTACGGAGCACTCAATAAGGACCTGGTGACACTAGCTGTCTTGTTTGGTGACAAAACCACCCTGAAAACGTTTGAGCAGAACAAAGCCCGAGGTCACAAACTTACCGCGGCTTAAAGGAAATAAGTTCACCGTCATTTCCTCTTCTTTTTTCCCTTTGAGGCTTTATATTTTACTATCACTAATAAAATATCCTGAGGACCAATATGTGTTTATATATGCCAGCAATTTATGTACGTAACTCTAACTCTGGTAATCTATTTCATTCAGCAGTAATGAAGTCGAGATATATAACGGAAGTAAAGTAACAAGAGACGGTCCAAAAATATTTCGTAAAATATTTAGGCAGCAAATCCTAGTGTGCATGATATCACTTCGGAAGGTGCTACATTACACATTCCGAAGCATTACGTTAGGATACAGTGCTCCTATATACTGTATATCACAACATTACTTAAGCGTACTCCAATTCCGACATGCTTACCAACTCCTCACACACGGGCCGAATTGGCGACCAAGCGACAAGAATTTCTAAAATACAAGAACCAACCTTGAGAGTTCCATAACTTCTACCTTTCTTCTCTGGCTTGAACGCCACCTCGTCTTCCATAACTTCTACCTTTCTTCTCTGGCTGGATATGTGATGAAGCAGCAGCTGGATATGGAGATAATTCTGGCTGGTCTTCTTCAACTCCATATCCAGCCACAACCCTTTTCTTGAGCCTCCTTCAGCTGCTGCTTCATCACATATGCTAGCTCAAGCTCCTTGGTCTTCTTCATCCATATCTCGAGCCATATCTTATTCAGGCGCTTCATTTCAGAGACCTTCCATCCCACCTTTAATTTCTCATCAGCAGAAAACTTCCCCCACGTCCTCATTATCTCCTCCCTCCTTTCCCTCTCCTTGCTCATTTCCTCTGTTTCCTTCTCCTTGCATTCGCTGAGGTTCTTCGAAAACTCCTTACTTGCAAGGATCCAAGCTATGCACATCTTCCTCCTCCTTATCTTCCCAAAGATGTCCTCCTTCCACTTCCTCTCCTCCTCCTCACTGCACACCTCCTCGCTATCCCCCTCCTCCTCCTCGGGGAAATCCATCCACGCTGGAATCTTCTTACCGCTATACCACTTCTGCTCCAGAATCTTCACCTCAGTAAAATCCATCCCCGCCGGAATCTCTGATGGCCCCTCCATGCGCGTGAGGAAACCTAGATCTTGCCGGCGATTTTGAGGACGATCGGACGATAACCCATATATCTATGGTTCTTGTGGGGCGGGTGTGCGTGTTCGGTGCCAACACGGTTCGACTCAATCCGTTTCAGCGCCGTGGCTACGAAATCGAAATCGACTTCGAATCGGGCTAGCAATTAAGCTCACTTCCCCTAATCGAGTAGCTATCCATATCGTTTACCTGTATGATGAATCAGGCCGCCTTCTCCCCGCTGCCGCACTCCAAATCCCTCCGCCGCGTCCACGGAATGCGGCGCCATGCGGAGGAGAAAGGCCACCTCCGGAAGCCGTGCCGGAGACAGGGGCCCAGCGACCCGCTGCAACAGCCGCCACCTCTCGTCGCTCCCATGGCCGGGCCTCAACGCTGGCGCCAGACGCCTGCCGCGGACCTCCGCCTCCGACACCGTGCAAGAGAGATGCCGAATTGGAGCCGCGCCATGATGTGTGAGAATGCCGAGCGCCCGAGCAGAAAGCCACTGGGCCACACAAGCCCACAATTTGTCATTATGGGCCGACGAGGACGCTCGTTTGTGGAGTCTGGAGAGAGTTCTCGTTGCCGGCCCACACCTCTCCGTTCTGTTAGGAGCTAGGCCGAATGCACTTAAAGGCATGGGCCAATAGGGGAGACAATTCGTATTTCTTTCCATATGAAACAGAGAATATATACGACCACTATATATACATCCTGAATTCCTGATGATCATATTATCGTGTTTATATGACAGCAAGAATATATTAACACTTATTGTATTCTAACTCTGGTAATTTATTTCATTGAGCAATAGGGAAGTCGCGAGATATAATAACGGAAGAAAAGTAACTAGAGACGAACTTCTTTTTCCCTTTAAATGGTTTTTACATTGAGAGTCTTGTCTGTGAAATCTAAAAACGTCTGAGAGACTTTAACCTGTTACAGATAATGGAATCGCAAACCTCCCCAAAAAGTATACTACAAAGAGGCTTTTGTCCCTCCTAGCACAGATTTACAATTATACAAACACTAGGTCACAAAAGTATAGCTTTCCTGTTAGACTAGAGCGTACGGAAATGGAGCGCCTCTGAAATGTTCCATTTGCCGGCTTGGAATAACAGCAAAGTGTACAGGCTGATCATTTTGTTTCCTGGTAACTTCTGCTGGAAGCAAGCAAGCACACCAAGCCATATTCAATGAGCAATTGTTTCTAAACTATGGCCGCGTTTAGATCCAAAAAGTTTCCCAAAAGCAACTCCCAAATACACTATGCAAAAAAAAGATTCCCCGTTACATCAAAATGTCATAACATGCATGGAGTACTAAATGTAGATAAAATCAAAAACTAATTGTACAGTTTTGTTGTATTGTACGAGACGTACATTTTGAGCCTAATTAATCAATTTTTGAATAACTTCTACCTTTCTTCTCTGGCTTGAACGCCACCTCGTCTTCCATAACTTCTACCTTTCTTCTCTGGCTTGAACGCCACCTCGTCTTCCATAACTTCTACCTTTCTTCTCTGGCTTGAACGCCACCTCGTCTTCCATAACTTCTACCTTTCTTCTCTGGCTGGATATGTGATGAAGCAGCAGCTGGATATGGAGATAATTCTGGCTGGTCTTCTTCAACTCCATATCCAGCCACAACCCTTTTCTTGAGCCTCCTTCAGCTGCTGCTTCATCACATATGCTAGCTCAAGCTCCTTGGTCTTCTTCATCCATATCTCGAGCCATATCTTATTCAGGCGCTTCATTTCAGAGACCTTCCATCCCACCTTTAATTTCTCATCAGCAGAAAACTTCCCCCACGTCCTCATTATCTCCTCCCTCCTTTCCCTCTCCTTGCTCATTTCCTCTGTTTCCTTCTCCTTGCATTCGCTGAGGTTCTTCGAAAACTCCTTACTTGCAAGGATCCAAGCTATGCACATCTTCCTCCTCCTTATCTTCCCAAAGATGTCCTCCTTCCACTTCCTCTCCTCCTCCTCACTGCACACCTCCTCGCTATCCCCCTCCTCCTCCTCGGGGAAATCCATCCACGCTGGAATCTTCTTACCGCTATACCACTTCTGCTCCAGAATCTTCACCTCAGTAAAATCCATCCCCGCCGGAATCTCTGATGGCCCCTCCATGCGCGTGAGGAAACCTAGATCTTGCCGGCGATTTTGAGGACGATCGGACGATAACCCATATATCTATGGTTCTTGTGGGGCGGGTGTGCGTGTTCGGTGCCAACACGGTTCGACTCAATCCGTTTCAGCGCCGTGGCTACGAAATCGAAATCGACTTCGAATCGGGCTAGCAATTAAGCTCACTTCCCCTAATCGAGTAGCTATCCATATCGTTTACCTGTATGATGAATCAGGCCGCCTTCTCCCCGCTGCCGCACTCCAAATCCCTCCGCCGCGTCCACGGAATGCGGCGCCATGCGGAGGAGAAAGGCCACCTCCGGAAGCCGTGCCGGAGACAGGGGCCCAGCGACCCGCTGCAACAGCCGCCACCTCTCGTCGCTCCCATGGCCGGGCCTCAACGCTGGCGCCAGACGCCTGCCGCGGACCTCCGCCTCCGACACCGTGCAAGAGAGATGCCGAATTGGAGCCGCGCCATGATGTGTGAGAATGCCGAGCGCCCGAGCAGAAAGCCACTGGGCCACACAAGCCCACAATTTGTCATTATGGGCCGACGAGGACGCTCGTTTGTGGAGTCTGGAGAGAGTTCTCGTTGCCGGCCCACACCTCTCCGTTCTGTTAGGAGCTAGGCCGAATGCACTTAAAGGCATGGGCCAATAGGGGAGACAATTCGTATTTCTTTCCATATGAAACAGAGAATATATACGACCACTATATATACATCCTGAATTCCTGATGATCATATTATCGTGTTTATATGACAGCAAGAATATATTAACACTTATTGTATTCTAACTCTGGTAATTTATTTCATTGAGCAATAGGGAAGTCGCGAGATATAATAACGGAAGAAAAGTAACTAGAGACGAACTTCTTTTTCCCTTTAAATGGTTTTTACATTGAGAGTCTTGTCTGTGAAATCTAAAAACGTCTGAGAGACTTTAACCTGTTACAGATAATGGAATCGCAAACCTCCCCAAAAAGTATACTACAAAGAGGCTTTTGTCCCTCCTAGCACAGATTTACAATTATACAAACACTAGGTCACAAAAGTATAGCTTTCCTGTTAGACTAGAGCGTACGGAAATGGAGCGCCTCTGAAATGTTCCATTTGCCGGCTTGGAATAACAGCAAAGTGTACAGGCTGATCATTTTGTTTCCTGGTAACTTCTGCTGGAAGCAAGCAAGCACACCAAGCCATATTCAATGAGCAATTGTTTCTAAACTATGGCCGCGTTTAGATCCAAAAAGTTTCCCAAAAGCAACTCCCAAATACACTATGCAAAAAGAAGATTTTTCATCACATCAAAATGTCATAACATGCATGGAGTACTAAATGTAGATAAAATCAAAAACTAATTGTACAGTTTTGTTGTACTCTCCGAGACGAATATTTTGAGCCTAGTTGATAAATTTTTGGACAATTTTTCGCACAAACAAACGAAACGCTACAGGAGCCGGGGTGTCAGACCGGTCAGGCCGCAGGCCCGAATCCGCATCCCGGATTCGGCATCTAAACGCGGCCTATGCAATGCACCAAGAAAATGGAATCAGTGACAGCAGTAGGAAGGCAACATTAGCGAGTCAGTTGAATATGTCAATTTCCATCATATTCTTGATTGCACCCTAGCCAGATATATAAAAGAAACTATGATTCCAGAAACGGCCCAAAAATATTTAGGTAGAAATCCCAATGTACATGATATCACTTCAGAGGGTGCTACATTACTGGTTCCCAAACATTACGTTAGGATATATCACACCATTAATCAAGCGAAAACCATCTCCGACATGCTTACCAGCTCTTCACACACTGGCCGAATAGGTGACCAAGCAACAAGAATTTCTAAAATGCAAGAACCAACCTTGAAAGTTCCATAACTTCTACCTTTCTTCTCTGGGCTGAACGATACCTCGCCTTCCATTGCTTCATCTCCTCTCCATGCTTTGTAAGAAACCACCAACTCTCCAAATGCTTCCACAGAAACAACAAAACGAGATTGGTCCACATTACCATGAGTAACAGGCATGTCACCTACAAACTCAACTAACAGAACTTTCTTGTGACTAATACTGGAGGTATGTGCAGCAATTTGTCCATGAAAACCAGCTGGCCATGTACCATCAATGACTCGGATAAATATAGTGGCCTCCACGCATGCCATAATTCGTCCAATTGCAATGTTCAGTTTCCCATACTTGCCAGCAGTCAAATCAAACGAGCCTGAACTGAACTCAGATGGCAATGGCGCAGCAGCAAAGACCAAACACTTGTCCTTAGCTCCATCAGTGCCCTTCACTTTTAGCTCGGCCTCTATGGTCACAGGGATTGATTCGTCATTCATCACAACAGCACGCGTAGGACCCATCAGTACCAAATATGGATCCTGCATGCAACATCATTAAATAAATAATACATAATTAGATGCAAGTCTGTAACATAAATGATGGACATAATAGATTGAGGAAAAATAATATGCATTACATGGGGGGCTTGTTACACGAAATATGAAAGAATGTATTTATGCATCATGCAAGCAATCAAAACTCAAATGTGGTGCCTATCTAGGTCCTGTTTGTTACCTTTAAGAATTCAATCAAACCTAGTAAAAAAAACAGCAACAGAGCCTTTTAATCATGAGTCTGACTCTAGAATATAAGCATAAAAAAACTTTTCTTGCGGCATTTCCTTAGGTTCCCGGGAACTGAAGAACAATGATGATGGCATCGCAAAGCTGGAGAAAAAAACTGTTTCTCTGCAAGGGAAGATTGCTTCCCTCCAAGTATGAAATCTAACATGCAACACTAACTCCTATACACACTCCGCTGTGCAACTTGAAATAAGCATGCCCTTTTGCTTATCCATGTGCAGGATGATGAGCAGGCAGGCAAGGCTAATGCCCAAGCTGTTGAGCTGAGAACCAGGTATGGAATATATGTTCATGAACACTTAGAATGTGGCAGCTATCTGTCTGTGATTTCTTGTTTTATTTTTCTCCTATTCTTGGAGTGAAAAACTCAAAAAACATATTGAAACAGAAAGTAGCCAGAGAACATCACTTGAATCTAGGACTAAAGATGCAAAATACAAGGTAGAAGAGCTGACCACAAAGCTTACTGTGCTTTTAGATGGGGTTGATGTGCTGAGTCCATGTGAACAATGGTGATAACTTTCAGAAAACGCATCATACCTCTTTTGTGAGGGTTTGGCAATTATCTCTATTGTGCTTGAAGATAAGATTGCGATTTTGATCTATGGAATCACGTACAGCAACCAAGCCAAACACATGGAGTGGCCAACACAATTCTCCATCAGTTATTCCTTCCACCTTGACTGAAAAAATTTGTAGTGTATCGGGCGGACCATGATTATAGACATATTGGGGCACAGGTTTGTCTGTATAGCTCATGGAACGGATCTTTGCTGAAAATAGGGATCAATGGCATCAACAGCAGTATAGATAGCTATGGCAGAATAAACATATGCAAGTAGCACAGAATCTATATGCTAATGATCACCTACGAGATACAATTTTATCTAACTTACTGATGTCCTCGAAGGCACCACCCCAGCAGGAATGTATGGCGATCCACTTGTTGCGAAACTCCAGATACTTGGTCTCCATCAACTCCGTATCTGGCTGTAACCCCTTTTCTCGAGCATCATTCAACCGCCGCTTCATCGCATATGATTGCTCAAGCTCACTCACTTTCTTGTCCCATATCAGGAACAACAACTCCGTCAAGAGATCCATTTCGGAGACCTTCCACCCCGCCCTCGATTCCTCCTCGGCAGAAAACTTCCCCCACGCCCTCCTCCTCTCCTCCCTATTTTTCCTCTCTTCGTGATTCTTCTCCTTAATCTCCCTGCTAGTGCTAGGCAATCTCCTTCGGAGCTGCTTCAAAATATACTCCCTCGCGACCATCCACGCAACGCACATCTCCCTCCTCATTTTCTCCTCACTTCTATCCTTCTCCCCCTCCTGCCCCGGAATCTCCTCCTTGGGAAAGTCCATCCACGCCGGAATCTCCTCCTCGGGAAAATCCATCCTCGCCGGAATCTCCTCATCATTACTCTCCCACGGAAACACCTCCATCGTACCCTCCATCTCGCACGGCGCCGATACAGCAGGCACCCGCCGCTCTGGGTATCCGGTGATGGTGAGCAAATTAAACCTTGGTCTTGCCAGCAATGCTCTGGGTCTGAAGACGAGAAGAACCCTGGTTCTTGTGGGGTGGGTCCGTGGGTGTCCGTGTCCGGTGCCATCACGGCCTCTCGGCCCAATCCGCTTCGGTGTCGTAGCTTCGAAATCGACTTCGAATCAGGGGAAGCTAGCAATTGAGCTCCCTTCCCCAAATCGTGTAGCTGTCCTACCCTATGCATGAGAATCGACCGTATACCTGGAACCAGACCGCCTTCTCCCCGCTGGTAAACCGCCGCCGCGTCCTTGAAATGTGCCGCCATGTGGAGGAGGAGGACAGCTCCGGCAGCCGTGCCGGCGACAGGGGGCCAGGGCCCCGCGCAACCGCCGCCACCTCGTCGCTCCCAAGTCCCATGGCCGGGGGGCCTCAACGCTTGCGCCCGCCGTCTCCCACAGTGACCTCAAGGTACTGGGCCACAAGCCCACAATTTCCCTTATGAGCCGATGGCCCACGCCTCTCAGATCTGCTCTAGTAGGCCGAATACACTGAATGGCATGGGCCAATAAAGAGACAATTCGTATGGGCTCCAATCAATCTGCGCGGACCCCGCAGATCTTCAGCTCTTCTTCACCTTTGCGTGGCATGCTCTCAGCTCCGACTAGAAAATTCAGCGTGTTTCTCTGAGTGTGTAAAAATTTTACCGGCCCTTTAACCAATAATTAAGAGTATTAAATAAATAAATTTAAAAAACTATCTTCACAACATTAGACTATTTCGCGAGACCTATTTAACGAGACTTTTGACCGCACGATTAGAGGATGGTTAATCATAGATTAATTAGGCTTATTAGATTCGTCGCGTAAAGTTGCACCCATCTCTAAAAAGGTTTTGCAAATAACTTCATTTAGTACTCCATGCATGCAAGATTCTCTTAAAAAAATCGTGGAGTTGTGAAACACGGCCGTGTGGCCCGCCGCATGGTGCTTTGAGTTTTTCTAGTTCTCTCTTTGTTGGAATAAACTTGTCATTAAAATTTAGTGCATTTTATTCAAAATTATAATCTAAAGTTTAGTCAATTACAAATTAAGGTTTTGTCATTAAGGTTTTACAAATAACTTCATTTAGTACTTCATGCATGCAAGATTTCCTTAAAAAAATTCGTGGAGTTGTGAAACACGGCCGTGTGGCCCGCCGCATGGTGCTTTGAGTTTTTCTAGTTCTCTCTTTGTTGGAATAAACTTGTCATTAAAATTTAGTGCATTTTATTCAAAATTATAATCTAAAGTTTAGTCAATTACAAATTGAATAAATTTTAAATAATAATTTTGAATAAAATCTACTGAATTTTAGGAATAAAATTGAATATTATATTCTAAAGGAACCCACATAATTAGTGTACCTATATAGTTCTAACTAATTTTGTAAAGTATCATAATCTTAAGTAAGTACAATTGATGCACTAGTAATTCATACAATTTTTAGTTGATTTCTTCCAAGTGAGATTGAGGTGTATAATTGACACTGACTGAGCCACTTGAAAAGATTAAAAATCTAGATACTCACTTCGAGAGTTTATCATCTAGTTCTAGAGAAGCTTAAGAAACACTAATGTATTTTGTTAAAAAATGTATAAAGTCCACTGTCTATAACATATCCATCTATGATGTTAAATCTTACTACCGGCTCATTACTTATATAGATCGAACATTTAGGGTGTGATATAGACCAAGTTTGGTTACTTGTTTAGGCAAAGTTGAACCTATAAGAGAATTTAAGATTTAGAAAAAATAATTTTTAATAGCAATGTCTTTCTTTCTTTTTAGTGTGTCAGCTAATATTAGCCACGTGATAGCAGCTGCTGCTCTGAACTCCGAATTGGCCAAGCTGTGGCTGTGGCACGGGATGGAAGGTGCTGGATGATTCCTGGGGTTCAAAAAGGACAACAACAGCTAGCGGAGATCAATGTGGTTGCATAGGCGTCGATGTGACAGTCATTGCTTTTTTCGACCGTTCAATGCTGAATTCCTTTCTTCTTACGTGGCCCAATTCTCTTTTTCAGTCTGCGACGCGTCTCCAGTCATCAAAGATGCATTGCACTGTGCTAGTGCCAGTAGATATCATGGACCACCCGATCAACCCAATCGATCGCTCCGTGTCACCGGCTTTCGGATGTCGGGAGTACTGCCGGCTGAAAGAGCAACGGGGGGTTCAGATTCAGGCTCCCTTCCTGCTTGACCTTCAGCCCGCTGCCTCTCTGTTTCGATTGTTCAGGTAACCCTACCTTTTCTTCTGTTTCCGGCCTTCCGGACAAAGTTGTGAGCTCCCACATGCGCTTATCCATGAGTTCCTGGCTAGGCAAAACGTACTGGTGAATTGGGACAGTATGCCCCGTCCTGTTCATGTTCTGTCAGGGCTATTCTGGGTCTTTCAGCAGGTGTATCACTGTGTAACTGGCCTATGAAAACAGTAGCCTCAGATAAACGTGCAAGGCCACGTATACATTTTTTTTTTGACACGAGGCCACGTATACATTAAGAGATGAAACTAGCGATAACATCTAAACGCTCCCTAGTGGCGAGCAGAAAGGTTACTGCAGCTACAGGGATGCCACCGTGGAAACACCTCGCTTTTTCCCTCGCCGTGGGCTCTTCCCGCCAGAGGCTGTGTTTTGTGTTTAGTTCCAAAAAGTATAGAAGAAAGTTTGAAAAAAATATCACATCGGATACTATAGCGTACTGTAGCATCTTTTGTTTGTTTGTGGTAAACATTGTCCTATCATGATCTAACTAGGCTCAAAAGATTCGTCTCGTCGTGTACATCAAAACCATGCAATTAGTTTTTTTATTTACCCACGTTTAGTGTTCCATGCATGAGGAGAGAGATTTGATGTGATAGGTGGATAGTGATGTTTATAGAGAGAATTTTGAGAATTTTGGTGATGGGACGGGGAACTAAGCCAGAGTCCTGATTTCCTTTTTGCCGCAACGCGTGTCTGGATGGGAGCTTGCTGGGCTCTTTGTCAAATCAAACCTCTGGTGCCTTTGGGAGAAAAAGACTCTCTGTCCCTCCACGGGGTAACTGGTTGAGCTGATTTGGAGGATCGACATCGACGTGGACATTGAGGCTACCAACCAGAGTGGAGCGTTGGACTTGACCTTAGGCCACCTCCAACGGCTGTCCAAGTGGCCGGCTGGTGTCCTAGACGTGGAAGAGAGAGGCTGACAAAAAAGAGCTCGGTAACGCGCTACCAAGAGCTAACCCACTACAGTACCTCAGAATCTCTGTCCCTACGTTCTTTTCTTTTATGCGGCTAATGAGTTTTCTTCGTATTTTATTTTCTCTCAGCTCCATATCAAAGCACTAGAGTTGTTGAAGGTGGCCTGGCCTTAAGACTTCGATTGTAACTGCAGTTACTGCACGGACAGCCCAACCGTAAGACTGTAATTCCAAGATACTGGGAGGAGAAAGAAAAGATCGTCAGAGATATTCAAAGCGACGCATGCTTAACTCGGTATTCGAAGGCTTGCCGTCTACTGCTCTTACGTAACTCACAGATCACTGAAGGCTTCTGACGTCTAGATCATGCGAAACTGTGTAAGCACTAGTTTCTCATTCTCTTGTAGCTTTATAGGTTTGAAATGGATATATAAAATAAGCAAAGAAACTGAACAACAACTCTAGATACCAACGACTTGTGAAAAGCCAAGTGATGTTGCCGCTTGAAGGGAACCCGGCCGGCAAGAAGAGCCCAAGCTTCTTCCGTCTTCAGTTCTTCACCACCTACTAGCCTTTCCAACTTTTACGGCCAGAAAAGCCCAAGCTTCTTTCGTCTTCAGTTCTTCACCATCTACTAACCTTTCCAACTTTTATAAAAAAAGAAAGGAAGGAAACTTTCCAACAAGTGCGTGTCGCAACAAAGCGTCATCGCCCAGATGCTTGTTCAGTCCAGGATCATGAGTGGTCAGCTATGACGTGTGATTACTAAGCAATAATTTTAAAGGTAAAATCTGCGGATTCTGATGCGAGTCTGCGAGCGGAGTCCACCGAATCGCCGGACGTACAGGACAGAATATTCAGAAGGCAAGGCGAGTTAGCCTTCTTCTCCCTTTTGTTTCCTCTCTTTAATTTTTCAGCCGTAACATAATAAATACAACGCTGACTCAGCTCCAAAGTCTCCAATACACTAGTGTCCCTCAAAATAGTACGGAAATTATGTACAAAAGAAACGCCGTATAAATCTTCAGTTAATAATTTTGTGAGCAAGATGATATCCTGTACTAATGGCCAGGTAAAAGATCTTCCCAAAAACAAGCTAGAAATCCTATGCAGCAAATGTTATCCATGTGACCAGAAGGAAGGCAAGTTGTTTGTATTCGCCTATCGACCTCTTGTTGTTCTTGTGTCTTACAAGGAGAACAACAGTACAATATCCTGGTATTTCTGTGGCAAGTTGGTAGAAGCTTTTATACTCTGATTTATTTTAGAGCCAAGTGTTTTGAGACGTTCTATTAAGAGAATTCGGCAGGTCAACAGCCGATCTATATATTGATAGAAAAAAAAGATAGCCGTGTTTCTTTCCATCCCAGAAATTTATTTTCAAAGGAATCTTGCATGCATGGAGTATTAAATGAAGTATATTTACAAAACCTTTTTAGGGATGGGTGCAACTTTGCGCGACGAATCTAACGAGCCTAATTAGTCCATGATTTGCTACAGTGATGCTACAGTAACCATTCTCTAATCGTACGGTCAAATACCTCATTAGATAGGTCTCGTAAAATAGTCTAATATCGTGAATGTAGTTTTGTAAACTGACTTTATTTAATACCCTTAATTATTGGTTAAAAGGACTGGAAAACTTTTTCCACTTAGGGCTTGTTTGGATGGCAGGTTTTAGAGTTAAAACACCGGTAAAATACAATTCTGATTATTTTCCGCTGGTGAGTTCAAAATTCTGTTTGGATGAGCGGTTAGCACACTAAAATTATAACTGGTTTAGTCTAATACCGGTGTAAAAAAATAATTGTGTGAGGAGGTCTGGAAAAGAAAACGACAACTATCGGGAGGGCCGCCTCATCCGTCGTCCTCCTCCGCGTGACGGACTCGACTGAGACCGTGTACCTGTTCCTCCCCACCGGCGACTGCATGGCCGCCGCACCCTTTGCTCGCACGCGAGCTTCACCCTGCCACGGCTGTCGAGTTCGCCTGGATCTACGCTCGCCGACCGCTGCTCCGCCAGACTGCTGCTGCTCCGCCGGCCATGGCTGCTCGCCCCGGCGGTGGCCGATTTGAGCCTTCTATGGCGCCTGTCTAGCACACTCAAGAGCGTCAGGCTGATGCCATGATTTACATCTGTGGGATCCCTCCAGAAGTTTTAGATCAAATTAAATCGGTCCCAATTAAATCAGTCACGAAAGAAACCGATCGGCATCAATTTGTGCGGCCTCGATCGACGAATGCGCTGGATCTCACTTGGCTGACACTTAAGTACAACAACGATATCCTCATATTCCCAGAAAAAAGGCAGAAAAGCACAAGTTCCCTACTCGGTTCATGTACACTTTTGTCCTTAACCAGTTAACCCTCTTGTGCACATGGTATTACAGACGGAAGTTAATTATAGGTGTAAAAAATCACAAAACACCCAAACAGGGCCTTAAAAGAAACACGGCCATCACCACAGCACAAAACGGTTCATCACCCGGAGAGGAAAACGACACACGCTGATACCGCTTACGCAAACCGAAAAATTCGGCAAAGGCTTTGTGAAGTTGAGCAAGTTTAGGTTTATTTAATAGTAACGACATACGTACGTGACATGTGCTCAGTGGCTGATTAAGATAACGGTCGTATATATTACTTTGCATACTTTCATCTTGTCTTTTGGATTGGGATTCGCAGTCCAAACCACGTGTGACTATCTCACAATGCGAAAGATTCTCCGGCTCCCACAGTGCAGTGCTCCAATATGTCATCAACCATACCTCTCTAACCTTCCAACCTCTCCGATTTTATCAGGCAAAAAAACATTCTTTGAATGGCTAAAATGCGTCAACTCCAAAGATAGTTTTTGGCCTCTATGTCCTTTTCATAATTTGGCCAAGTCCAGAGATCTAATAATAGAAGAAAACCACACACGGATTATTGTACCCTGCTTGTTTTACTTGGTCACCAACCTAATCCAACTGTTAGTAAGACAATTAAGCTGCATTTATCAGTTCTGACAAACGTTTCTCTTGCTGCCACGATGAACCATACCATCGCCATTATCGAGATTCCGAAATTGCCGTGAAGAGAGCATAAAAAAACGTGTGATCGTGTGGCGGACAGACTTAGGTTAAGAGAAAAACTAATAAAAAAGTGAACAGTGACAAGTGGTAGAAGAATACAAGGCGCTGGAAGAATAGTTTGGGCGATGGAATCTTAATTAGAACGTCAAGGAAAGAGCTATACGAGCCTTTGCATCTTCGATTATGAGGTCGCTGAGACTGAAATGAGCATCTAAAAGTTATCTTTGCTGGCTGATAATGATACGGAGGCATAAAGCTAGGCCTACCAATCCATTATGATGAAAAAAGGGGGTTTTGCCAGCGACACTATTCTTTTCCACTTATATTGGATCGCCTGAAGCACGTATATCGTTTTGCCATGTCCCCGTTTCGAATTGACTGACACTTAAGTACAACAACGATATCCTCATATTCCCAGAAAAAAGGCAGAAAAGCACAAGTTCCCTACTCGGTTCATGTACACTTTTGTCCTTAACCAGTTAACCCTATAGAGAAGAAAGAATAATCCAGCAGCAACCATTTTTTTTAGAAAAGAAAAGAATCAACGAGAAACATGAGAAGACGAATCAACATGACGAATAACCTTGAAAAGTTGAAATAAAGGATCCTCTCTTTAAAATGAAAAATACTAATCCACGGACGACATCAGGAAAACCTATATAATTAGCCTTTACCTTTATCTTTTCGACGTGCTACATAACATTTGTTTGAAAATAAAAATAACTCGTTTTCCCTTTTTTTGAGATTTTTTTTTTGAGATCATGGAGCTTCATTCATTACTCAAAAGTGCTGGTTACAATCAGCCCGAAGGCATTGCTGCACACATGATGGCGCCTGATGCCACTCAACCATCGTTCATACACTAGGCTCAAAAGATTCGTCTCGCCGTGTACATCAAAACTATATACTTAGCTTTTTTATTTACCCACGTTTAGTGTTTCATGTATGAAGAGAGAGATTTGATGTGATTTGACGTGATAGATAGATAATAAAATTTGGAGGGAGAATTTTTAGGTTTTGATGGAACTAAACACAGGCCAAGTAACAGCTCACCGAATAGGCATTCCTACCTGACCATGTCGTCGGCTCGTCGCTGATTTCTCAGCATCCACAACGACCACATCCCACAAACAATCACTGCTCTATCTTTTCTTGAGATTTGAGAGGAGTATAACGTGCTATTATCGGTAGAGTAGTTTTTTTTTGAGATTATACTCCGTATTATCGGTAGAGTAGTAGCCTCGTAATCCTGGCCCTAGCAAAACCCCAAAACCCCGGGTCAAAATCACACCCACCTAAAGATGGCAACGGGTAAAATCCGCGCGGGTATTGACTCCACATATCCACACCCGCGAGCAAAAATCCGTATCCGCATCCGCATCCGCTATCCCGTCACGGGTAGAAAACCATATCCGTATCCGCTATCCGCAGGTTTCTCACGCCCGCGGGCACGCCCGCATCCGCAAGATATATCTCAATAATAATATCTTAGCAAGTGAAAAATCATCTCAATAGGAATATTTCAACACATATTAGTATATATAAATGCATGCAACTAGAAGATGACTATACAAAAGTTATAGTCTAAAGAGGACCATCGTTTTCTTGATATTTTATTATATACTAGAGAGATTAAGTCTACATGCTAATTATTGGAAGCGGGTTTACGGGTTTATGGGTGCGGATACCATTTTGATGTATCCATTAGCAAATATCCATCGGATTCAAAGTTGTGCCCGCACCCGTGCCCGCGCACACAAATTCAAATCCGCATCCGCATCCGTCGGGTTTACTATCCGCGGGCACGCGGATAATTTATCCGTTGCCATCTTGACACCCACCTATGCTTGCTGCCCCGAGCCGGGGCCCACCGAAAGCCAAAGGCCATGTTTAGTTCCCAGTCAAATCATCAAACTTTCAAAAATTCTCTCTCCAAACTTCACTATTCACCTATCACATTAAATCTCTCTCCTCATGCATGGAGTACTAAACTTGGGTAAATAAAAAAACTAGTTGCATGGTTTTGATGTACATGACGAGACGAATCTTTTGAGCCTAGTTAAATCATGGTAGGACAATGTTTACCACAAACAAACAAAAAGTGCTACAGTGTCCGATGTGACTTTTTCACTTCACTTCTCACCTTTTCTCAGGAACTGAACACCCCCAAAGCCCAAAAGGCCACCCCTTGCTTCCCCTTTAAAAACCACACAACCCCAAGCGCGAGCCCACCCCCTCCCCGTTCGTTCGCTGCGCTCCACTCCCATCCGGTTTGACCCCTCCTCCCCTTCGCCGCTGCGGCTGCGCTGTGCGTCCCCCCGTGCGCCCGAGAGGCGGGGCGGGTGGTAGCCGAAGGGAGCAGCGAAAGCCCTCGTCGTCGTCGCGTTGCCGTCGTCTCGTCTATAACTACTCCCCCGTCTCCCTCCAGTCCGTTCCGCTTCCGCATCCATCCATCGCTCGCCTCTCGCCCTATCCTGTTCGCTCCCCTCCTCTCCACACGATCCCCTCCCTTGTCGGCTTCCGCGCGGGCAGGGGGGACCGCGGCCACCACCACATCCACCGCCTCCCGCTCGCGCTATATCACACCGCCGCGCACGACGCGTTGCGTGCGTTTGCCGGTCGGTTCGGTCTAAGCTAGGCGGAGGAGGAGGAGGAAGGGGGCGGGCGGGGGTGTTAGCGTTGGTGCGAGGGGGCGGAACGCGCCGCCGGACCGGACGGCGAGGCGGAGCTGGGTCGTCGCCTCGTCCTCATCCGCCCGCGCCGTGCTCGGCGGCGTCCCGCGACGGGAGGCCCCGCCCGCGCCGCAGAAGCCCACGCAGCAGGTACGGACCGATCGGGATTGTGTTATTCGTCTCGTGACGGACTCTCGTCGTTACTCGTGACGTGTGTGGTGTGTGAGAGAGGGAGAGGGGTGTTTTGGGGTTTTGTGGGGGTATGGGTTCTGGAGTGTTCGTTCGGCTTTATTTGCGAAAATAATCGGCGATCGCATGCTCCGATGGGTTAAGATTTTCGGGTTTGGTTTTGAATTAGTGGCAACATTGCCGATTGTGCTGGGCGATTGGGGAAAGCAGGGACAGTGTCGCACAGGCAGTTGACGAATCCAATTCATTTGGCTGTATCCTAATTACAGCATTTGATAAGGTTTTTATGCGTTGAAGCAGTGGTTGCTTGCAACTGCAAGTTTTTATAATCCGTGGTTGATTGATTGTCATGCACTGCAAATTGTCGCTTTTGATCTGTTCCTTTCATGGAGGTTTTAAAATACAAAGTGTAATAATCGAACAGAGCATACCAAATGCAGGGTTTAATAAACAATCAAGGGTTACTGGAAAGATATGTGACAGCTGTGGTGGTAGGTACTAATCACGACCGAGTTTCCAGGAGTGTCAGTGCATCACATTGTGTAAAGCAGACATAGATATATTTTTAGTAATGTACTAATTCGCCATGCCCCTTACGGAATGTGTTTGAGTAGGCTGTGAGAACCACAACATTGTGAATCAAGCATTGTATTTACTGCTACTTAACATCAGGAATTCCTTTTCCTTTACCAGGCCGCGGATTTGAACGATATCTTATCTGAACGTGGAGCTTGTGGTGTTGGGTTCGTCGCAAACTTGAAAAACGTGCCTTCGTTCAACATCGTTCGCGATGCTCTATTAGCTCTTGGGTGCATGGAGCACCGTGGTGGTTGTGGAGCAGACAATGACTCTGGTGATGGTGCAGGATTGATGAGTGGCATTCCCTGGGACTTGTTTGATGACTGGGCCAGCAAGCAAGGACTTGCTCCCTTTAATAGAACAAATACTGGTGTAGGCATGGTCTTCCTTCCACAAGATGAGAAGTCCATGGAAGAAGCCAAAGCTGGTAATGCCCTGCTGCTTTTCTATGTTATTTGAACCAGAGATTTTTACTTGTCAATCCGTTTCTTGTTGCAGCCTACTTCAATTGTTATAAAATTTTCATGATGCCATACTTTGCATGCCCACAAAATGTTGGTCCTTAGAAATTGAAACCTTTGGTTGGAATGTAGTTTCTGCCGCACACTATTTTCCCTTGAGACAGGGTTTGGAAAGCCTGCGAGTTCAACAGCTATAACATGCAAAAAGTTTAGTCTGTGTTTCTAGTGTGCTAGTTTGCCTAGCTTCATATAGGAGTTTCTCTTGACAATACTCTCTCCCTTTCCTTTTGGAAAAAAACTGTCCTTATTCTTTGTAGTACTACTTACCATAGGTTGCTATTATTTCTGTTCCTGCATGACCTGAAAGTGGCACCTTGTCATGTTACAGCAACCGAAAAGGTTTTCAAGGATGAAGGCCTTGAGGTTCTTGGCTGGAGACCTGTTCCTTTTAATGTATCAGTGGTAGGACGTTATGCAAAAGAAACCATGCCTAATATACAGCAAATATTTGTGAAAGTTGCAAAGGAAGATAATCCTGATGACATAGAGAGAGAACTATACGTCTGCCGGAAGCTGATAGAGCAGGGTGCAAAATCTTCCAGTTGGGCAGATGAACTTTATTTCTGCTCTTTGTCAAACAGAACAATTGTATACAAAGGCATGCTTCGATCTGAGGTTCTTGGGCAATTCTATTTGGACCTTCAGAATGAACTGTATAAATCTTCTTTTGCCATTTATCATCGAAGATACAGTACAAATACAAGTCCTAGATGGCCTCTTGCTCAACCTATGAGGTTACTTGGACACAATGGAGAGATTAACACGATACAGGTTTGCTTTAACATCCTCAAATAGTATCTATGATTACCTTTTGCTTACCATATCTTGTTTTTGGTTCTATGTTGTCCGCCAGTTTTTTTATATTGACTTCAAATAGTACCTTGCATTATTCATTGTGTTCTGTTTCCTTGCAGGGAAACTTGAACTGGATGCGATCAAGGGAAGCCACACTACAGTCTCCTGTATGGCGAGGTCGTGAACATGAAATTCGCCCGTTTGGTAACCCTAAAGCATCTGATTCAGCAAATCTTGACAGTACTGCTGAAGTAAGAGACCACACTCCTTTCACTGAAATTATAGTACAAAACCTGCATTCCACTCAGAGATGCCTGCATCCATTTTCTTTTCCATTCCACTTCACCTGGAATTCTGCTGCTGTTATTGCTAAATAATTGTATCCTTTCTTGCATCAGTTACTGCTAAGAAGTGGTAGAAGTCCTGCTGAAGCTCTTATGATTCTCGTCCCTGAGGCATACAAGAACCATCCAACATTATTGATAAAATATCCTGAGGTATGGTTAGGGACATGCATGAAGTCCCTTTCGTATCAGCCTGCGCAAGCAATCACATCCATGTTGATTCGTGTTTCTTTTGTATAGGTAATTGACTTTTATGAGTACTACAAAGGACAAATGGAGGCTTGGGATGGACCTGCTTTACTCCTGTTTAGGTAAGATCATTTGTATGCCAATACAGGACTGTCCCTTATTTTCTTTTGCTATTTGAGTATCTGACGTGAAGCAACATGTTTGTTATTCTCTTGGTTGAAACCTTCTTGTGTTATAGCAGATTTTGATTCTGTGCAGCTAAAATCAGGGAATGAAACATAAATGGGTATTCAATTGTGAAGAGATATATCACAATAGATATGTCGATATGGCAATGTTTTGTAGTTATAGGTGGCATTGAGTAGTATCTTCTTATCCCCCTTTTTTTAATTAAGTAGTAGTATCTTCTTTTAGAAGGTATCTTGAGTGTAGCTGTTGAATGCAGCCATGCTAGGACAGTGAAGTTCCCCAACAGAGTGGTGGTTCTTATAGTTGTTTTATGTATTTTGTTCAGTGATGGAAGGACTGTAGGAGCAGCCCTTGATAGGAATGGGCTCCGTCCAGCACGCTATTGGAGAACGTCAGATGACTTTGTTTATGTTGCATCTGAGGTTGGTTCGAGCTATTTCATTCTTCTGTACAAAAATTAATATGCTCAAGAACAATGTTATCAGAGATAATTGTGCCCCGTATGTAATAAAGTATCCATTCTGAAAACGTTGAATTGGAGCATTTAGTTTATCTGCCAGTAATTCATTGCAGATATACTGACACCCTTCAATACCGAATCACAAAGTTCAGATGTCACAAGCTATACTAAATGTAACACTAAGTAAGTATTGTGTCCATATGCTAAAGTGTAGGTCTTACAGCTAGACTAGGTGAAATCTATGGAGCTAGTGATTTATTCCAATTTGAATGTAATGCCATGTGTGCCTGGTGTCGAACTTGAAAGATCTTGCACGGCTCTGTTCTTGCCTATTTGGGTACAAGTTTTTTTGTTGCATCCTAGATAATTAGCACTGGCTAGGTTTGGTTTAATGTATCAACGACCATTCAAGTTGGACGTTTCCACTTGGACGGAGCATGGATTATTAATTTAAGATGTATATAAACGTTTACTGGACTAACTTCTCAGCTCACTCTCTTGTATATATATATATGTCTGTAACGAAATGCATAGTTCTCCCCCATGTTGTCTTAAATTAGCTGACTTGCAGGTCACACATTTTGACCACATCTGTTAGCAGTTGAAATTGATATGTTTTGTTTTGTAATTATGACATGAATGTATGTGGCAATAGTTGATGAATTGAAATTTTAGCCTTCTAAAGTGTTATGTCAATGATGGCATACAGGTTGGTGTTATACCAATGGACGAGTCAAAGGTAGTAATGAAAGGGAGATTAGGCCCTGGAATGATGATAACTGTTGACCTACAGACTGGACAGGTTAGAATAGAAACAAAGAATCTCTCCCCTTCTTGCTTTTGACTGCTAAGAATTTTCTATTTAGATTTTAATCCTCATGAATCATCCAGGTGCTTGAAAACACAGAAGTGAAGAAAAGTGTAGCTTCAGCAAATCCGTATGGAACTTGGTTGCAAGAACGGACGCGCTCAATAAAGCCTGTTAACTTCCTCTCCTCAACCATCATGGACAATGAGACTATTTTGAGACACCAACAGTAAGAATTCATCAAACTTTGTTCCTTTGATCCTGAAAACCTCTTCAATTCTCTTCTTTTATTTGTCCGAGTTGTGGTTTTGTGTTCTTATTTTTTCAGAAGATACATTCATAATACTGTTTGTGAGCTTGGAATGCCACTGCTTTATGTCCAGTAAAATATTGCCACTAATTTAGTTGGTTTCAAGTTTCAATATGTAGCCTTGTGTACTACTCCCTCTGTTCTACAATATTTGTCCATAGCACACCATGCGCATAGACCAAGGGAGCATCATTTTCAAGAAGAAAAACACTGTCAATCCAACTGCTCTATAAAGGCTCTTCTTGTGCTATTGCCCCTTACAAAAGTCCAGGAAAGGATGGATAAGAGGATGAGTTAGGGAATCCTACGTAGGTCCATGCCCCAATTAAATGTCATACTACTGCATTTTTCTTCTATCAGAATATTTAATTAGGGGTATTGAGTGGAAATAGTGCAATAACTACACCGTTGATATCCTCAATGGACAAACATTGTGGAACGTTGTTTTCCTGAGGCCATGGACAAACATTGATGAATGAAGCGAGTAGCTAGCTATATTACTTTTAGATTAGAAGTTGCACAACATACAGATACCAAGGGTTGCAATGGTTAGGAACATTACATGGGTCCTCGAGCTGAATGTTTAATTTATACATATTGCCTTTTTCCTAGGGCATTTGGCTATTCAAGTGAGGATGTGCAAATGGTGATCGAATCTATGGCATCACAAGGAAAGGAACCAACATTTTGTATGGGCGATGACATTCCATTAGCTGTGTTGTCACAAAAGCCACACATGTTATATGATTATTTCAAGCAGCGGTTTGCACAGGTTAGTAAATCCTTAGAGATTTAATGGTAGTTTATTACCTGAGCCCCTTCAAGTCTAACTGACTGCTATATTATTCATTGAAATTCGTATCCTGACGCACCCAAGTAATAGCGTTCCCGATTTCAGTGTGACAGCAAAATTATTAAATGACTTGGCTACCTTTTCATCTATAGCAGGGTTTGTACTCGGGAAATTACATTTTCCCAGGCACAACAAACTGATAATTCTAGTGTAGTCTATCTGAAATTTGGCCTGCTGTGTTGTGAAATTTAATATTGTCATACCAAAATTTTTACAAAAAGGTAAATCGAGCTTCATGCTCTTCTGTTGGTAGCCTTGTAGGGAAAAAATAGTGACTTATTTACTTTTCATCGAGTATCACGGTATCAGGTCTTTTAACTTCTACTTGGTCACAATGATGACATTGTTTCCATGGAACTTGATCTCCTCATTGACAAAAAGTTGTTATCAAGATTAATGTCCTCTCAGCTTGTGCTTCTACTATATATGATTTCCTTTTGCACTTATAGGTTACAAACCCTGCAATCGATCCACTAAGAGAAGGTTTAGTTATGTCTCTTGAAGTTAATATCGGTAAAAGAGGCAACATCTTGGAGGTTGGCCCAGAAAATGCTGATCAGGTGAAACTAGTTAGTTTCAAATTAAGTACATGACGTTATGACTTGGCATTTATTATTATTTTTGGGTAATATCAAAACACCACCATGGACTTTTTCAGGTTGCGCTATCAAGCCCTGTGCTAAATGAAGGTGAACTAGAAGCACTTTTGAAAGACCAAAAACTGAAGCCCAAAATACTTTCAACGTACTTTGATATTCGTAAAGGTCTAGATGGCTCCCTTGATAGTACAATTAAGGCTCTTTGTGAAGAAGCTGATGCTGCTGTGCGGAGTGGTTGTCAACTTCTTGTGCTTTCTGATCGTTCTGAAGCACCTGTGAGTACTTTTTTTTAACTTGTTAGCACAGTACCTGAAAGCCGCTATCTCTTCAAATTATTGGGTCTGAGAAAAAAAAAGACTTCCTTTTGAAATACGTTTCAAGTAGTTTTTTTGGATATTCATTCTTGAAATGTACCTGCAATCTAAATGCGTGTATGTTGAACATTCTTTCACGTTCACTGGCCTGATATGCATTCCAGCAGATTGTTTGCTCACTGTTATAGTAATAATGATAATACATAAAATTTGGAACAAGAAATGCTATCTTGCTGTTCACAGATGCACGTTAGTTTTGTGTAGTTAACCATAGAAACAACATTCAAACAAAGTGGATAATATAGTGTCACATGTAGCTGCGTTCATACCACAATTTACTCGCATACAGATAAATAATGAAGCTTATAGAGTATGGCTTTGCATCAATATGAGATGCCTACAAACATTAATGCTTCTGGATATAGGTACTCCCTTCATCCATAATTGTGGTCTTGCATGTAGATTAAGAAGACTTTTAACTGTTTAGATTACCTCTAATTACTTGTCTTTAAAGCCTATACTCGATGCATGTATGTAACCAATGCAAGCAAAAGGTGTATGTTGTTATTAATTGGGGGTATAAAGGGAACATCATATCATGCATTGAAATATGAAACAAGAGTTTACATTTGTGGACAAAGCCATTAAAAACATGCCTTACATTTGCGGGCATAGAGTTCAATATTTATCTTTGAAAGCACTTGCATGTGCATAAAACACCGTACTAGGATTTGAACTCTGGTAGGAGTTACTCCCATGACTATCACCGGACCATGACTTCAAATCATGGATCGTAGGACACACTTTCAAAGACCCATCTGAACAACTCTACTGTTGGATATGACCACATATTATGGAAACTACCCAGAGACAATGCTGACATGGGAGTTGAACCCTGTGAAAGCCGGAAACTCACCAGTTTCACTAGATGTGTTGTTGGCCTTTCATCAATTTAAAATCAGATCAAAATACTATATTTTTTGTACTTCCAAGAAATACGTGTAGTTTTGTTTTCAGTTGAACTGGCATCATAGATTGTAGTATTCATCTGTGTGCTTCCTCTTGAATTGTAAAGTGTTGAAGTAACCATTTTGTTTTTGTATTTACTAATATTCATTCTTCGATTGCGCATCAGTGCTGTATGTCCTTATCTGGCACTAGAAACATGTCGCCAATGGAGGCTGAGCAACAAAACTGTTAATTTGATGCGGAATGGAAAGATGCCCACGGTGACTATTGAGCAGGCTCAAAGAAACTTTATTAAGGTATGGTTTCTCTAGGTAGTGATTTGTTTTCCGTTCAAAAAGGTAGTGCTTTGTTTGTCGAATGTTGCCCTTTTGCCCCTAATTGCCTGAGCATAGTTGATAGTTGAATGTATCAGCTTGCTACGTTTGAGCCCTTAGGTCCATCTTCTCATGTTAAATCCCTATTATCATTTTCTGATTCTTTATCGCAATCTCGCCTGTTCTAGTTAACACTTAAAGAGATCCAAATGTTTCATTTACTTCAATGGTACCTTTTGTTAACATATTCAATTGATGCACTTTCCAGGCTGTAAAATCTGGCCTTCTCAAGATCCTTTCAAAAATGGGTATCTCACTGCTCTCAAGGTTTGTCTATCTTTGCCATCCAATTAACAGGGCTATACTGCCATTATTGTGAAGTATGAACTGCTACTGCAATTGGTTGACCCATATACATTGTTTGGATAGCTATTGTGGAGCTCAGATCTTCGAAATTTATGGTCTTGGTCAAGAAGTAGTTGATCTTGCCTTCTGTGGAAGTGTATCCAAAATTGGAGGGCTCACACTTGATGAGGTAATTAAACTCTATCATAGCTATATACAAATTTTCAGTATGTTGCATCAAGTACAGAATTCTGATCTGTACATTTTTCACTTCCCTTCTTTTGTAATTCTCCTGACATTCCATTTATAAGGCATCCTTTGTTTTATATGTAAAAAAGATTTCATGTAGTCCATTTATATTTATCCTTTTTTAACACTTGTCCACCTATCCTTGTGAAGCTGGGTAGAGAAACCTTATCATTCTGGGTGAAGGCATTCTCAGAAGATACCGCGAAGAGACTAGAAAACTTTGGTTTTGTCCAATCCAGACCTGGAGGTACTATCTATCCTTAGCAAAACATAATGTTTTGGATGCATGCATTTCTGGCATTTTCTTATAGTTGCTGCATGAAGTAATTGTGTTTTTTCCTTTGTACTGAATTAGTGCAGTAGTACTGAATACAATATTTGTCCGTTCTCAATAGGGGAATACCATGCAAATAATCCCGAGATGTCAAAGCTGCTGCACAAAGCAATCCGTGAAAAAAGTGATAATGCGTACACCGTCTACCAACAACACCTTGCAAGCCGTCCTGTCAATGTAAGTAGTGACCCTTCAGGTTGCCAACCCATTGCCTTTTATGTTCCCACCATGGTTGAGTTTTTTTTTTCATTGCCTTTTATGTCACCACAAAGCTCATGGTATCTTTTATTCTGTAGGTTCTTCGAGATCTTCTTGAATTGAAGAGTGATCGCGCACCTATTCCTATTGGCAAAGTTGAGCCTGCAACCTCCATCGTTGAACGTTTCTGTACAGGTGGAATGTCCCTAGGAGCCATTTCCAGAGAAACACATGAAGCAATTGCAATTGCAATGAACAGAATTGGTGGGAAATCTAACTCCGGAGAAGGTGGTGAGGTGGGTCAGAGAATTTTTCTTTTCAACATAGGTCATTAGCTATGTCTGACTTCTCAAGCGGAAACTGCGACATAGTCTCACTTATGGACTTCTCATTTTGCAGGACCCAATCCGTTGGAATCCTCTCACAGATGTGGTAGATGGATATTCTCCAACACTTCCTCATCTCAAAGGTCTACAGAATGGTGACACCGCCACAAGTGCCATCAAGCAGGTGGAGCATCAGAGTTCATTTCATTTCTTCCGTGTTATCCACTTTTTTTGTGCTGCCTGCTTTATTTTTGTCACCTTACCTTGGATAGTATGCAATTAAGTGGTCCAAATATTACCATGTCGATGCCTGTGATGGGAAAGCATGCACTGATGGATATGTGCATTTTCCCTATGAGGGGAACTAACATTCTTCTGTAATAGAAAAGCAGTTACTGGTTTACAGAGAAGGGATCTGGTCATCTGGATGTTTTTCCAGATGTCCCTGAACTCAGGAGATATGCTGGGGTCCCTGGGCCCGATGTTAGTGAGACACTAAGTGGTAGTTCTCAGAAACAACTTCACAGTAGAGTATATCCATTTCATGTTATAAATAAGGTATCATGTGTAACAGAAAGAAGTGTTTGAGTAATTCATTTGTTCTGTAGAACCTAGCAACACAGAGTTCCCTATGTTTTTCTTTCTTTTTTTTGTTCTTAATTACAGGAGTATTGTTCTTTCTTTCTACCAGATTAAAATATTTGGGTTAACTTTTCATCAGTCCTGTCCTTCTACAGGTTGCATCTGGGCGTTTTGGAGTTACACCTACATTTTTAGTAAATGCTGAACAAATCGAGATAAAGATTGCGCAAGGTGCGAAACCTGGTGAAGGTGGTCAACTTCCTGGGAAAAAAGTCAGCGCATACATTGCACGTTTAAGGAATTCCAAACCTGGAGTTCCTCTTATATCCCCACCTCCGCACCATGACATCTATTCCATCGAGGATCTTGCACAGTTAATTTATGACCTCCATCAGGTGTGTCTTCTGCCGCTATTCGTAGAATGTCAATCAGTAATATTGGTCCTATAGGAGAAATACAACAACTTCAAAATGCTAGTTTTCTGTGGTGAGTGGTGACTCACAAGAATATGATCTGTATTGGTATCTGTCGGTGCTATGTCAACTGTTTATGCTGTTAAGTGTATGGTTTCCTGTTCTTTGTACTAATGGAAGATGTGCAATAAATATCTGGCTGAACAGATCAATCCTAAAGCCAAGGTGTCCGTAAAGCTTGTATCTGAAGCTGGGATTGGAACTGTAGCTTCTGGAGTTTCAAAGGCAAATGCAGACATAATTCAGGTTATTAAAGTTTCTTTTTAAATAATTCGTTGACTTAATTGGTGCTTTCATTGTGCATGAAATTTCACATTAGTTGTCTATGGTTTCTGTACATCTATGTTCTATATGTTGTGTTGACCCTTGTGAGGTTGCATGTGTTTTTTTTTCCATTCATGTGACTGGCATTTGCTGTCTGGCTCTTCCTAAGGATCTAGCTTCCTTTTCATAGTGTATATTTACATACCTAATTTTCACTTCCTTTCTTGAGATATTAATTGTCTGGAACTTTGCTGTAGTGCATTGTTGTAGTACTTAACAAAGACAGCTATATAAAATTGTGCTATGAATTGGAGCATATTGCAGGAGGACATCAGTTATTTACTATGCCTCCGGGAAATCTCAGCGATGCTTGACAAGATAATCTTGTCCAGAAATTCTATATGCCAGGTCACTTCATCCCGAAATGCTGAGCTAGCAACTAGCATAATGATGGGATGAATGCGTAGTAAAATTTGTTTCTAATCCAAATTCAATGGATTATTGCAGCATTTGAGACAAATTATACTACGAGCTCTTATTCAATCAGTCGCACATGAGTTGTCCCAAAGGGTACTGTAATTGGGTGAATCAGAGATTTACTGTATACTTATTTTGTTGTCTAATTAACTGTTCTATTACATAGATATCAGGTCATGATGGTGGTACTGGAGCTAGCCCAATTAGCTCAATCAAACACGCTGGGGGTCCTTGGGAACTTGGTCTCACAGAAACGAATCAGGTTTTCTACATTTAATTGGTTGTTGTAATCAGTTTATTCTATAAAATTATTTTCTGTTTTCTTATACTAGTTAGCTTCCTACAGATACTCATACAAAATGGATTGAGAGAGAGGGTGGTACTTAGGGTGGATGGTGGATTCAGGAGTGGTCGAGATATTCTTATGGCTGCTGCCATGGGTGCTGATGAATATGGTTTTGGTTCTGTAGCTATGATAGCTACTGGATGTGTCATGGCACGTATTTGCCACACAAATAATTGCCCAGTTGGAGTTGCTAGTCAGGTAGTAGCAACACAAGTTATTTTGCCTTCCTCATAATGGACTACGTCTTATATTCCATGCTCTTGCAGAGAGAAGAGCTTCGTGCAAGGTTTCCTGGAGTTCCTGGTGATCTTGTTAACTACTTCCTCTTTGTTGCAGAGGAGGTATGTCATGCTTCTCATTACCAATGCTGTTTGTGTTAACCTTGTTCTATGCATTCCAGCAGATTGTTTGTGCACTGTTATA
>OAMR01000052.1:1522871-1535380 GCA_900205405.1 Echinochloa crus-galli
TTCCATACAATTTCATTTTGCATCTGTTTTATTCTTCCTTTTGAACTGTGAAAAAGTAGGAACTTAATCGATTTTATATTTCAGGTTCAATGGAAGTGCAGGACAGTCCTTTGGTTGTTTCCTGACTCCTGGAATGAACATCCGGCTAGTTGGAGAGGCCAACGATTATGTGGGGAAGGTACTAAATTTTCAGCCCTTGAAAATCTTGCCTGATCAGCTGTATGAAACTTGAAACCCTGTTTGATATTTTTCAGGGTATGGCTGGCGGAGAACTGGTGGTGGTTCCTGTAGATAAAACAGGATTTGTTCCAGAGGATGCTACAATAGTTGGAAATACTTGTTTGTATGGAGCTACAGGCGGTCAAGTGTTTGTGAGAGGCAATGCAGGAGAAAGATTTGCGGTTAGGAACTCTCTAGGCCAAGCAGTAGTTGAGGGCACTGGAGATCATTGCTGCGAGTACATGACTGGTGGCTGTGTAGTTGTACTTGGCAAGTAAGTACAACCTACAGAGTTCTCTTTTGGCAATTGCTTCCTTCTCCTTAAATCCTTACACATGCATATTTATTTAATCTACAGGGTTGGAAGGAACGTTGCAGCTGGAATGACTGGTGGCCTTGCCTACATTCTGGATGAGGATGATAAGCTTGTCCCAAAGGTTTGCAAGCTTCTCTTGTGTTTTTTTTTGTTCATGTTTTTGTTTTTTGGTTCACGTTGCCATTGGTACTACATCAACGGGCGTGATTGCATGCAATGAAAATTCATGACACAAGCACAGGAAGTGATTGCGAAAAGAGTTATTCCTCTGCATAAGTTACAGCTTCTCAAATGTTATAACGTATAGCTTGCAACTGTTTTAATAGGTTAACAAGGAAATTGTCAAGATGCAGAGAGTGAATGCTCCAGCTGGGCAGATGCAGCTGAAGGGCTTGATTGAGGCTCATGTTGTAAGTGAACCACGTTCCTTCACGAGAAACTAGTGTTGTAAGATATCTATCAAATTTTGACCGTCGCCTAACTTCGATAATTTTGGACCTTTTAAAGGAAAAAACGGGCAGTGAGAAAGGTGCCACAATTTTGAGGGAATGGGAGGCATATTTGCCGCTCTTCTGGCAACTGGTACCGCCCAGTGAAGAAGACTCGCCAGAGGCTTGTGCCGAGTTTGAGAGAGTGCTCGCCAAGCAAGCAACCACCGAACTGTCTGCCAAGTCATGAAAACAGACAGGTGGAAGGTGTTCTCTGATGCTCCTTGCAAAATGATTTTCCTCTGACCACATCAAGAAAGTTGTAACCGGCATATCTGAAGCACCGAAGTGCTCCTCTGAAGATAGCAATTCTGTGGAGGTTCGGCCCAGGTCATCTTTCGGAACTGAGCTCGCAGAGCCATCAAAGGTTCTCGACGCTCTTGCACCCTAGGTAACCCCTGTAAATTGGTTTGCTGACTCTAGGGTGCAAAGGTCCTCTCTTTGAACTGCTGCGTTCCTGTACATAATTTTTTGGCTCTCGCCCTGTGTAATTATGTGTTGGTTAGCTCGTAAATTATACGCGTGGAATGGAGGCATGCAAGTCACATGCCCAATAGTACAGTACATTATAAATTGCCCGGTCAAGTTGGATTTCAAAGCTTGTTTCGTGAACTAACGGACTGTTGCTTGTGGCTCCATGCCCATGGTGTGATCGGTGTGAAGGCCGGAATCCAATGTTTCCTTTGCATTGTCTGGAATCCAACGGTTATTCTTATAAAAGGCTGCCTGTATGCCGGAATCCAATGCTTGGCGTGACGATATTTATGGTCATCGACAAGCTAAATTTCATGCTGTATATGGGAGGCAGGAATTCCGTGATGTGCCGCCGCAAGCGTATAGCGCAGCCTGCGTGGGCCAGGCAACAAATGTTCCACGTGTTTGCTGCTCCGGCTAAAAAGGCTAGCACGAGTCGTATTACATGCTTTATAAACAATCGTTAAGCCTTTGCTCGTTTTCCACCAATTTATCGGGTTTATCGGGAAAATGTTCTGCATTTGCCGCTTGACGTTCGTTCCTAAACTGACATGTAATGTTCACGATCGGCCTTCGAAATGGCAACATTTGTCAATTCCTGCAGTAGATAACTCAAGGCTGGTGCACTTCAATCATTGAGTAGAGCTGGAATATAGCCCGCCGAAAAACGCTTTTATATTGCCAAAACATATAAGAAAACGTGTCACAGCCCCCTCAGCTCATTACATACAATATATATAGATTACAAAAGCAAAACAAAATCACGCTCAAAAAGGCGAAACAAGTGGAGGGAGGAAAGGGATGTACATTCTCACTACCAACTTCTACAAAGATAACGTGAAACAAAAAAACATTTAAGAAGATTCTATACCAAGAATATACAGACGCGCTTGCAACAGCAGAACAACCTTCTACCTTGGACTGTTCCAGGGAGACGAAGGCTTGTATGGGAAACCATGGGGGGCGGATCCATGCCCTAAATCGAGGCTGTGGAGTTGTTCCATCAACTGTGACCGCCGTTCTTTGAAGAAATCTAGTCTCGTCGTTAGTTCAACCAGAGTGGACGATGGCACAGCCGGCGGTCTCCCATATTCAACACCCTGCTATCACACGGGAACCAAATACTCAAACCTATAAGTGTTTTTAATTTTAATGCTATTGCAGTATAGCGACCAGGGGTTTCCCTTACCTCAGTTGTTCTGGGGATGTTCAGCAACAATGACCCGCTCTCTGCAGGCACACTTGTTGATGCCTCCCTTGAATCACTCAAGGAGCCATCGAGGGAATGCTTGCGGGAGAAAGGCCTTGAAGAACCATGCGATAGGACATGCTGCTTGATGCTTCTCCAGTGTGATGCACTTGGCAAGCTCTCCTGTCAGAATGCCAGCGTATTTTGAGCCTACTGTAATTCATTACTTACATCATGCTGGGTACATTATTCATAGGCGGTTATGTCTCTTAGAACCTGGAATCGAGATTCATGGAAAATCAACTATCTAATCGTAGTTTGATCTACTCAAGCTAGATGCTTTTGGGGTTTAAGTGGGACACTGGGCATAAGAAAAAAGAACAAAAAATGTAGGGCCTTAATGATTTTTGGGCAGGCCCTACCGGTCAGCACCATTAGGCCAAAGGGACCTTCCAGTAGGCCAAAAGTTGCCTAGAAGTTGTAACAACAATTGTTTTGAAGAAAAGTATTTTAAATTGGAGGAAGTACTATTAAAGTGCAATCATGGAGATAATCTCAACTAATTTGTGCCTTGATATTCTCGAGTTGCCTTCAGCATAGCAAGAAGAGAGATTTGCTTTGATTTTCTCGAGTTGCACGGTTAAGCATAGAAAGACGGGAGATTTGCAAACAGCTAACCTCATTCCTTTGCTTCTTCTCTTGATTACAGAAAGCAATGCTCCTATCAAATCCTGGTTGGATAACGTTCCTGGTAACAGTTAAATATTTGCGTATTCAATGAACTGAAACATGTGAACATTAATAGGAATATGACAAATATTTGGACTTGCGGTCACATAAGCTAATGACAACTGAAAACAATGATAACTATAAAGAATACAGGAAATTTCTTACTGCAAGAGATGACTTGGAAGGGGTTGATGACGATCATTAGCATCTACAGAAGAGCCATACTGGTGTTGGCGTTGTTGATTGAGTTGGAGATGAAGCTCTGCAACCTTCTGCTTTAACCTTGCAACATCAGCTTCTGCGAGAGCAATCTCCTCAAGCTCGGCCTTTGTCTTAAGAGAAGTGCATAGAAAACAGAGGACACCACAAGATAAGCCCAGTAGGTATGCAACTATTGGATATCAACTTGCTTAAGATTTCAATACCTTTGAATCCATGGCGCGTGAACTAGAAAATTGTGAAGAAGACATGCTTAATCCAACCTCCAATGCAGCTCTAAGATCCCTTTCAGCCTGTAGCTGTTCTTGCAACCTTGACACCTAGCGAGCAAACAGGTGTGATCAGACTTAGAACCAAGCTCTGATAATGAGGTACTAAAACTGGTTGGTTGCGACAAAAAAATATAATAAATATGCACACAACAAATGGCTGAATTTGTGATATACTTTGGAAGCATAAAAGCAATCAAATTATATAATAACAAAATATGACATACATCCTGTTCCAGAGCCACCCGACGCTCATGTAATGCTTGTTTTCTTCTTTCCAAACTTGCCTGTAGGATTGCATTACCTTTTGCCTGAGAAACATATTTAATTAGTTTGCAAGATTCCCCTAAAACGAGACTTGATATACAGCACTTTTCCTTTCCTCACCTCCTTTGCAATCCTGATCTGTAGATCATTCTTTGTTACCTCAAGTCTTTGGATAGCAAGCCTGCAATTATTTTAGGTAGTTAACATTTTCTTCCACAACTACAAACTATTTGTACAAAGCAATCATGTAAATTTAGGCTGCAGTAAAGCTAGGAACTTACTCTTCTTCGCCGGATGGATCAACTAAATCAGATTGTTGGCCCTTTCTTGCCTGCATAAGCCGCGTGTGCAAATCAGTAAGGTCATCACATTTTACAATTAATGATTAATTAATTGTAGGAAAACTTTCAAGATAATCTAAAGAAATTTAGTGCACTATAGAAGCATATTTTTGGCAATGTTTTCCCTGTGAAAACCATAACTTTTGGTTCATGAAATCATGGAACCATAGCTCGATGATTACAAACATTAATAGGCTTTGCTAATGTAACATTCAACATATATGAACCTATAGAAATATAGCAAAAGCAGACTTATTGCTTACATTACTGCGCCCCCATAAGTTAGAACGCTTCACATGCTGCTGAGTTCCATTGGGTTTGTTGGAGTGTCTGTCCTTAGAATATTCAGCCCCAGGACCAGATAATGGAATTCCAGCATCCAAAGACAAAAGAATTTCTCCCATTGACAATGGAGGTTCGTGACTGGCAACCAGATTTGATGGATCCTTTTCATTTGATGATTGCTGAACTCTGGTTGAGCCATTTTCAGTTAAATGAATTAGCGGAGCATCTTTTAAGTTTATATTTGATTCCAAAGTGTTATCCTCAACAGAGGGTTCAGCATCTGAATCATTTCCATTCACTTCCTGTTGTCCACACATTACAAGGAGTAAGAAAGCAAACCATGTGATGATATTGACAAATGAACGTGCTACTAAAAAAAGCGAAAGGCAATCTGTCAAGACGCTATAGCTAAGATTCTTTTGCAAGGAAACAGTAGGGAGAGAATCTAGATAACAGATGGCCAAAATGAACTACAATATGCTAAACATATTCAGTAAAAATCTATGCAAACTTTTGTTTCCCTTTTTCTCTATGGCCTTAAAAGTATGTAAGGAAAATGTATGATTAGTAATGGCACAAAAACTTACTACAGATAAGAACAGAAATACAGAATTGCAAAGTATATCAAACCTTGTAGTCATAGAGATCACTACGGGTGCATGCACTCATTTCACTCAATTTTCCGCTCATTATTCGCTCGGCATCGTCTAATTCCTGATCTACATCATTCTCTGCATCATGAAAGCCATTATCCTTGATATCCACGGTTTCATCATCTGTTGATTCTTCACTTCCACTATCTCCAGTTTGAGAATCAGGTGACAAGGAGCACCGAAGGTGATCATCCTGTAAAAATAATAAACATGAGCGGACATATAGTGGTATGGTGTCTGCTTCTTTTAAGTTTATCATATGGTTAGACAACAGAGAAACTAGTGGTGTGCATGAAGATGAAGAAGGTTAAAAATCAAGCAGCTGCAAAATGAGATGCTTTATCAGCTACCTTATTAAATTATAATTACTTCATGGACCCAGACAGAAAATCAATTCCATGCAATAAGACAATCAAGAATTTTCATGCCTTTTGATTCTCGTACTCACAATTGTCATAAATAGATTCTGTGATTAGTTGAGAGACAATTAAACAATTGCATCATCTTATATTGTCCATAATTATAGTATAACCTGGCGTATATTAAATACACCGAGGTATCACAAGAAACTCACATTGAATATACTTTCATATTCCTCTAATAGAGTAGTGACAATGCCTTGAGCACTGTTAGCAGCATTTGCAGCAGCAATAAGCTGGGCAGCACTGTCACCATTCATGTCGAAGTCATCTTCCATCTCGCATTCACCAGCCAGAAGAGGACGTAACAAGAGCGGGGCCATACAAGCAGCAACTGCTGATGGAGTCATTCGGTTCTCAGCAGTATGAGAAGCAATGGTATGCATCATTCTCAAGATTCTGCAAACACGGTTTGTGATTTAGTTAACGAATTATCCAGATATATGATATGACAAAGTACAGTTCCTAGCAAGTTGGATGACTGCCTGAAATATAAGTACATTTAGTAACTTAATTTGAAATATGTACATCTTCTGGTAAAAGCATTTGAACACAAAATATATCCCTGTCAAAAAGAAATAAGCTAACCTCTGTAACAGCCGCCTATTAGGCTCAGGAAATGTTTCAGATACTGCTGCACGCATAGAATTGATCCGAGATTCCTTGATTTCCAGACCTAGACAGGTGTAAAAAAATAAAAATGGAAACAAAGAAAGCAGAACATCCTACAAGAATATCAGCTAGGAAACCAGATTCTTGTCACTGCATAGGTGCTTCAAAGAAAAAACATCTGGAAACCTTATATATCAACTAGTAGAGGCCCATGATACTAGCCAGTCACCATAACAAGAGCAAACTACAAACCAGATGGAAAGATGTGCATAGATACAGAACAGCTCAAGCAATATTTCAGCATTCAAATAAGACAAATGTCCCTCCATAACCATGGAAGCATATTCAGAATAACATGAATAGAATACTTACGGAAAGCTTCCAATAATGCTGTGCAGCAGGAAGCAGGAACTGGTGAAGAAGGAAGCTCACGGAGAACATGCTGCAGATACATGTATACATTCAGATAGTGGGAAAGCAGGAAAGAAATAACTATCTGAACTCTGTGGCATCAATCTTTCTAACAACATGATAAGAAATGCTCAAAGGTACCTTTACACAGTCACCAACAACATGAGCATCCTCTTCTGGTGCAAACTCTGTCCTTCCTGGAATAGAAAGAAACAAGCACATACTGATATGCACAATGAAACCAAAACTAAAAATCAAAATATTCCAAATATGAAATAAATAATCACAAAAACCTTGTTCATATTCTTGCAGTCTCTTGTCAACCTCCTCCACATCTGCAGCTTGACGCAAAATTCCTTCTACCTTTATTCCTGCAAGAAATTGTTCACATTTCAATTAAATATTTACATCAGTAATGTGCAGCAGATCCAAAACTTTGGTGATAATTAACATTGCTTGGCCCTACCATGTTTCTCAAGGAAACGCAAAGCTTTTTCTAGAAAAGAAGGACTGCCATCTATATCTTCCAGTGCAAGCAGTATTGGCCTGCCAACAACTAATGATTTGATAGGTCTCTTCTCTCTCCCTGCAGTCAATAAAGGAAATATATGAAAAAAAGAGATGGATATTAAGTTCATAGGAGCCAGTCACATGATAGTATAAATTGTAAGGGAACCAACAATTTGGAACAGCCCCTTCATATACATCTGTGGTGTCATTCCGAAATATTCCATTATGTCCCATAACAAGAGCTGCATTTGGAGCCAGCGCAAGAGCTTCTTCCAGTGCTGTTTTCCATTCAAATAAATCTTCAGAAGTTTCTGCCTGTATTAAGTAAAGAAGGTAGTTTGTTGTAAAAGCTGAAGAAGCACTACAATGCATGACGAAAATCGTAAGCTTATAGTTTAACTTTTGGATTCCCTTGAGTGGGTCAAAAGGTAAACATGTATACCTTCAAGGTGAAGGCACGGCCATCACGACCATCTGGAAAAAGGACAGTCAACAGCTTTTTGTCTTCCCTGACTACTACACTGCAAATAAGTGCCAGATACAGCAATAATAAGTCATTTATCTAGAGAGACAGGTATACACAGATGACAAATGGCAAACATTGTAAGTACATTCAGCATGACCAAACAAGATTCGGAAGAATGCGTGAACTGTGAAATAGACACATACCTCCCAGAATTATTCAGGTCAATTCCCCCCAATGTAAGGTTCACTTCACCACTTCTCTGTGGCAATGTACTCTATAAATGCCAAGAATAGTCACACGTCAAGAAAATAGAATTGGGTGCTACTAGCATATAACTCATAAACCATAATCAAATGATACATATGATAATGAATAACAAGTAGTTCCTGTAAACTTTCTATTAGCAAGTATGGCATAGTTCACAATGTGAACAAGAACAGAGATACTAACAGGATCACTCTTGAAGAAAACTAGCGACGTTCGTGTGAGGATGAACCAACGTTTTTTCCATGATTTCCATCCAATTCCTAAAACGTTGTAACGGTAACATCGTTAGTCTCGAACCAAAGAAAAACAACATGTGACACAAATAGTTTTACCTTTGGATGATATGAAGAGAGGACCACTCTTAAATACCTGGCCAGAAGGTCATGGGATGTCAGAAATATTGTAATGTTAACTATAAATATGAAAGAGCAGATTTAAGGTAAAGCAAAATGCTTTTATTATTCCGAAGCATTGTTTCAAATAGAAATTTCTTAAGTCTATATGAAACCAGAAGCAAACAAAATTCTGTTAAAGAAAAAGTTCAATGCTATGATGTTAGTCGGAGGGAACAGGAACCTTTACTCTTAAAAAAAGAAAAAGGTTCCAAAACATGCACCACACCAAAAATTCATAACGATCAGATTGAACCATCCAGGGAAGTTGGCAGCTGCCCGTTCCTAGACGTGAGAGGGGCTCTTCATTCAACAAATTTATTTTCATAAACTGCTCTCATACACCCCATATATGGACGAATTCCAATAAATTCATTACATTACACTCCATATTCAACCTTCTACCATATATCAGCTTTGAAAAAAGCTCACGTCATCTCCTCCAACCAAAAAAAGGGAAAGAAAAAGGACAAAATTGGTGTCCTCCCATCTCTGCGATAGCAATTCAAAAGTCATTATCCAGTTTCAATATTGCAAGTTCACTTCAAATATTGAAACGCCTCAATCAGTCTATCTTCGTACCATTTCCAATGAAACTACCCCAAAACACTTCACTCCACATTTCTACGGTGAAAAAAGTCAATTCCTACACAAATTTGAGTTACCATGCAACCAGATGGAAACCGGCCCCAGGCTCTCCAATGTCCAATCCAACCCAAATCGAGCAGCGGCACCGGCCGCCCCTGCAAACTCAGCTCTGTTCGTCCTTTCCCAGACGCCCACCCCACCGCAGAGGCAACAGTCGCCACCCATCCATCAAACATCCACACCAATACACCATCCCCGTCCACCCAAACCAAACCGCAGTGGCTGCTCATCCTCGCCATCTCGCCCCGCAGCTCGAACCCAAAAATTCCATCCACCACGCGCCGAGAAAACAGCAAAACACCTACCCGAGCAAGCCATCGGATACCAAACGCACCCCAAAATTCCAACAGCCGCGTCTGCGAGGGAATCGGGGCACTCACCGCGTTGCCGCTCGCCGACGCCGCGCCCCCGCGCGCCTGCCTCTCCGCCGAACCCGGTGCCGTCGTCGCCGCCGCCATCCCCTCCTCCTCAGATCGTCCGCATCAACCAGCAACCAGCAGCCGCCGCCGCGGACGAGGACAGACACCGAGCCAAACCAGCAGCAGCTACCAGGGCAGCAGAAGCCGCCGCAGCAGCATTGGATCCGCGCGCGGGCGCCGCCGCCGCGATCTGGCCCGCGTACGTGCGGCCGTACCCGTGGACGGACGGGCGGGCGGGTGGGAGCCGGAGGGAGGAGGATGAGGCCGCCCTGCGGTGTTAGGATTTGAGAAGCGCCTGCGTCTCGGGTTTTTCGCCCGCGGAGGTGGTGGTGGTGGCAGTGGCGGGAGTGGGTGCGTGGTGGCGCCGCGCTCTTCTGCTCCGAGTCGACAGCGACAGGGATTACACGCACGCGCCGCCGCTGCCGCAATCACCCGCCCCGCTCCGCTCCTCCTCTAGTCCTCCCTCCTCTGCCACAGCCACAGCCAGCAGCCAGCCAGCGGCGGATGGCTCGGACTTTTGGAGTCATGCGGAGTCCACATGGCAGCTTGCGCCGGAAGCGTCCGTCCCGCCCGCGGCCATCAAGCCGCGGTGCCCGTGCGGTGCGTACCCTGTTGCGGTGCGGTGCGGTGTGGTCTAAAAGCTTTGTTAACTTTGTTATAAGCGCATCTGGATCTGCAGTTAATCTCGTCCGGTTGTTTAATCGGGGAACTCCTGTGCTACGTGACACCCGCCGTACCACACCCTTTCCGAGATGTGTCATCCTTTGACAGTACAATACAACACGACGCCATCACGCTCGGTTTTTCAATTTCAAACAATAATTAATGGTTCAGAAATCAGCCGCCCGTTGTATGAGCACCGTCATTTTTGGTTTATTGTTTACCATGTATTTGTCCTTAGCACGTACTGTATCTTCTCTAATCTAAATATAATGGCGTGAGATTTTGCGTTGTTTGAGATGTTTGGTAGCGCCAGAAAAAAAAACAAGTTTGGCATCACTCTCAAGTGAATAGCGTTGTACTAAGATTGATCACATCGATGGCCAATATGCAAATAGTACTTGTATGGGTTGTATTCCATAGATTTGACGCTCCTAAGAATAAATAAAAGAAACAAATATCCTTGGAATGGATACACCAATTAATTCCGTTCCTAGCAGATTAGCTGCATCTGCCTACTTTATTAGCACCTACTACTCCGTAAACAGATCATGAACAGGATTGCGCTTAGCAGAAATGGTTTCCTAAAAAGGGAGACAGACATGGTTGGGCAGATCCATTCCGTTCCTACATAGATCGATCAGCCAGATGTGGCTTAGGTTAGGCCAATTGGCACTTCAAGTGGCATGATAATATAAGCTTAAGATGGGCGCCAAACTGTTACCAGCAACATGTCAACATGTAGAAGACTAGCACAGCATGAAGTGTAAAGCGCATTATACGTTTCCCAAGGCCTGCTCCTTGGCATTGCGTGTGCCGGGGAGGATTAGGCACAGGGTAGGTGTGACTCAACACTCAAAAGATATACCTGAAACATGGTAGGAGATTAGGTATGAGCCTGCTAGTAAAAAATGCTCCGGGATTAGCCAGATGAAACGGACGGTTACCATTTTGTTAGTGCAGTGGGGGTCACCGTAGCCCTTGGCTGTTCTTCTCCCCTCTCTGTACCTGCTACAGTGGCCGGGTTGGAGGCGGGTCCTTTCAGGCTGGGCCATTTGCGTCACAGGACCACTGTTTGGAGCCCAGAGGACTTAGCTTTTGTTTTGGCTGGTGCCACAGAGGCTTGGTTTGGAGTAATTTGCTTTGGAGCTTCTATCTGGCTGGTTGTTGAGGTTGAGGATATGCAGTGGATCTCTGTCCCTTTGGTTCTCAAGGTGTTTTCCCCCAGAGTGCTGTAACTTGAATTTTGAACCAAATTCGATGCGAATTGAAATTCTGTCCTTTGAACTGGTGAGGCTTGAGGATGAGTTAGGATGAGCTCTCAGGTCAGGAGGATTAAAGCACTGCTCATTTCTGTGTTGTAAAGCATACTTGATGCCCAAGACAACAAGTCGTCTTCAGTCATAAGTACATGAGTGCAAATTAGCTTGGTTTACTTTGAGATGCTACGATTCATGATTGCGAATGATTGTCGGTACCATGGCCAAACATGTCGAACCATACCATGCAATCATTCTCCACATCATCGTATCACAGACTGTAAATTGGCCAGGTAGACTACTCCAATCAAACCATCAGTCCCCAACCACAGAGACTGAAAAAACAACTGCCCATGGCTGTGTTTAGTTCCCCATCGTATCACCAAAATTTCCAAAATTCTCTCTCCAAACATCACTATTCACCTATCACATCAAATCTCTCTCTTCATGCATGGAACACTAAACGTAGGTAAATAAAAAAACTAATTGCATGATTTTGATGTACACGACGAGACGAATCTTTTGAGTCTAGTTAGGTCATGATAGGACAATGTTTATCACAAACAAACGAAATGTGCTACAGTACGCTACAGTGTCCGATATGACATTTTCTCCAAACTTTCTCCTACACTTTTTGGAACTAAACACACCCCATGTACTTTCAGTAAAATGGATTAGAGAACGTGAGCAGAAAGATCTCAGCTTTATTTGGGCCTTGTTTAGATGTTAGAATTGGGGTGTTGAATTTGGGAGTAAGATGTCACTTCGTAATCATTGCGCTACTGTAGCATTTCGTTTGTATTTGTAAAAAATTATCCAAAAATTAATTAATTAGGCTCAAAATGTTCGTCTCGCAAAGTACAACAAAACTGTGCAATTAGTTTTTGATTTCATCTACATTTAGCACTCCATGCATGTTATGACATTTTGATTGTGATGGAAAATCTTCTTTTTGCATAGTGAATTTGAGAGTTGCTTTTTGAAACTAAACAAGGCC
>OAMR01000052.1:1535607-1554079 GCA_900205405.1 Echinochloa crus-galli
AAAAATTGTCCAAAATTGATTAATTAGGCTCAAAATGTTCGTCTCGCATAGCACAACAAAACCGTGCAATTAGTTTTTTTATTTCATCTACATTTAGTACTCCATGCATGTTATGACATTTTGATGTGATGGAGAATCTTCTTTTTTATAGTAAATTTGGAAGTGAAATTTGGGATCTAAACAAGGCCTTGCAGTAGCCTTAGAACATGCTTGCAGGCAGAGGTAGTACAATCACATGCCGGGATGGGTGTGCCCCCAATCTTGTCACTTTCGACCTCATTCAGGAAGCAGCCGCATGACCTTTGCAAAGAAATCTATGGAGACAAAAGCTTTCAAGCATTCATCCAAGGAATGGGAGCCTGAGGATTTCTGCGCCCGTCCGTACGCCCATTGCTCGCCTCTTGGGGGTGTTTAGTTTCTGGAAAAAATAAAAAGTAAAGTAAAAAAGTCACATCGGACACTGTAGCACTTTTAGTTTGTTTGTGGTAAACATTGTCCTACTATGACTTAACTAGGCTTAAAAGATTCGTCTCGTCGTGTACATCAAAATCATATAACTAGTTTTTTTATTTACCCATGTTTAATACTCCATGCATGAGGAGAGAGATTTGATGTGATAGGTGAATAGTGAAATTTGAAGAGAGAATTTTAGAAGTTTGATGATGTGACCGGGAACTAAACAGGGCCTGGTAAACATGTGAACATCTCTACAATTATTTTCACGTGCCCGCTAGCTCATTTGTGCTGCTTTCTGTAGCACTATCTTGCATGGCATTGCATCGCTAGTCTTCTGAAAAGGATGGATAGATATTCATGCTGAAAAAGTGCATGTTCGACATCTTTGTTGGGAGCACATACAGTACGTTTGAAGAAAATTCAGAACAACTAAAAAGTAAAAAAAAAACTAGTAAATTGTGTATAAAATCCTCGTGCCAAAGACTGTATTTTTTCTTCTGAAGCTTTGTTCACCGCATCCTCGCTCGGTTCCTTTGCTCTAACGCTACTGCAATACTGCACTTTCGATCCAGATTCGTGTACTTTCATTACTAGTACGGCTGCCAGATTTAGTGACGGGAACCGGTGAATATGGCTTCAATTCACTTTAATCGCGTAGCAAAGGACATTGGACCATGTCCCTCCCTACCAAATTAAGTTGCGGCTACGTGAGCTAGAGGTTGACATCTAAGACTGACTCTCAAGGAGATGCTTCACTCTAAATTCGGCGAAGTGTTCGATTGGGCAGAGATATCATGTTTAAACATGCTAGCCATGGATCATTTGGTGGTTAGAATCTTGTTTCCACACTCTGTAGCTGATGAAAACACTCGTAATGATGCTCCGCGAAGCAGATATGATGCGATGCGCCTGTTCGTGCCGGCCTTCGTTAGATGCGGACGAAAAGCATCGTGTGTCAGGAGCCCGGTGGCCTTCCAGTGGAAGAACTGATGACTTGCAGTACAAACCTGAAGTAGAATAAGATCATGGTTGAACTGATGCTGTGTTGATGAGTTCATTGGTCGGCAAAAATGCCACTAATCCAATATAGCGTGTTGTGGGATCGAATACTATCAATGTTATCAGTTGGACCCTTGAAAAAACATTTGGTTGCTGTTAAATTTGCTTGTGTTCTTGTAAGCATTCTTCTGGTGAGGTTAGGCAGTTAAGCAATCCAGTGTTCGTCAGAAAGATTCCATCCATGGCGGTGTGAGCAGCAGGGAGAGTTCTTCAGATCGAGTTCAGATTCCATGACCTCAATGGTGGGCGCCAGGCCGCCAGCCATTGAGATGCAGCAGAGGAGAGCCACAACACCATGGTGACGGGACAGACCCTATCCTTGAACCTCATGGCTGCTGCTTGTTTTCTTCTCATCGTCGATCATGGTAGCGTCTGGGCGCGGCATATGTGATAATTCCTAGGTTCTTGATTGCCTTTTATGTGCAAGATAGACATTGAGCAATCCTATACAGCCGTGCCACTTCGGTAACTGATGTAATCTTGTTTTTTTAGGAAATGAAATATATAATTTGGTATATGTAATCTACATAACAAAGCAAATGGTATGTGTTACTTTTATCTGGCCCCGTAAGCTGGGACTGTCAAAACAAACTAGAGAAAAAAAAAGATATATCAGGCACAGTATTGCATTACAGTCTCACAGACCCCCTCTTCCTTGGGTTTTCTCACGTGCCGGGTGTTTTCTTGTACTGCATAGTGTATGCAACGAGTTGAGTGTGGATCAAAAGTAGTATATATATAGGAGCAACAAGACCTGTATTGATCACATTGTTCAGAACAATACATAGCTTGTATGCGAATCTATTCCAATTTGTTCTTACGTGATTGTGTACTCCATTGTAAATGGCTGAAGCGATTTCGTCTACCATTCTGTACGCTATTTTTCTGATACTCGGAAGACATGCAGACAATGGTTTAATCATTGATACATGCTAGTTGGTTGCACGTGCGGCACGCACATGTTTTAAAATAAAACTGATAAACAAGATGTTTACATTCAATAGAAATTCAAGTAATGAAAAGACGCGCTAAACAAATAATATCATAATTGTTTGTACAAAATATGTTTGTACATATTTTTAAAATATTTTATTGATAGAAATTTAAGAAACAAATCAATCCAAGAACATTATGCGCTTCGTTTCCTCCTCTTGTTATCTCTCATTCACCCTTGTTGTTTCTTTTTCTTCTACTCCTTCCTGACCTGTATTCAGATCAATGTTGATGAGCACCACAAAAAACTGCATTAAAAGCATCAACTTCCTTCCACGCAGATGACTTTAATGATGAAGTAACTATACAATTAGATACATCAGAGCTTAAAGTTGTAATTCAACAGATCCCCATTAGTCCAGAACGGAATGTTCCTGGCCATTGAAAAAAGTGCTGAAAAATCAATCAATCAATCTAGAGAATACAATATATGGCTAGCTTGGGTGCCTTGCACACTGACCAAACCATAACTACCGGACACACACACACACGTACTGACTAACACCCATCAGGAACACACCCATGGTGTGTTTATTTCCAACAGCCTCAGATCAAATTCTCTTATTTACTCAGCAAAAAATAATCAATAAGAAAATATGCAATCTCATTCTGAAGAACCACTCAGAAGAGCAATCACTGGCCCTGTCTACAGTCAGAAGAGTTTCTAATTGAATTAAGAAGGTAACAATTATATGACCTGAATAAAGGAGCGAAATGCCATCTCTTACCAAAGAGCAGTTACTGACCCTGTGTACATATGCACGCTTTCAAAGCTTGAAGGAAGAAATACAAAATAAAGCTAGGGAATATCAAAACTTAGATGTACAATGGTATTTGATATTGCTTTGTCAAACAACAAAAAGGAAAGTAAGCCATAATGAATTATATTATTGTACAATGGTATTTGATATTCTCATTAATAAAAGTTATACAGTGATGGCCACTAATAAGTTTTCATAAGCCAAAACCAACTAAAGAGACTATCAATGGACGCAGATAACCAAGTAGCCCTGTTAAAAATAGTTAGAGATTGGAGAAATGGAAAATTGAGTACAAGAGAACATAATGTGGACTAAATCAAAACAAAGTGTACTGTAAGTATATGATCCCTAGAAAATTTGAACACAGGCGGCAAAGCAAGACTTCTGAAATAATCTCACTGGCCAAAAATTATGCTATAGTAAAGCAGAAGCAAAAATTAATTTGCAAACCAGACACTTCATTGTTGGCTAGACTTCTGAAGAAACTCAGATACGCACATTATAATCCCATTCACCAAAACCCCCCAAAAAGCAATTATGTGGCTAAAACCTCACTGGCCACCCTAAGTTTCTGGAGCATGTGGTCTTCTGAAACAATTCATCACAATATAAGTGAAGCAGTGGGCAATCATTAAGATAAAAAGTGAGGCATCATTCAGGAATTCGGACATCACACATCCTGAATATTAGCATGCACAACACAACATGCATTCTATATTCCTTCCAAAACTCTCCCACAACACCCATAAAGAGAACCACCATGCACCGGAGGGAATAACTCTATCTCACCATGAATAGACATTATCTGTTAGTCGGTGAAGAGCAGCCAAAGAACGGCTAGGTGCCATGTAGTTGATGCTGCACAAATGACGGCCAATAAAAGAATAATCTAAGTTATTAGATAATTTGTAAATTCTATAGAAAAATATATTGTTGTGAGAGCATAGGACAGCTCAAAATAACTTGAAAGAAGTGCGTGTATTCATAGGAGTGAGTGTGCGTGCGTGTGAGTATCTGCATCTGTACGGTCTTTCGAAAAAAAACTCCAAAGAACCAATTGAGGTATATTTGCCTCCAACTTTTCCGACTGGACTCTGTGATCTTTAGAACTTGCTGAGACTACTTGTTGTGGGTGGACTTTGTCAGGTTCATCTAATACTCTTATCAACTCTATTCTGAAAATGGCCTAATTCTGTAATTACAAACTGCAGTGATATGTAAGGCACCAATTGCAATTGTTACCTCCAAAAGATATAATGCGCATCAGTAGTGCTACCGAATAGGTGACATTATAGATTTCATCCAGAAAAACCTGCATTACTATAGAGATAGATTAGCTAAGATGTTAATGTTTATCAGTTGGCACTGATAAAGGATAAAAAAGATGGGCAGAATTCAGCTAAAAATATGAATTTCCACATCTATAATCATGGTGGTTCTCTTAATGAATTTCTCCAAAAATTTTAACAAGAGATATGTAAATAAGGTGAAAGGAAACACAACACATGTGAGTACGATGGTCAATAAAATGCGTATCTGAAAAACCATTCTAGTAGTGTTAAGTTCAAAAGTCAAAGCTATCTTCTGTTTCAGAACAATTTTCAGATTAGTTCACCAAAGCCATGAGGGCAGCGATTCTGCCAACATAAATTAAACCTAACCTTCAGCCTATCAGGTAGGACTCCATGCAAATTATGCTAAGCTAAAAACAAATTAAAAGTCACAATTCCAGTTAGCCAAGCAAAACCTTAATGATGCAGTGTCGTTCTCTTGCTTTTTAACATAGGGCACTGCAAAAAGAATTGACATAGGGTAACTTTCTAACCCATGTGAGAATGATTGAATCCTCTGGTTTGGACTTAATTTATTCAAGAACTGTTTACCTGATAGCAAAGTATCACATATTAAAGCAGTGGGAAAATAGTATGCCCTATGACCATGTAGCAAGACGACTTCTCCAATTAATTTTTTTCAAACCAGGAAACATGCCGATGCAATCGGCTGCAACCTGCAAATTTTTCAAGCTTATCAATAGATGAACCCGGGACCTTCCGGTTACAGACGGTAGGCTCTACCGCTGCACCAAGCCCGCCCTTCCCCAGACCCCGCACGGTGCGGGAAGCCTACGGCACTGGGTACGCCCTTTTTATCAATAGATGAAACGATAAATTAGAGAACCTACTATTATAAATTTTCCGTAGCCCACACAAACCTAAGAAGCTAATGAACGAGAGCATCCTTAGAGTCCACAATACAAATAGAGTTGCTGGCACATCCTAAAAAAACCTTCCATGCAATTTATCCTAAAAATGTCAGAAACTATCCTATTCTGTATCTCTAGTTTACCATGAAGAAGCTTCTAGTCTCTAGGTATTATCACTTTTTTGAGAACCCAATTAAATTTATGGTACTGCTTTTTTACCAACCAGAAGAATATCAATCGTACTCACATCACAAGCTTCACATGAAATGGAAGCAATGCCTTCACAGTATGGGCACTCCTTATGTTTACCAACCCACTCCAAAAACTACATTGTAAGGAAGCATTAATTTTGAACTAATTCAGATTACAAACAAAATTTAACTGATTTGGTTGTGTGGTGTATTTATTGAGAAGGAATCTAGCCCACCTGTGGTTTTCTGTTCGATTGTCGTGTTCCATCACATTCTGCACGAAAGAAGCTAAAAACTGATTAATAGTCACAGAATGAGAAATAAAGAGTGCTGCAGGTCATTTTTTTAGTACATTACAGAAGGTTGACAAAAATTAGGGAAGTGTTTTCAATTCTCTAGGATCCTTTTAGTATAGATTAGGTAATAGCCTAAATAAAAATATTAGAGTGATTACCCTAAAATAAAAAATGAATGAGGGTGTTGACAAAAACACAAACAACCCCAGTGTACAATGGGGAAGGGACATCTCTACTTTAACAAAATTAAACCATTCATAAACAAATAATTAACAAGGGATGGATTTGAGCAGTTACCCAGTACATAAGCATTACCTGGAAGCAGGTGATGTAGGCATGATTTTCAGTATTATTATCCATTTATCCAGCGGATATAAAGATGCTATTAAAAGACCACCCATTCAATAGTCCTTTTTAGAGGACGTGATTATTTAGTTGAACTCTGCCAGAAGTCAGTCTACAGACATTGGACAACCAGATGGATAAAACAAAAATAAAATTAGTGAAGGGCAATATGGCATAGTTCTAAAACCTTTTAATCTGCCCATTCATAACAATCTCAACTCCAAGCAAGTTTAGCTGTCTAATCAACTCCACTAAAATAAAGCACACAAGTCTCGGTATTGAGCTAGATTTCCAGCTGGCACAAATTGTATATGCGAATATGATACCGAATTTCAAAAACAAGATATATGTAACCTAGATTATGGATCCTGAGCTCATTTGAATGGTACATGTTCAAAAACAAGTACATGTGCAGTACTGAGCTCATTTGAATGCTACATGTTCACACAAACAAGGTTCAAAGGGTCGTGATCACTTAATGCAAATCTGAAAAAGCCATACCACACTCCCAAGAATCAAATTTTCATCAAAGGCTGGCATCCATGGATGAGCATAACAGCTATAAGAGATATCCCAATGTGTTCAGTGATGTACCTTTAAATTTGTCTTGCTTTGCTCCACTTCCATATACTGACTGCATATACTGGAAGGGGCACAAATTTGTCTTACCTTCTATGTGTGTAGAAAGGCTATAGATCACAACAGTGGAAGGCCTTGATTAAGCTCTCTAATCAAGCATTTTTTAAAAACAATGTTTATAATCAAGTTTACCATCACACAATTCCAGAGAAAGTACTTTTCACAACAAGACATGCTGAAAATAACCAAGGAGGGATGGTTACCTTGGGGATACTCAATCAAGTTGCAGAATTTAGGTCTGACACCAGGCCATCTAGAATACTACTACCAGGAATTCCATTGTAACCAAACCTTGCAACCGACAAACAACAAACCTGTCATATGTTGGGTCAGAGTGCCTGAACAATCAAATGCAATTATTCCTCACCTCTGTTAATACAAGTTAGTTAGTTCATCCCACATAGACAAACCATCAAGCACATGGGTTGCATCCCAAGCGCGTGCGGCAAATCAAGAAAGAAAATGGCGACCAATCAACCCAACAAGTGGTATCTTTGATTTTTCTCACGTCTCCTACAGAAATATCAGGGCACAATCTTGTTGTCTTATTCTCATACACGTTGCCTAATCTGCTAACAGTGTTGCCATCACCAAAGATTTATGACCTTCAGCTGCTGGTTCGCAAACCTAGTAGTATCGCACTAACCTGTTGTGGTACTGCCTTGGTAACGTTGCAAAACAATAAATGGATCACTCTACTTTTAATACTCGTCTATGCACAAATGCTTCATAATGGAAATCGACATCTAACTGCAGCTGTGTAAAATCCTAGTAGTAGTAGTCCAATTGGACGAGCAAAAATTGGAATATCATTTCAATTGCTTAATTTAATAGATATAATCTAAACAACCAAATAGATCTGGGCAGCTATAGACCACGATGAGGCATGAAAGAGCCTTACTTTCCAGTATCGCGAGCACAAGACTGATCCCGCTCTTGAAGCGTCGTCGGGGCCGTCGTGGCTTTGCGCAGCATCGCTGGGCTCCACTCCGCCGCGCCACGGAAGCTGGAACGCGCGCCCAACTCGTTCCAGCGGGCTCCTCTTGCCGTGTCTCCTCCCCGACGGGATCCACCGCTCCGGCTCCCCCGTCGCTGCTCCTACGCGGGGATCTTGTCGTGCCCGGGATCCGCAGCTCCTGCGAGGGGATCTCTAGGCGCCGCCACCGGCCATCATCATCGCGCCGCTGCCACCTATGCAGTGGATCCACGTCGCCGACCGTTGCCGCGTCGGAGCCGCTGCCTCCGATCCGGCGCCGCCGGCCCCTCCCGGATCTGCGGCCGTTGACCCGCGTCGGCACTTGCGTCCCCGCCGCACGATCCATGCCGTCGGCTCGCCACCAGCCCGTCCCGCACCGCCGGCCGCCTTGGCGGCGTCCTTGCAGCGGATCCGCGCTGCTGGTGGCCGAGCCCGGTGATCCTCCGTCCAGCTGTATAACACGGAGAGATCGAGCGTGGGGCAGAGGCGGTGGAGAGGAAACGATGGGCGGCGGCGGCGCGAGGGGGTGGTGATGGATTATGGGGACGCCCGGGACGGGCGTTCTCCACGGATCAGGGGAGAGGGGCGGAGGCGGCGTAGGCAGGGGCGGTAGAAAAAGTTTTTCCAGCCGTGGCAGAAACATCCTCCTCTCACACAAATTCCTGTGTTCTACCCTTTTTTCGGGTGGTGCTGGCGGGTGGGTCCTCTGTGAGGGTAGGGAGGAGTTTTTTTTGGGTTAGAAAAGTTTCAATTTCCTTGGATCTTTAATAGATAGATTGGAGGAGGTGGAGGGTCTGGCAAGCGGGCGATGGAGGCCTTCCAAAATCCATCAGCGGTGTCCAGTGGGTACGCGCGGGCGGGTACAGGCAGGGGCGGTAGAAAAAGTTTTTCCAGCGGTGGCAGAAACATCCTCCTCCCACACAAATTTCTGTGTTCTACCCCTTTTTTCGGGTGGTGCCTGGCAGGTGGGTCATCTGTGAGGGGTAGGGAGGAGTTTTTTGGGTTAGAAAAGTTTCAATTTCCTTGGATCTTTAATAGATAGATACATGGGAAGAAACCTAACTTACCATCGTTCTTGTGTATGATCTCACTTTGCCGGGTGGAAAGAGGATATTTGAGGGCGGACAAGGTTAGTGGATGCATTCAGAATAAATGGGTGTTTTTTTTCTCGAATACGCAGGAGAGCTGCGTATCATTGTATTAAGTAGAACTGAAAAATGTGATCCAATGTACAAGAATCGCTCCGATGGAGGATGAACTCACACCAACACCTGCTAGGCAGAAGCAACCATGGCCGGAGCCGAACTGCTCTGCGACTACTCCCTATCTGGACTACCAAAACTACCGAGGTGCCTACCATAAATGGGTGTGAATTAATTGGCAAGGTGAGTGGCCACTCTGTCTATTTCTACCCATTCCTAATCTGAAATGGAAGAAGTTGGAGTTTTCGTGTAAATGGATTTATCATTGACGCCTTGAGTTCAAATTGGCAGGACATGATGGAATTTTGATGGCTGAAAGAGATTACAGGACAAACACTCTCTTAACCTTTCTAGGAGCACTCTATTGCTTTGGAGTTCATCTCTTTCATAATTGAAATTGCATCTGAGTTCATATTTGCTATCGGTGTCGCCTTCTCCAGATTTAGCGGCATGATGAAAATGAATTTCCTACATTTCCATGGATCCATCTATCTCGTATACCAAAGCGAGATAGCTCCAATAGCTGGTTTGTTTTACATCCTAGAAAGAATGCCCACTAGTACTTGCTTCAGTGCATGGTAAGTGCAGCTACTGTAGCACTAGTTGCGACTTGCACGCTTCAGAAGTTCAGATAAATATTTCTGGCCTGGAATTTGTTAGCCGTGGCTTTTGGGTGCAAGATGATTCCCTGCATTGCATTTTCAGAAAGTGAGGATGTCCCCGTGGAAATTCTTGTGAAGTACTTTCTCTGCAATTTTATTTCAATAGGATAAATTCAAAAAGGGGATCAAAATCAGACCTCCTCACCTGGTGTCACAAAACTTCATATCTTTGTTTTTCATTTACTGGAAACTTTTATATCTTCCAAGTACATCTCTAACCCAGTAATGATATAGAAAGTTCTCCCCCTTCTATTTTTCCTAAGGGGTTCATGTTGATTGGATTAAATCTAGAACAATCCTCAGATGAACTCACATAACGTGCACGTAATGCCAATTAGCCATGAGAGCACAATTATCTTCGCAGCTCGCATAACTATTACCCAACTTCTCACGTTGGATACTAAGATTGCACAGGTTCACACCACAAGTAAATCCATCTGCCCCTTGCTTGCCCACAAGTGTTTGATAGTCCTAGAGTTTACACAGTTTTTAATTCCTTGAATTGATCAAATACATACCAATTACCAAGCATTATTTGTCCTAAGCCCCACATGTCATCTCCTGTGGATTACATCTTCAACGATCCTTGTACCATTTGCTAGTGTCAATCCATCGATCACGTACCATATGGCCTACCAACTCACCATTTTGAAACCACTGTGCTGTGTGTGTAGCAGACTAGCAGTTTCCCGGGGTGACAGATGAACTGACCGGCCGGGCTCAGCGCCTATATAAAGCCCACGAAGGGCACGTATTCCTTCACCACCGATCTAGCTCACACATCCACCAGCAATGGCGTCCATCATCACAAAGCTCTCGCACCACTTAGCCCTGTTCCTCTTCCTTGTGCTACTCACCGACCCATCAGCTCTCGCCTCAAAGGCCAGCAAGAACCACGCTGCGCCTAAGCCTCAGCCATCATCAAGATCAAGCATCTACATCGTCCATGCCAACCACCTCGCCATGCCGCCCCACTTCGCCACCCTCGAGCACTGGTACCATTCCATGGTGACCGCCCACTCACCTCGTCCCGCCAACACCAGCCGCATCCTGTACACCTACGACACCGTCATGCACGGCTTCGCCGTCCAGCTCACCGGCGACGAGGCCCGGAGCATGTCAGGCGCCCCCGGCGTCGCCGCCGTGTACGAGGACGTGCTGTTCTACCCTCAGACCACGAGGTCGCCGGGGTTCATCGGCCTCGACCCGGGGAGCGCCGCCTGGAACGAGACCAACTTCGGCGACGGCGTCATCATCGGCGTCATCGACTCCGGCATCTGGCCGGAGAGCGCGAGCTTCAACGACACCGGCCTCGGCCCCGTCCGGGCGAACTGGAAGGGCAAGTGCGTCGACGCCGAGGATTTCAGCGCCAGCCTCTGCAACAACAAACTGGTCGGAGCCAGGGCCTTCACCGCCGGCGCCGACGCCATGGCGCGGAGGAACAGCGGCGGCGGCGGCGGCGTGCCATCCCCGAGGGACAAGATGGGGCATGGCACGCACGTGGCCTCGACGGCCGCCGGCGCCGAGGTCCCCGGCGCTGGCCTCAACATGTTCTCGCGCGGCACCGCGCGGGGCACGGCGCCCAAGGCGAGGATCGCCATGTACAAGGCGTGTGATCCTTGGCCAGTGGGCTGCACCGGCCACCGGCGCCGACATGGCCGCGGCGATCGACGCCGCGGCGAAGGACGGCGTGGACATCATCTCCATCTCCCTCGGAGACCCGCCGAGGCCCTTCTACAGCGACGACCTCGCCATCGCCACCTTCGGCGCCGAGCGCAGAGGCATCTTCGTCGTGCTCGCGGGCGGCAACGCCGGGCCGGAGCCATCCACGGTGATCAACTCGGCGCCGTGGATGGCCACCGTAGGCGCCGCCACCGTGGACCGGCGGTTCCCGGCGAACCTCACGCTCGGGAACGGCGTCGTGCTCGAGGGGCAGTCCCTTTACACCATGAAGGCCAAGGCAACCGCCATGACCCAGCTAGTCTTGAGTGGATCATCCCCTGATGACTGGACACCCGACAAGGTCATGGGTAAGATCGTGGTGTGCATGTACGACGCGACGGACACGCATAGCATTCTCTTGCAGCATGCTGGTGGAGCAGGGATAGTTGGTGTGGATCCTAGGGAGCGGTCTCGGGATGGCATCGCGGCGTATCCCTTCACCCTCCCGGGCATCACGCTCAGCTACACCGCCGGCGAGGAGCTCAGGGCGTACATGGCCTCCGAGCCCAACCCGGTGGCATCGTTCAGCTTCGGCTGCGAGACGCTAACCGGCGGCGAGAACAGGGCGCCGGTGGTGGCGGGGTTCTCGCCGCGGGGCCCCAGCCCGTTCGCCCCCGAGCTCCTCAAGCCCGACGTCGTGGCGCCGGGAGTGAACATTCTGGCGGCATGGTCGGGCGGCGCTCCCGTGTCGGGAGATGACAAGATCCCCGACGCGGACGCTGACCAAGGTGTTCGAGGAGGCCGAGACGTACAACGTCACCGTCGAGGCGCCGGAGCACGTGAAGGTGACCGTGACGCCGGTGACCCTGGAGTTCAAGGGGCACATGGAGAGGAAGAGCTACACGGTGGAGTTCAGAAATGAAGCCGGAGGGAACCGGAAGTCAGGGTGGGACTTCGGACACATCAGCTGGGATAACGACAAGCATCGTGTCAGGAGCCCGGTGGCATTCCAGTGGAAGAACTGATGACTTCCAGTAGAAGAATGTGCACTAGAACAAGATCATGCTTGAACTGATGCCATGTCTTCCAATTATATTGATGCTTTGTTGCATACAAAGTCAAGTCTTGAGCAATCATTAAAAATCTGTTTACACGTACTCAACGGATTTTTGTTCTTGGTATGCTACTCTTTAGTGTGGCAATCGCAGAGGTTGCAAGCATGCATCAGTTCAATACCCGGTTAGTCTTGATTTTCCAGACGCGAGAACCAGAGTTGCTGCTTGTGCTTGTCTAATTCTTATAGGCAGGTGAGTAAGACTAGCTGTGTGCCATCAGTGGCAAAGCAGCGAACACCTGGCGCGCAGCAGCCGGCGATCGACCTGCCTAATGGTCTACCGACGAGCGGAGACGACGATGGCATCGGGGCCAGCCGGCGTGGACGCGCTGCAGCCATGGCGTCGCGAAGGCGAACGTGCACGTGGCGTCCAACACAAGTAGGGCTCGGTGATGGCGCCGGCCCGGAGTCACGGCGAGAGCACGCCGGTGAGCTGCGCGTGTCGACAGCCGACGCCGGGTACAGCCGCCCGTGGATTCTGTGATTGCGGCATCATTTCGTCGCGCACGCGCGCCGCCCGCCCGGCGAGCAGCAGGAAGCAGGTGACCACGCCCCCGGAGGCTGGCGTGGCTTGCGCCACGGGGGGCACAGGAAGACGTCCCACACAGGCTGACCGCAGAGCAACGAGGCGTCGCTCCGGTGACCGGCCGGCGAGACCGCGAGAGCCACGGCATGCAGCGGAGCGGCGGCGTGTCGACGACCAGGGGTGGACGGTATTTCAAAGAGTAAAATGCACCGCAGGTCCTTCCGCTGTGTCAACTGAGTCCCTAAACTTTTAAAATGCATTTTTAGATCTCCAAACTATCTAATCTAGGTCCAAACTGCGCCACATGAGCATTCAATGCCAACGTGGCATGCCATCTTGATGCCTTGCTGGCAAAAATATGTAAGAAAGCCCCTAATTTATATCATTCTTCGATTCAGGTCCTCTCTCCCCTCTCCCTCCCCTGAGTCCCCTCCAATCTCACGCCTGACTGAACTGCGTCCTCGTCGGGGAAGTTGCTGCATAGGGTCAGGGGCAGCCGCGCTCGGTTTCCAGGATAAATTCATGGACAGGGTGGGGGAGATGCTCCTGTTCTCCAATCGAACAGCAACAAGCTAGAAACACAAGCAGATAAGGTCGCCTCCCTTTCTCTTGCTCAAGCGCCAGCACCTCCAATCCTCCTCCCTCGAGCAAGCAAAGAAATCAACACCACCAGCTCTCTTATCTCTCTCTCTTCTTGCTCACCGAACAACAACAACAAGTAGTAGTAGGCTACACCAACCTTCTCCTACTCAAATCAGCTAGCGCATCCATTCCCTTTCTCTGCTCAGGCGGAGGCAATGGAGGCGGCGAGCTCGGGATCCACGATTTGGTAAAGGCTAACACCAATTAGCTTATCTGCAGTTTGGATTTGGAGCAGCAGCTCAGGTGCGGACCCAGACGCTCCGTGCTCGTTCAGGCATGCAGGTCCGGCAACTCGGCTGCCATGCTTCAATTCGGGCCGTGGTCCATGGCAGCCGCACTTTGCCCCCAGTCCCCCATGCATACTGCTCCCTCGATTTGGAGGTGGGGGCAATGTGCAACGACGGGAGCTGTTGAGCTCCAGTTGGGCTCGGGGGAATTGGTGCTCGGAATCGAGAGTTGGGTCACCCGCTGTAGCAACTCCTGCTTGGCGACCTCGGGCTTCGGTGGCAGCACTGGATCCGGTAGGAAAGGGGCAGCGAGGTCGTGTCCTTTGGCCATGCCCCGCTCAATCCGCTTGGCGCCGTCCAGCTAGGGGAGGCTTCCGATGTGCGTGCCGCCCAGGTCCAGGCCAGGATGGTACGGTGTCAGCCTCTGGTTGGGAGCGACTAGAACCAGTCTGCTCACGCGCCAGCTCCTCACCGCCCAAGAATTTGGCCCAGTCGCCGAGCACCGCCGCCCTTGGAGGCGGCGACAATGGCGCAATCAGGCATGAGATCGGTGGGGACTAAGGGGAGGAAGAGGACAGAGAGGACTAGCAAGTCGAGGAATGATAGAAATTAGGGGGGTTTCTTGCATAATTGTGCCAGCGTAGCATTAAGTGGCACACCATGTTGGCGTTGAAGCGCATTTTGGACCTAGATAGACCGCTTTAGATAGTTTGGGGACTTAAAAATACATTTTGAAAGTTTAGGGACCCAGGTGACACAGCAGAACAAGTTTGACGACCTACGGTGTATTTTACTCGTATTTCAAATACCGACCGCCCCTTGGGTCCATAACAGCCGTTCGATCCAGGACGTGCGGCTCGGATCGGTCGAGGTTTGCCCCAGCGGGGACTCGGTCGTCGTCGTCCTCAGTCGTCAGGCAGGCGCCGGAGCTGGCCAGCTGGGTAGCAGCATGCACAAGGCCGGACGGCGAGCGCCGTAGTACTGGTGCCGGCAGCACCGACTGCCGGCCATGCCGCGTAGCGCCGTAGGGGATGAGGGGAGCGGGAGGCCGGAGGCGGCGGTAGTGGTGCTGCACGGGAGGGCCGGAGGGTCGGAGCGTCGGCGCCTGTCGATGAAGAGCCTGCCCCGTGCGAGCGGCCTCCCCGACGCCGCGGCCGAAGGCGACGGTGTCCTCGGCGTCGAGGCGCTTCTCCTTGACGAAGCTCTGGCTGCTGTTCCAGTAGGAGTGGCGGAAGCGCCAGGGCTTGCCGGTGCGGCGCTCCTCGAAGTTGAGCAGGAGACCCTTCTCGTTCGCCGCTTGCTTGTCTAATTCTTAGGCGGGTGAATCAGAGTTGTTTTCAGACTAGCCGTGATGAACACAGGCGGCAAAGCAAGATCCTGGGCTCCCGGCGTCGTGGACGCTCCCGACCGGGTCGCGCGCGCGCGTGGAGTCACGGCGTGCACGCAGGCGAGCTAGCTGCGTGTGTTGACAGCCAAGCAACGCCGGGTAAAGCCGTGCGCGCGGATCGATGATTCTGTGATTGCGTTGCGTCATGTCGTCGCGCCCGCGCTGCCCCGGCCGGGGCGAGCAGGAACCTGGGGCATGTTTGCTTGTCTTCCCTGCCGAGCCAGGTTGCACCGGATGAACCAGGCTGGCCATAGCCAGGCTTGGCGCATGCAAGGCCTGTCTGTTTGGTTGCATGGTTCGTGTGAGCCAGGCTGAGCAGATCAGGTGTTTGCTTGTATGCATGTACAACAAATTCAAACAAGATACAATGCAGGATGGTGTTTGCTTGCCTGCATGCAGGTTGGTAGCCCCACCTTTTGCATACATGGGTGAGTTTACCACCAGTTTACTCAAGGAGTGTAGATACACATGTTTGAAACAATTGTTACAACAGTTTAGCCACAAAAATTACAGTTACTAAAGCTTAGACTAATATGATTACAATATGTACTAATCTAACTACATTTTTCCAATTTGCACCACCCATCTGTCTCACTTCTTGAGGTCTAACAGATGCTCAAATCATTCTTCAAATAGTCTCAATGGTGATATTCTCACATATGGAAGCAAGATAGAACAAATTAAAGTGCAATGTATCGTCAGATAAGCAAATCAAAAGCTATTTTTTCTTATAGAAACAAGATAAGAAAAAATCATTGGCAAGGGCCTATGCTCAGATTACAAGAACAAAAGCTATTTTCACTTATAGAAGCAAGATGAAAAAAGCAACCTGTATGGGCAGATTACCAAAACAGCATGCTCTTAAAAAATGAAGAACATCATTGGCAATGACACATGCTCAGAACTACCACAACAATAGCATAACAACACAGAAATAAATGACATCATTGGCAATGGCACATGCTCAGAACTACCAGAACAATAGCATAACAACACAGAAATAAATGACATCATTGGCAATGGCACATGCTCAGAACTACCAGAACAATAGCATAACAACACAGAAATAAATGACATCATTGGCAATGGCACATGCTCAGAACTACCAGAACAATAGCATAACAACACAGAAATAAATGACATCATTGGCAATGGCACATGCTCAGAACTACCAGAACAATAGCATAACAACACAGAAATAAATGACATCATTGGCAATGGCACATGCTCAGAACTACCAGAACAATAGCATAACAACACAGAAATAAATGACATCATTGGCAATGGCACATGCTCAGAACTACCAGAACAATAGCATAACAACACAGAAATAAATGACATCATTGGCAATGGCACATGCTCAGAACTACCAGAACAATAGCATAACAACACAGAAATAAATGACATCATTGGCAATGGCACATGCTCAGAACTACCAGAACAATAGCATAACAACACAGAAATAAATGACATCATTGGCAATGGCACATGCTCAGATTAGCAGAGCATCATTGGCATCACTATGGTTGATCCAGGAGTGTCTCATGCACAACAGCTAAGTCACAAATAAGTTACAAGTCCAAATAGAGTAGCTTAGATATTAGCAGCAACTATAGTGCCATGTAGTCAATTACTAACTATAAGCTATAGTTAGCAATAGAGATGAGCAAGTTAGCTGCACAAAAGAATGCAGGATCAGATCAACTGCACAAGTTCAAGCAAAAGGTGATAGAAGGCACCAGGAGGGTATCAACCTCTCTACTCAGGAGAAGCCACAATCTGACCAGGAGGCTCACTGCACAAAAGAAGCCACCATCTGATCAGCAGGCTAACTGCACAAAAGTATGGATCAACCAGCAAGAGACCATCACCCTCTTACTCATAGTAGTGCCTGGCCAAGAAGGTCCTCAGCCACAGCACACGGTGAGAGTCACTCATCTTGACAAAAGCAGTACCATGAGCCTTGTGATCAAGCAGGTGAGAATAGGCAGCCATCAATGCTTCCTCAGCAAACCCAGGCATGTACATAACTGCCTCATACAGCCCTGGGTGCACATCCTCAACCTTGGTGGAACGAATAGCATCTGCCACATTGTTCACAGCATCTGTCATACCACACATGACAACAACATCCCCCTCACTAAGCATGGACCTTTTCCTCTTGTTCCCTGCATCAGACCCACTAACAGGACCAGCATCTTGAGTCTTGGTTGCCTCTGCAAACACCTTAGGAGCAGCATTTTCCTTAGTCCCTTCTGTGTCCATCTTCAGTGTGCTCTCAGCAAAGTCAGATGGGGTGCCCAATGCCTCACCAGACCCCATGGCAAACTTGCCTGTTGCCAAACCATTACCAAATATGATCTCCATCTGCTGGTAGTTCTCAATGGGCTTGTTCAACAGTTCAGCATCCTCGGGGTGGGCCTGCAGTTAGAACAAGAGATGTTAGCATCAGGATGTAACTCAACAAAAATTACTAACAGGTGCACAAGTTGGTAGAGTAACACACCTTGATATGCCCATTGTAATGCTCATCCTCCAATGTGATCATCCAAAGGTCCTCATCCCACAAGGCTCCACTAAGTTCCCTCAGCTTAACCACCCTAACCCACCTCTGCCTCCACTTGCGCAGGTGGTTATACACCTGGGTGCCAGTAACATCAACCCCTGCAAACTCCTGCAGTGCCTTGGCAACTTGGTTCAAGTGCACTTCCTTGAACCCTTTATCAGTTCTCACTCCACTAGAGATCAGCTGGCACATGCGGCGAAGCACAAATGCCGACATGACATTAGTCCACCTCATTGCCCTAGCCTGCTGCCCAGCACCAGCACCTGACCAGCCTGGCCACCGGCGCCCGCAGCCTGAGCAGGCTGGGCACCAGCCCACAGATGCACCATCATCACAGCATAATGCCATTGCCTCAGTCTAAAATATGAAAGAACAGATGCACCATCATCACAGCATAATGCCATTGCCTCAGTCTAAAATATGAAAGAACAGATGCACCATCATCACAGCAAAATGCCATTGCCTCAAATTAAATTATGAAATAACAGATAACAATCATCACAGCATAATTCCCTTGCCTCAAATTAAATTATGAAATAACAGATAACAATCATCACAGCATAAT
>OAMR01000052.1:1556569-1566985 GCA_900205405.1 Echinochloa crus-galli
CGGCGCCGGGGGCTCCAGGTGCCGGGCCGGGGAGGGGGGTGAGGTCATCCGCGTAACCCTCGAATTGGGCAACGTACGCGAATACCTCGGTGAGCTGTTAGCGGGTGGTTCAAGTGGACGTCCGTGCCCCGTTCGCTAGGGGTCGGCTCGTGGTCCGGAGACACGTCCATGTAGCGCTTGCAAAGGTTTGCTAGGTGGGGCTCGGTCCCTTTCGTAGGGACCGAGGGCGCGAAAGCTCTCCCTCGTTGGGATCCCCCCGACTAGCTGCCTTTGTCTGGCCTTGAACACGACAGGAGCGCCCCCAAAACTTCGCATTTCGGGGTAAAGTCCGTTCGACACGCCCGAATCGTCCCTGACTCCGTCGACCTGGAGCGCCTGTCGAACCCTTTCGAGGGCCAGGCTTCGTACTCCTGATCAGTAGGGCCTTGTGTTAGATGCGGGTTGCTCCTGAGCAGCGAGCTCGAGGCCTGGCCGAGCGCGACTGGTGGCCTTCGCATTATTCGATCCGGGCACCCTTTGAACCTTTTCGAGGTTCGGGCTTCGAATCCCTGATTAGTTGCGTCCGTGCCTTGGGAAGGAGGAGCGTTGCAGCTTTACCTGGGGGGAACCCAATGGTCGGGTCGTTTCGTCTCCGCGGGCCCGCGCACAACCGCTGGCGGGCGCGGGCGTGGCTGACGCGTTGCGGAGTGGTCGAGATGGGCGTAGTGGGCGCGCCTTTTTAGCCAGGCTTGGCGTGCGCGCGGGAGAGGCGAGGCGACGGGTAGTTAATGCATCGCAGGCGCGCCGGTTCCGCTTACCGTGCCGCAGTAAATGCTGCCGCCCACGCGCGCCGGTTGTTGGTGATCCTTGTCGTGCGCCTGGCCCGGGTGTCAGTGACCCCGCATGCCGCCGTGCTTAGCGCGCGGGTTCGGTGGCAGCACGCGCGGGCTGGCGCGGCGCGGCCGGGGAGAGCCCGTTCCCTATAAAAGGGGAGCGTCGAGGGCAGGAGGCGGTCGCCCCGCCAACTCCAGGCGGCGGCCGGCGCGCTTCCCTCATCGGGGCCTCTGCTGCCGAGGTGTCGGCGGCGCGGTTCCTGTCTCAGGGGCCGCCGCAGATGCCCGCGGTCCGAGGGACGCCCGAGTGGGATGCTGCCGAGGCGGCGCAGCTCCAGGATCGGCGCATGCCGAGCGAGTGGCCGAGGGGCCCGGCGTCCCTGCTCAGGTCTGGCGGAGCGCGGCCGAGGAAAACGAGATATGGGCCCAGGCCGAGCGGATCGGGACGGATCTGGAGCGGGCCATCTCGGCCGCCGCCGACCTTCACTCCAGGCAAGCGCTGGAGGTTTTCGAGGTATTCTTGCTTTTATCTTTAGTGTTTCGAGGTGTTTTCGGTTTCATGGCTTGATCTTGGTGGCCTTTCGAGTAGGTCCTTCGGCAAGAGGCGTGGACAAGACCGCATGCATTGCGGGCTTGCACACCGACCTCCGCCGGCTCCGTCAGGCGAACGCCGACTTGGGCACGGACGTGACCCGGCTCACCGTCCGAGCCAGGGAGGCGGAGGCGGCGGCCGAGCGCACGAGGAGGCCAAGGGCGCGCGGAGAAGGAGCGCGATGCCGCGACGGAGCGGGGGCCGGACCTCGTCCGCGGCGTTAGAGCGGTTTGAGCTCGAGCGCCGGGCTCGTGAGGCCGCGCAGTCCCAGCTCGCGGAGGCGTCGGCTCAGGCGGAGCAGAAGGCCCGGGAGCCGAGCAGCTGAGCTGCCGCGCTCCGCGAGAAGGAGGCCGCGCTCCGCGAGAAGGAGGCGCTCGCGAAGGCTGTGCTGAAGGCCGCGCGCACGGCGCTGCTCAACGAGGCGAGAGCCCTGGTGGACGGTAAGACTTCATGTTTCCTTCGCTTTTCCTTGTGGGGGCGACCGCCTCCTGCCCTCGACCGGCAGGAACCGAAGCGGCGGCTTGGCCTCCACGACCGCCAACCTCCGCCGCCAGGGCGCCATGCCTCGGCCCCGCCTCGACAACCAGGGCACCTTGCCCCGGCTCCATCGTTGGAGGCGTCCTCTCCTCCCCCGCCGGTCCGGAGCCTCGCGCCCCCGGCGCCGGTTCTGCCGGCGTCACTTCGAGCGCCGCTGCGGGGCGCGGAGCCCCGCGCGAACGTACCTCCCCGGTGTGAGGGGAATCGGACCCCCCGACTTTCAGCGCCTTTTTGGGCGCAAGATCAGGGGGAGCCCTGGTAGCGTCCCGAGCGCTGGACCAAGCAGGGGGAAACATAGGTCAAAAGAGAAATCGTATGGAAAAACGGGATCGAAAGAGATCCAAGAAAGAACTCACCGGACGCAGCCTCGCAGCTTCCGCTTCGAGCCACTTAAAGAAGGGGCCCTCCTCGAACTCGAGGTCCCCCTAGGATCACTTTGGGGCTGCGAACCCCCCGAGCCGTCGGCGCTCGGACGCGGCGCCGCGTGCTGAGTCGACGCGGCCATCGCCCGCACCGCCGCTGAGGCGACGTCGCTGGGCACCGCCACGGCCGCATCTGGCAGTGGCGCGGGCACCTCTATTGCCTCGACAGCGGCCCCCCCCCCCGGCCGCGGCAATCTCCTCCTCGCTCTCCTCCTCGCCCTCCTCCCCGCTCGGAGAGTCCTCGGGGGTCGACGGCGTCTCCCCGCCGTCCCTCCTCCACCGGCGAAGCGCCGCTTGGTGCGCGTCCCGCCGGGCCTGCCTCCTACGACTGCTGGCCCTTCTCGCCTCCTTCGCCTCCCTCTCACGGTCGCGGCGGGCGCGATTCGCGGCCCGCACCTCCGGAGTTGGCGCTACGGAGCGGTAGAGGCCGCAGTCCACCCCCTGAAATCACGACAAAATCACAAAGAAGTTCCAACATTGTACTAAACTCTTGCATCAACCGTCAAGGGACGGGACACAGCGCATTTCTGTTTAGGCGCCGGGGATTGGCCGACCAATTCCGGCACCGACAGTGGCGCGCCAGGTAGGGGGCGCGCTGTGATCGGTCACACCCGACAAGTTCCCTTGACGGCAAGTCGCGACGAGACCATGCCGCCCCGACCCGCCACGGGGTCCCCCGGTCCGCTTCCGCGCGGATACCGGATCACGTTTGGGAGCCTGGAGTTCGAAGCGACCGGTGAGGGCCTCCTCATGCGGCTCGCCTCCAGGCCGCCCAGCGCGACGCCCGACACCCCGACATCGCCGACGACAGTCCAGCTCAGGCGACGGCGGAGACTTCGCGAGCTTCAGGTTAAAACGGAGCAGCGCGTCGCTCCGTGCGTCGTCCTCCCCGATTGGGACGCCCACCTGCTGCTTCAGCCCGCGGCCACATTACAAGGGGGCGGACTCCCACCGGCAGCTCCCGCGGAGGGAACACACCGGGAAAATGTGGCCAGGCTAGCACGCCTCCCGTTCGGGATGAGCAACGCGGCCGCAAGCCACTCCACGGCGATCAGCACCATCCTGGGCGCGCGTGGAAACTCGCCAAGACCTCGGCGGGCCCCGATACGTGACCTCGGCGCTTCTTCGCCCTGTGGGCTCCACTCCGAGTCTGCGGACGGAGAAGATGTGCGCGGCCAGGAACGCCCGGACCTGGATTACACCGAGTTGCGCAACCGCGAAAGCCTCATCGCCTTCCAGGCCGTTGCGGACTTCTGCCTCACCTGCTCCGACGACTCCAGCGACGGGGAATACGACCCCTCGCGGGAATGCTTCGTCCTCGACGGCGAAGTAGAGTCCGTGGGAGAGGACGAAGAGACGCACGACGAAGCCGGACGCGACGAACCGCAACCGGCACCCGCCGAGCCGGCGAACGAGGCCGCTCTCACACAAGCGCAGCTCGCGCAAGTACAAGAGCTGGAAGCCAAGCTCCAACAGGAGCGCCAGCAGGTACAAGAACTTCGCGCAGCCTTGGAAGCCCAACAGCCCAGGCGGGGCGAACACGCCCGAGCCGCCGGGCGCATAGCTCAAGCGCGCATCCTGGGTGACGGCGACGACGCCGGCCCGCCCAGGCCGCCACGAGCCAGCCAAAAGCTCATCGCCGCGGCGACCCTGATTCGGGCCATGCCCGAACCGTCAACGCCAGAGGCGCGCAGCATGCGGCGCCAGGTGCAGGCCCTTGTCGAAGAAGCGGCCGTTCAACAAGCGGAAAGCTCCGCCTCCCGCATGCGCCACCAGGACAGTCCGAAAGCCGGAAGCGGCAGGTGGGATAGGGAGCAGTCCGTCCACACCCCGCCCAGGGGCGCGTGGACGCCTCACCGTCCAATGAATGACGGAAGGGCGCTCGTGGCCGGCGGCGGCGAAACAAGGAGGTCCGCGAAGGACCGACTTGTAGACACGCGGGGCGCCGTCGACGATGGCGACGCACGCAACATCCTGAACAGGAAGAGGCAAGACGCGACGCCTCCCCGCAGCAGGCACCCCCGACGGGGAGGTCGCTATGACAGCGAGGAGGACACACAAGCGCAGCTCGCGCAAGTACAAGAGCTGGAAGCCAAGCTCCAACAGGAGCGCCAGCAGGTACAAGAACTGCGCGCAGCCTTGGAAGCCCAACAGCCCGGGCGGGGCGAACACGCCCGAGTCGCCGGGCGCATAGCTCAGGCACGCATCCTGGGTGACGGCGACGACGCCGGCCCGCCCAGGCCGCCACGAGCTAGCCAAAAGCTCATCGCCGCGGCGACCCTGATTCGGGCCATGCCCGAACCGTCAACGCAAGAGGCACGCAGCATGCGGCGCCAGGTGCAGGCCCTTGTCGAAGAAGCGGCCGTTCAACAAGTGGAAAGCTCCGCCTCCCGCATGCGCCACCAGGACAGTCCGAAAGCCGGAAGCGGCAGGTGGGATAGGGAGCAGTCCGTCCACACCCCGCCCAGGGGCGCGTGGACGCCTCACCGTCCAACGAACGACGGAAGGGCGCTCGTGGCCGGCGGCGGCGAAACAAGGAGGTCCGCGAAGGACCGACTTGTAGACACGCGGGGCGCCGTCGACGATGCCGACGCAACCAAACAAACGAAATCTCCTCTTGGCCCGACCAATTCGTGTTAGTGGTCACCCTGCAGCCCAGGTACGGACGCCCCCTGGACCGGACCAGCGCAAAACGTCCGCACCACCACGAGAAGGGTCGTTCATCATCACCAAGGACCCCGAGCCTGGTGCTTGCGAGGCGAGCGGGCGAGCGAAAGGGGCGAAGCTGTCACTAGCACCCGAAAATGGCAAACAGCTACGTTATCCCTATCCCTAAATCTCTTACCGTTTTTTCTCGCAGATACTTTATGTTTTTAGTTAACAATAACGAGAAGTTTTCGAAATAGAATTTCCACAGTAAGGAACAGCTTGCTTGGAATTGTGAAATTGTATCTCGCAGGAACTCCTCCTTATTGAAGGGGTGCACCATAGTGATCCAGGCTACCCTTTTGAACATGCTACGTAGCTCTGTGCTGTCATAGACATTTCTGACGAGGGTGGTCTTCCCAATACCAGTGTCCCCATGAACTGAGAGTGCCACACGCTCTGGATTATTCATAGTTATCCAACTTTTCAGTTCTTTGACCTCATCGTTCCTCCCGATAAATTCCGAACTACTCACGAATTCGAAATACCCGGCCACAATCTTTGGAAGAGCTAAGAGTAGCACATCAGAACAACCAAACAAGTGCGAAACAGACGATCGGCTTTTAAATTTAGTTTTTATAAATATATATATATAAGATACATTTGAAGCCCGAGTTTTTCAGGCTCCATCCCACTGCGAGGGCACGGTGGACTCGGCAGCAAGGGTCGAGGGAACCGACGAAAGCGCCCCGGGACCACTCTCCTCGCCGCTCACCGAAGCGATGTCGTTCTCGAGGGCCGCCACGGCGTCGGCCTCCGGGTCGGCCTCGACTTCAGCAGCGGTCGCGGTCTCTGGCTCGGCGTCAGCAGGCACATCTTCCTCCTCCTCGGGGAAAAGATCGTACCGGAACTTGAGGGTCAAGGCCGCTGCAGCGCTCTCGGCACCGTCATCAGCCTCCTCGAGGGCGGCGAGGGCGGCGTCATCATCCAGGACAGCCTCGCAGACGCCGACGAACGCCGCCGCTTGCGAGATTGCGTTGGGGGAGAAGTTGTGGAGCTCCACGCCGTAGTAATGGCAGAGCCCCCGCATGAACTGGCTCGCGGGCGCGTTGAAGCCCCGCTCGTGGAAGCGAATAAAGCTCACCACGTAGCCCGCCGGCGGATTCGGCGCCCTGGCCGCCAGCGCCGGAACGATACACGCAGGCCGCGCTGAATCGCCCCGGGGCGACAGTTGCCCGCCATTCACCAGGCCTTCCAGGAGGTGCTCGGTGGCGGTCGATGGAGTCCACTCCGTGGCACCCTCAAGGACAACCATGGCGAGAAGAGGAGCTTAGGCGCGGGGCGAAGGTGGCGAGATGCGAGCAGAGCACGACGCGCAGGCTGGAGGCGGGCACTAGGCACGGGCGAAAGCTGGAGCGAGAAATTGCGCCCAAAAAGGCTCCGCGCGGATACCGGATCACGTTTGGGAGCCTGGAGTTCGAGGCGACCGGTGAGGGCTTCCTCATGCGGCTCGCCTCCTCTCGCTCCGTCGCGGCATCGCGTTCCTTCTCCGCGCGCGCCTTGGCCTCCCCGTGCGCTCGGGCCGCCGCCTCCGCCTCCCTGGCTCGGACGGTGAGCCGGGTCACCTCCGTGCCCAAGTCGGCGTTCGCCTGACAGAGCCGGCGGAGGTCGGTGTGCAATTCCGCAATGCATGCGGTCTTGTCCGCCGCCTCTTGCCGAAGGACCTACTCGAAAGGCCACCAAGATCAGGCCATGAAACCTAAAACACCTCGAAACACTAAAGATAAAAGCAAGAGTACCTCGAAAACCTCCAGCGCTTGCCTGGAGTAAAGGTCAGCGGCGGCTGAGATGGCCCGCTCCAGGTCCGTCCCGATCCGCTCGGCCTGAGCCCATATCTCGTTTTCTTCGGCCGCGCTCCGCCAGACCTGAGCGGGGACACCGGGCCCCCTCGGCCACTCGCTCGGCGTGCGCCGATCCTGGAGCTGCGCCGCCTCAGCAGCGTCCCACTCGGGCGTCCCTCGGACCGTGGGCATCTGCGGCGGCCCCTGAGACAGGAACCGCGCCGCCGACACCTCGGCAGCAGAGTCCCCGATGAGGGCAGCGCGCCGGCCGCCGCCTGGAGTTGGCGGGGCGACCGCCTCCTGCCCTCGACCGGCAGGAACCGAAGCGGCGGCTCGGCCTCCACGACCGCCAACCTCCGCCGCCAGGGCGCCATGCCTCGGCCCCGCCTCGACAACCAGGGCACATCTTGCCCCGGCTCCATCGTTGGAGGCGTCCTCTCCTCCCCCGCCGGTCCGGAGCCTCGCGCCCCCGGCGCCGGTTCTGCCGGCGTCACTTCGAGCGCCGCTGCGGGCGCGGAGCCCCGCGCGAACGTGCCTCCCCGGTGAGGGGAATCGGACCCCCCGACCTTCAGCGCCTTTTTGGGCGCAAGATCAGGGGGAGCCCTGGTACGTCCCGAGCGCTGGACCAAGAAGAGGGAAACATAGGTCAAAAGAGAAATCGTATGGAAAAACGGGATCGAGAGAGATCCAAGGAAGAACTCACCGGATACAGCCTCGCAGCTTCCGCTTCGAGCCACTTGAAGAAGGGGCCATCCTCGAACTCGAGGCCCCCTCGGATCACTCGGGGGCTGCGAACCCCCCGAGCCCTCGACGCTCGGACGCGACGCCGCGCGCTGAGCCGGCGCGACCACCGCCCGCGCCGCCGCCGACGCGACGTTGCCCGGAGCCGCCGCGGCCTCGTCCAGCAGCGGCGCGGCCACCTCTGTTGCCTCGACGGCGGGTCCCGCCCACCGCCGGCAATCTCCTCCTCGCTCTCCTCCTCGCCCTCCTCCCCGCTCGGGAGTCCTCGGGGGCGACGGCGTCTCCCCGCCGTCCCTCTTCCACCGCGGAGCGCCGCTTGGTGCGCGTCCCGCCGGGCCTGCCTCCTACGACTGCTGGCCCTTCTCGCCTCCTTCGCCTCCCTCTCACGGTCGCGGCGGGCGCGATTCGCGGCCCGCACCTCCGGAGTTGGCGCTACGGAGCGGTAGAGGCCGCAGTTCACCCCCTGAAATCACGACAAAATCACAAAGAAGTTCCAAAAAGGAGACGACAAAAAGGAAAGGAGGGACTCACCGACAGGATGTGGCCCTCGTCAGGGCGTAGCCGGAACGACCGGAGGTCGCTCGGCATGGTATCGGGGTGGACCGCCGTCCGCACCCGCGTGACGACATACTCCTCGAGGAGCGGCTCCGCCAGCATGCGCGACGCTGCCAGCGCCGCCGGGTCCGCTCCCTCCGTCATCCTGAACAGAGGGAGTGGCCTCTCCATGAGGGGGACCACGCGGCGGCGGTGGAAGTGCGCAAGCACGTGCGCCACGGTCAATCCTGACCCTTCCAGGGAGCGGAGGACGTCGACGACCGGGCGAAGCCTCTGCCGCTGGGCGTCGCCAGAGACGCCGTAGCCCGAATCGGCCTTCTCCGTCAGGACCTTGCCGGTGTACTCCGGCAGCCCCAGGCCGTCGTTGCGCAGGTAGAACCACCCTTTGGCGCCACCCGCTGTTTTGGTTGTCATCTTGCAGCTCGGGTAGATGCGCTTCCTGGACTCCACGGCGCAAGCGTGAGGCCACCCGCGCACGAAGAACGGCGCACCCCCTCCCCGCGCCCGGACGTGCTGAGCTCGGCGCGGAAAGAGGTGGACCCATAGGTCCCAGTGCCTTCGACCCCCAGGACGGCCTCGCAGACGCCGACGAACGCCGCCGCTTGCGAGATTGCGTTGGGGAGAAGTTGTGGAGCTACGCCGTAGTAATGGCAGAGCCCCGCATGAACTGGCTTGCGGGGCGCATTGAAGCCCGTTCGTGGAAGCGAATAAAGCTCACCACGTAGCCCGCGGCGGATTCGGCGCCCTGGCCACCAGCGCCGGAACGATCCACGGGCCGCGCTGAATCGCCCCCCGGGGCGACAGTTGCCCGCCATTCACCAGGCCTTCCAGGAGGTGCTCGGTGGCGGTCGATGGAGTCCACTCCGTGGCACCCTCAAGGACAACCATGGCGAGAAGAGGAGCTTAGGCGCGGGGCGAAGGTGGCAAGATGCGGGCGGAGCACGACGCGCAGGCTGGAGGCGGGCACTAGGCACGGGCGCTCTCTTTTTCTTTTTCTCTTTCTTCTTTTCTTCCTCTCTTTTCTTTTTCCCTTTTTCTCCTTTTTCCTTCTCCCCTCTCCCTCCTCTCCTTCCTCTGTTTTCCCCGGCACCGGGCGCCACCGCCCAGCTCACCGGCGCTGCCGCACCGCCCTGCTCCGCCGACCGCCAGCCCCACCTCCGCTCCACCGCACGCCACCGGCGTCGTGCCGACCACCGCGGCCGTGCCACCCCGCCCCCGCAACCGCCGACACCCCGCCGTGCCGCCCTCCACCGTGGTTCCACCACCACCACCGCCGGCTCGGTCACGTACGCCCTCTGCACGCCCGCCACGCGCGTGCACGCCACCACCAGCCGCTGCCGTCCCGTACACCGCACCCGCCATCACTCCGCCACGGCCGCTGCCCTCGCGCACGCCGACACTGCCAGGTCGACCACCGCCGTGCTCTCGGTCGCGTGTGCGTCGACCGCCGACCACGCCACGCGCCGACCGCTGCCCCGCCCGTCACTGCGCCACCGCCCCAGATACATTTGAAGCCCGAGTTTTTCAGGCTCCATCCCCCTGCGAGGGCACGGTGGACTCGGCAGCAAGGGTCGAGGGAACCGACGAAAGCGCCCCGGGACCACTCTCCTCGCCGCTCACCGAAGCGATGTCGTTCTCGAGGGCCGCCACGGCGTCGGCCTCCGGGTCGGCCTCGACTTCAGCAGCGGTCGCGGTCTCTGGCTCGGCGTCAGCAGGCACATCTTCCTCCTCCTCGGGGAAAAGATCGTACCTGAACTTGAGGGTCAAGGCCGCTGCAGCGCTCTCGGCACCGTCATCCGCCTCCTCGAGGGCGGCGAGGGCGGCGTCATCATCCAGGTCAGCATCGATGAAATACCCGCGCCCCACCGCCGCGAGGTCGATGACGTAGTGCGTCGACACCACCCCAAGTGCCTTCTTCACCCCGAGGTGAAGCGCGTTTTCAAGACGCTCCGCCACGCAGCCCTTCAGGGAGCCCAGGCGGCTGGACAGCGACGACCCCGACGGCGTGTCGACGCAGTTGACGTCTCGGCACGCCATGTCGGCCGCAGCCTTGAGCTCCTCGAGCTCCCCCTGGGCCGTGGAGTAGGCAGCCTGGAGGGCTGTCACTTCGTCCGCCTTCTGGGCCTCGGCCCTCCGCAACTCTGACAAAAGCTCGGGCACGTCAGAAAGCAGTTTTCGACACAAGGAAAAGCCGAAGGAAACATGAAGTCTTACCCTTGTTGGTAGCCATCGACAAGTTCTCAAAGTGGATCGAGAGATCGGAAGAGCGT
>OAMR01000052.1:1571776-1593013 GCA_900205405.1 Echinochloa crus-galli
TTAAGTATCTTAAGGGGTGTGTCATTAGATGGAGGTATGATCATCTCATGCCTAAGCTCCCCAATAGCATACAAGACCTCCTTGAAATATCTATACACTGTCTGTGTAGACCTCCTCCAATTTTGGTGTACAACTCTATAGCGTTGGTTGTGGCCAACCATGTGAAGAAACATTGCTACTTGCTCTTCTACACAGCTATGCACACTGTCTCTCAACAAATTTCTCTCCTTAAGCAGATTACATAGCATGAAAAATGGGGCTCTCCTCATGCGTAGCATGTTTACACACTCTGTGTCATTACAGTTGTAAATCAAATCTAAGTTTTGTTGCCTTTCTGCATCCCTAGCACTCATTGGGGCATAACTAATTCGACGGCGTGAGGTTTGACCCAGCCTAAGCCTACTCAACATGAATGCATACATAGAAGCTACTAGAGCAGCTGCTCGAATGATAAGTGTCGGTGCCGGAATTGGTCGGCCAATCCCCGGCGCCTAAACAGAATGCGCTGTGTCCCGTCCCTTGACGGTTGATGCAAGGGCTTAGTACAATGAGACGGTGTTTATCCTGGTTCCGACCGTGGGGGTCGTACCTCCAGCAGAATGCGCAGCACAATGAGGCGAGGATTTATCCTGGTTCCGACCGTGGGGGTCGTACGTCCAGCAGAATGCGCTCAAGGGCGCTGTGCTATCTTGCACCGAAGTGCTTGCAGAGGGGGGCTACAAGCAAGGCGGGAGAGGAGATTTCTCCAAGTCCCTGAGAGCGAGTGTTTGGTTGTTGTCCGATGTCCGTCCCGTGTGTCCTGATCTCCCTTTTATAGACCAAGGGGAGAAAAGGAGGGGAGGCGTTTACAAGTACATGCGTGAGGTGTGCCACAGGGGGGTGTACTGGAGAGCATGGCGTCGGGCCTGCCATCGTCCTTGACCCTGGCGGAGGACTCACGTCGAGTGCTGTCCCCTGCGGGCGTCGTGGCCGTCCCTGTGCTTGGTCTATAGCGGTTTCGAGGGGTGCTGCTGTCATAGTCCATGTCCAGCTGCCCATCACTGATTGACCTCGAGGGTGGGGTAGGTGGAGGAAGGACGAGAGTCGGTAGCACAGGACCCGGGTTGGTCGTCGTCGTCGGCCACAGTGTGCGGCGTGCTTCGTTCGTCAGGGGATGGCCGAGAGTTGGCGGACTTGACCTGTCGCTTGCCGTCACCCGACCGGGAGTTGGGGGATCAGGGGCGCGGATTGACCCCTGAGAGTCCGCACAGTGCTCCGTTCCGCCGCGTGCGCTTTTTACAGTGGCGGTGAGGGCGGATGGTGACCGGAGCAGGTGGAACAGTGGGCACTGTTGATGTCTGGCGCGGTATGGGGGAAGATTGCCTTTTGACTTCGGCGCTTGACTGATGGGGCGGGCATTAATTTCCTTCGTCGGGCGGTGCGCCGAAGTGTATCGGGCGGAGGCCGCCTTGCCCACTCGAGGGGGTTCGCCGCCCCCGAGCGAGGCGGAGCTTGTTTCGCCCGCTCGAGGGGGCTCGCAACCCTCGAGCGAGGCGGAGTTGTTTGGCTCGCTCGAGGGGGCTCGCGACCCTCGAGGGAGGCGGAGCTTGTTTCGCCCGCTCGAGGGGGCTCGCGACCCTCGCGCGAGGTGGAGCTCGGGGTGAAGACGTGGTTCCTTTGTGGTTAGTGCGTTTTTATGTTCTTACAGGGTGATTACCCCGATGGTTAGGGGACCCCCTGGGTTTGTCCCCGACAACGAGGGTGCTCGCCGAAGCCCGACGCTCGGCGGCGGCGCTGCGCGAGGAAGGAGGCGTGGGGGTTCGAGAGCTCGGAGGCGAGGGATGGGTGATGGTCGTGGGGCTCTGGGCTCTGTTTATATAGGAGCTCGGGGCTGCGGGGTGGGCGTGGCACGCACGCCAAGGAGGGGCGGCGGCCGGTGATCCCCTTCCTTGCGAAGGCCCCCTTTCTTCCAACAGGGGGGGATGAGACCGATCTATACCGATTTCGAGGGGCGGACCCTGCACGGTTTCGAAACGCTTCGCGTATAGGAGGATATGTTGCGGGGAGCCCCCGAGCTCCTTGGCCCGTGTGGAGGCGATCGGAGGGGCTTCCCGTCTTTGATTTTCGACCCTCGCTACCCCCTTCGCGGGGGAGAGGGGTGAGGTCATCCGCGTAACCCTCGAATTGGGCAACGTACGCGAATACCTCGGTGAGCTGTTAGCGGGTGGTTCAAGTGGACGTCCGTGCCCCGTTCGCTAGGGGTCGGCTCGTGGTCAACGCGGGGAGCACGGAGGAGTTACCTGGCGGCGGAGGAACGAGCGAATGATGAGGGCGGAGAGGAGTGGCGGCGGGGGTGAGGATATATGGGCGGTGAATGGCGCGAAATAGGTGGTAACCCTAGGGTTTTCCCGCGTTCACGCGCCGAGCGGGGGAAAATGCCGCGCGCTCGAGCTCCTGCATCGCGCGCTCCAGCTCTCGCACCGCGCCCGCCTGGCTCCGTGGAAACGCCGAAAATATCCGCATCGGCGGAGCCTGGCTGGGAGAGGTATCTTGCACCGGCCGGGCCTGGCCCAAAGCGTCATGCAGGCAAGCAAACAAGGCCGGCCTGCATCCGGTGAGCCTGGTTGGGCTGGATGCAGGCAAGCAAACAACCCCCTGGTGATCACGGCGGGGCATGCCCTCGGAGGCTCTCGTGGCATGCGGTGAAGCGCGACGGATCAAGGAAGTCTGTCCCAGAAAGGCAGACCGCGGCGCGCACGGCGGCGCTCCGGCGAGCCACGGCATGCGGAGGAGACGGCGCCGCCGGCTCTCGTAGCTATCGGTGAAGTGCGGCAGGACACCGGATGTCCGTTCCAGACCGGTAGACCGGCGCGGCGGTGGCGTGGCGGCGACGACCAGGGTGGACGGTAAACTAAATGACAACCGGGGTGGACGGTATTTGAAATACCGACCACCCTGGGTCCCTGGCTGCCGTTAGATCGAGCACGTGCGGTTCAGATCGAGGGAGGTTTTGTAAGGGCGGGGACTCGGTCATCGCTAGCCGGCGCGGGAGCTAGGTGGCGCCGTGCTGGAGGCCGGACGGCGGGACCGTGATGCAACGCGGAGGCGGTGATCGGACTCGGCGGCGTCTGTTCGCCTGCCTACGGCGCGCGTCGGAGACCTCGCCGGCGTCCGCTTGCCTGGTCAAGTTCTTAACACGGCCTAGTCACAGACAGAGAGCCTGACACTGACAGGTTGACAGCAACAAGCCTGTGGCACTGTACTCAGAAGAGTTCACCGTTCAAACTGGCGGCCTTAGATGAAAAAAAGCAACTTCTAAATTTACTATGCAAAAATAAGACATCACATCAAGATGTCATAACATGCATGGAGTACTAAATGTAGATAAAATCAAAAACTAATCGCACGATTTTGTTGTGCTCTGCGAGACGAACATATTGAGCCTAATTAATCAATTTTGGACAAATTTTCACAAATACAAACGAAATGTTACAGTAACGCAATGATTACGAAGTGACGTCGTACTCCTAAATTCACCCTCCAAATATTCAACATCTAAACAAGGCCGTAACTGCGTTTTTGCATCGCCGCCGGCTCCAAACATCCAGTCACAGTGGGTCAGTGGGATATGGATCAGAGTCAGAAACTGGAAGCAGCTAAGGTCGAGCGTTTTGCGTGTTCGTTTGTTCAGAGTTCAGGCTACGCATTGCAGATGTGCATTGCAGCATCAGAAACTCCTGTTTTCAAAGGAAACTAAATCTTCAGAGGTGCAGTACCACGGCAGGATGTGAACACTTTCTGCGGGTGCATCAGGCCAGGAACACACGAACTTCAGATTTTTAGATCATGGACTGGCACCCTCTAAAAGTTCAGTTAGACACAGCGACTGCATATGCAGAGCGCGAGTGTTAGTTGCAGTGTGTGACTCCAGAAAAATTAAGGCCCATTCCCATCCCGAAGTGATATCGAAACATACAGTAACATGTGATGTTCTTTGGCAGAAGAAACAGATCCGATCACATGCAGTGTCAACGATCTCGATCTGCAGTGACTCCATGCCCCCACGCAGTCCAAAACCATAATCTGCTTCCGCTTTCTAGCGGTCCTGCTCTTTCTCAAGCGTCGCTTTTGTGCTTCCCCTTCGTCTTCGTCGTTCCCGTTCCATGACTCGGTGATTACTCAAGGGTACTGGGAAAGAACTCCTTGTGCCACTAGGCCATCAAGTGTCACCGATGTCTCCAGCCATCCGTTCTTGACACAATCTGATGTCCACCTTGTTTACCCAATAGGCCAGTACCCAAGCATGGTATGCAAGCCTCTCGTAAACATGTTCCCCAGTTGGTGAACAACTATTGTGCTGGTTTGCTGACCAAATGCCCCAGGAATGGCTGCCTGGTGTTTTGGTTCATTGAGAACCATGAATGTCAGAGATGAGCATAGGAAAGTGCAAGAGATTTTAGCAACATGATTTTGGAGTTCATATGGGTTTGAATTTTGTTCAGAATTAGGTATGATGAGGAGTAGCATAATGCCTGCAAACAACAACAAAATCAAATCAAGGTACTGCTAACTGTTTTTTCACTTTTTTTAAGAAATTGAGGTGTTGGTAATTGGTATCCACACGATAGCTCAATTTTCACACTGAAGGCAATCTACAACTCAAATGTGTGTGTTGTAAAGAGTTGAGCATGCTGCATGCACCCCAATTTTCAGAACAGGACACATGAAAGAACAGGTTGTATGCTGGACAGGACAGAGCAAAGGCATTCCGTCCAGATTCGAAAGCAAAGGCATTCACAACTTCAGCGAAAAGCATGGCATATATGACATATAAACACTGTGAGAAACCCAAATAACCAAACTTGTTCGACAATATAATAATGACAGGAACAGACACAATAGTGTAAAGAGACCCAAACAACCAAACTTGTCCGATAATAATAATAATAATATAGTAACAGTAATGTAAACTTTAACTTCTAGCCAAAATATACTATCTATATGATGATAAACCATCCACGAATCGACCATTTATTTCTTCTTTGCTGCAGCCTTGGTGACCTTGGCTCCCGTCGGGTCCTTCTTCTCCACGCTCTTGATCACGCCAACGGCCACCGTCTGCCTCATGTCGCGCACAGCAAACCGCCCCAGTGGCGGGTACTCCGAGAAAGTCTCCACCACCATGGGCTTGGTCGGGATCATCTTCACGAACCCAGCGTCGCCGTTCTTGAGGAACTTAGGGGCGCTCTCCAGTTCCTTGCCGGAACGCCTGTCGATCTTCGTCAGCAGCTCGGAGAACTTGACGGCGATGTGGGACGTGTGACAGTCCAGCACCGGGGCGTAGCCGTTGCCGATCTGCCCTGGGTGGTTCATGATGATAACCTGCGCCGTGAAGTTGGCAGCCTCCTTGGCTGGGTCGTCCTTGGAGTTGGACGCCACGAACCCACGCTTCAGGTCCTTCACCGCCACGTTCTTCACGTTGAACCCCACGTTGTCACCAGGCAGCGCCTCCTGCATCGACTCATGGTGCATCTCCACAGACTTCACCTCCGTCGTCAGGCCTGTGGGACCAAAGGTGACCACCATGCCAGGCTTCAGGACGCCGGTCTCCACACGGCCCACCGGGACGGTGCCAATGCCGCCGATCTTGTACACGTCCTGAAGGGGAAGGCGCAGGGGCTTGTCTGATGGGCGCTTCGGCTCGTTGATCTGGTCCAGGGCCTCAAGAAGGGTAGGGCCCTTGTACCAGTCCAGGTTAGTCGACCTCTCGATCATGTTGTCTCCCTCAAACCCAGAGATGGGCACGAAGGGGATCTTGTCAGGGTTGTACCCCACCTTCTTCAGGTAGGACCCCACTTCCTTCACGATCTCGTCGTACCGAGCCTTCGAGTACTTGGGGGTGGTGGCATCCATCTGAATTGTCAGTACATGCAAGATTTCATTAGCAATTAGTGTAGAAGATCATCAAACCAAGAGCAAGAGCAAGTAGTATGCACTGTTGAAACAGAATGCTGTTACCTTGTTGCAGCAGCAGATCATCTGCCTGACACCAAGAGTGAAGGCAAGGAGAGCATGCTCACGGGTCTGACCATCCTTGGAGATACCAGCCTCAAAGCCACCAGTGGTGGAATCAATGATGAGCACGGCGCAATCAGCCTGGGAAGTCCCGGTGATCATGTTCTTGATGAAGTCACGGTGTCCAGGAGCGTCAATCACAGTGCAGTAGTACTTGTTGGTCTCAAACTTCCACAGGGCAATGTCAATGGTGATACCCCTCTCACGCTCAGCCTTGAGCTTGTCAAGAACCCAGGCATACTTGAAGGACCTCTTGTTCATCTCAGCGGCCTCCTTCTCGAACCTCTCGATGACACGCTTGTCAATGCCTCCGAGCTTGTAGATGAGGTGGCCGGTGGTCGTTGACTTGCCAGAGTCGACATGGCCGATGACCACAATGTTGATGTGAACCTTCTCCTTGCCCATTGCTACAGGCCTGTATGCAGAAGAACAGAAAAAAGTCCAAAGCTCAATCTAACAGAAAAGCCAAGGCTCAGTCTAACAGAATGTGGACACTGACTACCAGAGGCATGAACAAAATGTTACATTGATTATTTGTTGAAAAAAAAACAGAATGCATAGTTAGTCAAGACCAATATTCATCTGTAATTACATACAAAATGAGCAATCTACCGGACTAAAATCAGATTCAGCAGAGTCAATAGCAATGATATAATAAAGGGTGTAGAACAAATACACAAGCAACAAAACTAGTACTCAATAGGTTGCCATGTTTATCATCTAAAAAAAATAGATTGCCATGTTAAGCAGCCAAGCATGGTCTAATCCGAGAATAGGAGGATCAGCAGGCGAGGCGAGTGCTTGGCATGGCAATCTAATCTTGCAGTGTAGCAAACTGGAGATGAACAGGAACAACGATAATTTTGTTGTGTCAAGAAGAATTGAAGCGCCCAATAGGATTCGAACCTATATCAGAAGGCCCCGCATGGAGACCCTCAGTCTTTACCATTAGACAATGGGCACTTATCGCATCTCCAGTTTGCTAGTCAATCCTATGGCGGACGATAATCTAACTAGTCTCTGAAAACCTCATGGGCGATTAAATCTTTTCTAGTCCTATGAGCTATGAAATCTCCTCTAGAAAATATCTCCTCTAGAAACCCATGAGCGATTAAATCTTATCTCTGAGCGACTGACTGATACAGGACGCATAATTTTGGGAACAAGATGTCAAGGCGCAGCAGACAAATTATATAGGAAAAAGTCTAATTCACCCCCCAACTTATGGTGGGTGGAACACATCACCCCTCAACCTATGAAAATAAATTTTTTACCCCCTGAACTTTCTAAAACCGGACAAATCACCCCTGAAGCAGTTTTGAAAAATTATAATAAATCACAGAAAAATCATAAAATGGAAAATCAAATTGTGTTGGACTCCAAATGAGTAGATCTACGCAGTGAATATATATATGGTATGCTTTAGTACAATTTTTTTCCTGTAACTTCAGATCTATGCTTTTCTTCATAGCTGTAAAAAATGTACTAAAACATATCATATTATATGTTCACTGCGTAGATCTACTCATTTGGAGTCCAAGGCAATTTAATTTTCCATTTTATGATTTTTCTATGATTTATTATGATTTTTCAAAACTGCTTCAGGGGGCGATTTGTCCGGTTTTAAAAAGTTCAGGGGGGTAAAAAATCTATTTTCATAGGTTGGGGGTGATGTGTTCCACCCATCATAGGTTGGGGGGTGAAGTAGACTTTTTCCAATTATATATGCGTACTATGCGTAAGACAAAAATGAAAAACAGAGGAACAATCAACACGCAAACAATAAATAATCAGTAAGCAAATTGAGCCATGGATAGAGGGGAGGAGCAGCTGATCAGTTACCTCCCGAGCAGGACCAATTCGAGCAAGTCAACAGAGCAGGGCAGACAAGGGCGGCGGCGGTGGTTGCATCGAGGTGGGAGAGGATGCTCTGTGCCTCTGTTTATATAGTGCCGCCTGGTTTTGCCGCGGCCCTGTGATGGTGCACCGTGGCCCTCCGATCCTCATCCTGCGGACTTCAGCTCATCCAGCTTTCGTAGCGCCTACGAACGCCGCCGCAAGATTTTTCTTTCTTTTTTTAGGGGGAGAAGATTTTTCATTCTTTCGTGGCGGCTACTCAGCCTGACTTTCCTTTTTTTATAGTATAGATAATTTTTCTTTTCTTATTCTTTTTCTTTCATTTTTCTCGTTAGGGCCGGAGAGGGAAGTCAAATCAACACACTGCACGTCAGTCCCTGGGCCTACTTTGTTTTCCTTTTTTCTTTTGATAATCCACTTTGGGTTTCGATTGCATTCGGCTCCGCACTTGGGTAAAGGTTTGGTTTATGTTCCATTTATTAGGTCATGACATGTGACAGCCCAGGCCACCACCACCACAATTCACAATCTTGGTCACTGTCATCCCAGTCTAATATCTTCTCTTGTCTGATTGAGAAAGTGCCACATATTAACAGTTCTGTTTTTTCAAAGAAAAAAGAAATCCTCTGACTAATTTCACCAGCATAGGATAGCCATGATCACAGCACAGTGATGAAAGAAGTTATCAGTGGCGTCGAAAGCTGATTTGGCATAAAATTTCCGTATCAGCATGTCAGAGCCTCCAGCCACCTGGAAAGCAGGCATGAGGTCCTCATATGCGTATTCAGGCAGACCTGCAGATCAACAAGAGCAATATTTAACCTCATGCTCCCTCCGTTCTGAAAAAACTGACGTTTAGGACAGCGACACAGTCTATAAAACACAACTCTGACCTCTTGTTATTATAAAAATATTTATCAAAGAGTGATATATGTATACTTTTATGAAAGTATTTTTCAAGATAAATCTATTCATATAGTTTTCACATTTGTAAACTTAACAATTTAGAAGTTATTGATGATTTATATTCCCAATGTTTGACCCAAACATTGTCCTAAACATCAGTTTTTTCAGAACGGAGGGAGTATATCTATGGTTTCTTCTGAAATAAAAGTCAAATTATATTGACACTACACAAAAGTTGTTTCGGTGATTTATAAAATTGTCAGCTACAGATACTGGTCAATGCAATTTTCAGTGGAAAGCTGATACACAAAATTACTTGGATGTTGGATGGATCCTCAAAGTGTGCACCTTCCTCACGATCCTCAAAGCACGCACCATCCTCGCCGTAGCAACAAAAAAAAATGGCTATCTTCGCTAGGGATTGATCTTTGCTGGGGATTGAATGATCAAAAATGTATGGCTTATTGCTACACCCTTTGGTCGTCTTGTAGTACCTGAATCAGAGTAGCTTATCGTATCAAAAAAAAATGGCGATCTTTGCTAGGGATTGAATGATCAAAGATGTATGGCTTATTGCTACACCCTTTGGTCGTCTAGTATACCTGAATCAGAGTGGCTCGAACGCTGTAGGTCCTCTCACACTCCTCTTGTTACAACCAAAATAGCAAGATTGAAGACAGAACATGCACTGATGGACATGCATAAATGCTTAGATGCTGCACATTTTTATCAACTTCATACCGATACGTATTAACCCAACACGAAAAAAGCTGAAAGTAGAAGCCCGCTCCAGCGCATGCCTGTGCTGAATCCTCAAGCTGCACGAGGTCCAGTACAGTGGCATGCCAGTTCTGAAACCGTCGTTTCATGTAGCTGATACCTGAAGCTTGGGACAGACTTCTCAGGAACAAAACGAAACACTAGAACCATGCCTGGCAAGCTTCGCATAAACTAGCAGACCGCAGTTGTATTTCACAAAAACCAAAAAGACTTGCACGCAGAGAAGCCACAAGTCCACAACCACAGGAAAAAACGAGCAATAGCAACATCTTGCTTAACATAAGATACGATAGTCAATTACACACTAGGACACCAACATGGTTCTTTGTCCACTAAAAAACTCGATACACTAAATAACAATGCAACAGTACTTTTGGTGTTTAAATCATAACAAAAACCAAAACTTGCAGCAGCTTGACGATCTGAGCAGCTCTAGTCGAACAGGCTGAAGCCCATGTCATCATCGGACTCCTCGGCAGGCTCTTCAGCCTTCTTCTCTTCTTCCTTGGGAGCAGCAGAACCAGAGTCCGCAGCAGCAACAGGGGCAGCAACAGCAAATTTGCTCGGGTCCTGCAAATCAACATCATATAGTTAGGACCAGCTCAATTGCTCAAACACAAACTTGCAAATTTACAATGATCACTTGTAATCCTCTAATTGCTACTGAACAGACAGGTTATGTGGTAAGAAAAGTCAGGCATATCCAAAACCCTAGAAAACAATTTCCATATCACTGAGAACCAGAAGTACAAGTTATTGGAAAACTATGAAACAGTAACAGTATTTACCTTGAGGTACTCCTTGATCTTGTCAGCATGCGGGTAGGAGTAGTCAGTCTCCACAGCAACAGCAAGCACATTCTTGTACCCATTGATGAACATGTGGGGCACAGCAGCAAGAGTCGGGTATGAGAGTGCCAGGGACAGAGATGCAACCATGGAGACACCCATGGCAAACTTCTCAACCAGGTCATCCTCAGTCAGGTCAAGCACCTCAGGGCTGAAGACCGACCCGTCCTCGTAGACATTGGTGATCTGAAGACCATACGAGAAGGGACGGATACCCAGCTTGGCAAGAAGGGCCGACTCAGATGAGCCAACCTTGTCACCCTTCTTGATCAGTTCCACAGGGGTGATAATTTCCACAGTACCCTTGTTAATCTTGGTGGGGATGTTGAGGACCTGAAACAAACCATAGGTGTGAGTTTGCTGTGCTTGTAAGGGTTATAGGAAATTAAATTGCCATCATAGCTCACCTGGAAGAAAGAGGTCTGGGAGGGATCCAGGCCAGTGTTGCCAGGGGGGACAACGACATCAACAGGAGCAACCAGCCCAACACGAGCAGGAGCACCAACCTGACAAGGATGAGTTGACATTAGTATTCTATAGATAAAAGATGCTCTAACTAAACTTTAGCTGAACTGCTATGGCTGAAGGAGCAACAATTACCTTGGAAAAGCATCCACAAATGACTTTATTAACAAAGAATTACAAACATCATAACCAGCCTCGATTGACAGAACTTGACATTTAATCCCAAACTAGTAAGTTGTATTCAATGAGTATCAATATGAATTTGTCTATTTGGTGGTGGATTCTATCAATCATTCAGAATCATGTGGATTCCATACCAAATTGATTTTACAAAGATGAAACTTTATCTAACTCCAGTAGGTTATCACAAATAACCAATCACATGACAATTAACATCTTAAACCTAAAAAACATAAAAGTAAAATCCTGAAAATAAAATTACCTAAACATTTCATCTGAAACTAAAATTCAATGTCCAGGATAATCACAGTAATATGCAGCCGTGCCTTAACCAACAAAGCGACTACAAAACACAATCATGCAACATGACATAATAGCAAAATGTAACTGATGGATTATGAACAATCAGTAAACTTGGTGCAACACATAAAAGTAGAATCAGGAGACCTGACTAACTCCCAATGCAACTGAAGCGTGATTCTTACTACAGGCATTGCACACATTGGACTTCTACGGACAATGCAATCAAGTTCTGTTCAGACTGTACTCCATTAAATCCCCACTCGGGACAGTCAGATTGCACTTGCAAGCTACCAAACCATACATCTACAATTCATAAGAGTCAACTTGATCGCCGACAGGGGGCTAACAGTATATGCGAGGAAACAGAAATTCACCTTGTACTTGGCGACCTCCTCGCGAACCTCCTTGAGGTCTCCCTTGGTGAAGATGAGGCCGACGTTGCCGACCAGGAGGTCCATGAGCGAGTCGAAGGTGTGGTTCCCCGTCTTGTCGGCGTAGGCCTTGATGCAGCGCCTGATGAGGGTGTTCTTCCCCATGAGCACCACGGAGTCACCCCTCAGCCCGCGGCGGATGTCCTGGAGCTGCTTGGAGCCGACGTTGTCGGCGAGGGCGATGAGCACCTTGGTGTACTCATCCAGAAGGCTGCAGAGCTTGCGGTCGTACGCCTGCTTCTTCTCCGCCTTGGTCCGCTTGATCGCCATTGCTGCAGAGGAAACCTAACCCTAGCTAGACGCGGCGGCGGATCTGTGGGGGTGGAGATACACGGAGGCGGAGGACCAAGCCTTCAAGGTAGCAGAAGGGCAAGGCGGACGGCTTGCGGCGGCGGCGTCGCTTTAACCTGGGGAACGCAAGCGGCGGCCGTGGCTTTTATAGTGTGGGGAGGCGGGGGCGCTAGGGTTTCCATTCGTGGCCGGCAAGATGTTGGGCTGCGGGAGTTGTGCATGGGCTGCTGTAACTGGGCCGGTCTTCTTTTCGAGGCAAGTCGTTGAAGAAGCAGGCTGCTCAGTGACAAACAGATTCAACAGTGCATTCCCGTTCAGTTTTTTTTTTTTTGCTGAATTTCATTCAGATGAAAAACGCGTTTATTGATTTATCCTGTGATCAATACTTGGGACGCCCAATTTCAGAAACGGGTATTTTTCGAGGTGTAGACGGTGCTGGCACAGCAAGGACGCACTGCAAACTGAAGCTATGGTGGCGCATTCAGGCCTCAAAGCAATCTTGCAGAGAGTTTGCTAAATTTCGTAGGATACTGCTAGTGCTAGTAAATTCTTTTGAAATTGAATATCTGACAGCATGGAACGGATGGAACGTTCCTCCAATGCGGAAAAATGCTGCTGACACTGGCTTGCAAATCCAAGAGCTATGAACATGATGAGTTTATCAGAAGAAGATGACACATCAGCATCACTTAGCTTGACAGATGCATTGATGCCAATGGAAAATAGAAGCAGGAGCAGCCAACATACATGCAAGTCTCGGTCAACGGTCATAGAAAGCGCCAAACATTTTTATTTTTGTCAGATACATGCAAGCTAATACAGTATGTATCATGAGGATAATGGACAATGTATACTGGGATAACAAAGAACATGACTGTTAGAATTAATGGACATATATAGTTGACCAGTGGGATACAATAGTACGGAATAAGCATCAGCACAGTGCAACAAAAAATGATTTGATTAATCTTCACAGTAAGTTTCACAGACTTTTGGAGCAGGAGGGGACAATGACAACAGCATCCACCAAATCCTTTACAATGCAGTGATACTACTACTAATATTGAAGGATATGAGAAGACAGTGAAATGCATGTACTGTACAGTAATAAAAAACAACACAACTGCTTTGTCACCTCAAGGATATATGGAAATTCGCATACAAGGGTATGGCTGTACTCACAGAGAGAAAGGGCCTAAACAAAATAATGTTGCCTTGATATATATGATTTATCCTATGTAATAGAAAATGTAATAACACGCCGTCAGGATAAGCAGCAGAGCCTCTTGCAAGTTGCCAGATGAGCATTTGCTGATTGTTGTACTATGTCTCTCAGACTCTCACTGACACCCGTTAATCAGCAGCAAGCTGATTATCCACTAGACCATGATTAATCTGCCAATAATCGAATCATTCCAATTCCAACTAAACAACTTGTAATAGGCAAACCCAAGAATTGCAGCCGCCGGGTGGAGAAAAAACAATGTGCGAGTCGGACGGCCTAAATAGATCATATGGCCACAACTACACGGGGGAGGTTTGCTTGTTAGTTACCTTGCCATTTTCATTCCAAGCACGAAGCCACTATTGACACCTATACGGAAAATGGTGTTAGTAACTGCATGCGTTCTAGGTCGTTTTAGTATTTCTAGATATGTAATATTTGCTATATAGTATTAAGATATAAATCATGTCTATATTCATATAGCAAAAGCTACATATATAGAAAAGTCAAAACGACGTACACTTTGAAAGGGAGAAAGTACATCAAAAGAATTAGGGTAGCACTAGCGCCCGAACGTCCGACGGCAGCTAAAATATCAGACGGTACTGTAGCATGCGGACGGTGTAGCATGCGAAAATCCCACCGCAACAGGCATGTAATGTTGCATGCAACATGTGAACTTTTTACGACATCTAAAAATAACATATGCAACATCACGAAACAATATCTGAAACATGAAAAGCCATCGGTTGCAATATCGGGGACACATATAGAAACGCACGCCATCGAATATCATCTAGATGCTACAAAAGTTGAGTAAAAATTCCCGCCGCAACATGAAAACATGTTTCATGAAACATCCAATCGAATTTCATATGAAACATCCAATCAAACTTCATACAACATCAATATAAGGCTATTGCGACATCAAAATTATGCAGCTGCAACATTGAAAAAAATCATTGCAACCAATGTAATATCTATGGACACGATTTCAACACAAAAAATCTAAAATCATCATTGCTGCAACATGCCAAGAGCGCAGATGCAACATCGATAAACAATGATTACAACATTCAGAAAATCTCAAAATTAGCAACGCGAGGAGGAAGGACGCCCTGGCCTAAAGCACGGCTCGCCCCATCGCCCGGCCGCAGGGGAGCGACGGTTCACACTCACCATGGTGGATTGCGCGGTGGCAGCCACGGCCGCGGATGAGGGGGCAGCGGTGGCCGCAGAGAAAATGGGCATCGGTGGCGGCGCCTGCGGAGGAGCGGCGCGGCGCAGAGACGAGGGAAGCCGCCTCGACGCGAGGACGGCGGCAGCGACGACGATGGCAACGCGGAGGAGGAGGTCGATGCAGAGGAGCTTGACGCGGAGGATTGGCGGCGCTAGCAAATCCATGGCCGATTCGGGCCGGTGACGATGAATCCATGGCGGTGCGAGCTCGCCGCTCATCTTCTCCATGCCCGGCGGCAGGAGCTCTCGACGCGGAAGATTGGCGGCGCCAGCAGATCCATGGCCGATTCGGGCCGGCGACAGCGGATCCATGGCGGTGCGAGCTGGCCGTTCATCTTCCCCACTCCCGGCGGCAGGACCTCAGCACGAGCTCCACTGCTGGTGGTGCGCGTGGAGAGGATGCGGCGGCACGGGGGAGCGGGGAGGGGCGGCGCCGGTGGTGTCGGGAGCAGGGAGGAACAACGCCGTCCGTGGCGTTGTGAACGAGGCGGAGGGAGGCCGCGTCGGGAGCGAGATTTTTTTTTTTGGAAACTGACGACGCAGATGTTAACGGGGAGGGCTAAAACAAATAGGAAAGCGGTGGTGGCCTGATGGGGCGTCCGATATTTTCGTGGCCCTCGGACGACCGTGGAGAAGCATTACCGAAAGAATTAATACGGCCTACATTTTGATGACACGCAACATCCAAGACAACGAAAATTTTGAAAGGACGGACTATGCTATGAGTTTATATGGATTCGTACTTTCCATTATTGGTTCTCCATCAATTACCCGATTATATTTTGTAACATCTACATTGATACCCCAATTTAATAACAAACAAAACTGGTCAGCTCTTGATAGCCTATCAAAGAAAATTACCTCCTTCTGGACGTTGTACTTGTTTTTGTTGGAAGTCTCAAAAAATAGTTGACCAATCAAATATCAATAGAAAATGTAATAGCCGGACGACGTCGTGATAAGCAAGAGAGTCACACTTGCAGGCTGCCAGATGAGCATTTGCTGTGCGTACTACGGGAAACGAGAAAGAAAAAGCTCAGTAAAAATGTCACATAGGACACTGTAGCGCACTGTAGCACTTTTCGTTTGTTTGTAGTAAATATTGTCCTATCATGATCTAATTAGACTCGAAAGATTCGTCTCGTCGTGTACATCAAAACCATGTATTTAGTTTTTTATGTACCTACATTTAATACTCCGTGCATGAGGAGAGAGATTTTATGTGATAGGTGAATAGTGAAGTTTGGAGATAGAATTTTTGAGAAAATTTGGGAACTAAACACAGCCTACGTCTCGCTAATCGACACCCCATCAATCAGTAGCAAGCTCGGGAGAGCCTCTATATATATAATCACACATTCACGCCGATGTGGAGACAAGGCACACAGCAACGATACAGGAGCGAGCTTAGCCCGAGGAGAAACGACCAAGAAGCTCGCTGTTGTCTCAGGTCGGCTTCCTGCTGCTGCGCAAATGGCGCTTGTATCCGGCTGTGGCGGCGGCGCCATGCTGACGCCGCGGTTCGCGCGGCAGGTGGTGCGCGGGCGGTGGTTCATGATGTTCGCCTCCGTGCTGATCCTGTCGGCGTCGGGCGCGACGTTCATCTTCGGCATGTACTCCAAGGTGCTGAAATCTTCGCTGGGCTACGACCAGCGCACGCTCAACACGCTCGCCTTCTTCAAGGACCTGGGCTACAACGTCGGCATCCTGGCGGGGCTCATCAACGAGTTCACGCCGCCGTGGGTCGGTCTCTCCATCGGCGCTGCCATGAACCTGTTCGGCTACCTCATGATCTACCTCGCCATCGACGGCCGCACCGCCCGCCCCATGTGCATCTACATCTGCGTCGGCGCCAACTCCCAGTCCTTCACCAACACCTGCGCGCTCGTCACCTGCGTCAAGAACTTCCCGGAGAGCCGCGGCATCGTGCTCGGCCTGCTCAAGAGCTTCACCGGCCTCAGCGGCGCCATCTTCGCGCAGCTCTACCTCGCCATCTACGGCAACGACGCCAAGTCCCTCGTGCTCCTCATCGCCTGGCTACCCGTCGTCGTCTCCGCCCTCGTCGTCCACGCCATCCGCAGCATGCCCTACCCACCACGCTCCAGCAGCTCCACCGCAGCCACGAACAAAGTCTTCTTCCGGTTCCTCTACATTTCCATCGCTCTGGCTGGTTTCCTTCTCGTTATGATCGTCGTGCAGCAGCAGACCAACTTCTCCCACGCAGCCTACGCCGTGTCCGGCGCCGCCGTCCTCCTCCTCCTCTTGCTGCCCCTCGTCGTCGTCGTCAAGCAAGAGTACAAGATCCAAAAGGAGCTTGAAGAGTCTCTCCGCGAGCCCCCAGTAGTGATGACCGTCCAAGAACCAGCCGCCCTGCAGATGGCAAAGCTCCCAGAAACCATCGAAACTGAGGCAGAGGCGCCGGCACAGCAGCAGCAGCCATCGGCTCCAGCCTCGGCTCGTGCCTGAAGCACATGTTCACCCCACCGGCGCTGGGAGAGGACTACACCATCCTACAGGCGCTGGTGAGCATCGACATGCTGCTGCTGTTCCTAGCCACCATCTGCGGCGCCGGCGGCACGCTGACGGCGATCGACAACATGGGTCAGATCGGGCAGTCGCTCGGGTACCCTGCCAAAACCATCAACACCTTCGTCTCCCTTATCAGCATCTGGAACTACGCCGGCCGCGTCGTCTCCGGCTTCACCTCAGAGTTCCTGCTCTCCCGCTACAGGTTCCCCCGCACGCTGGTTCTCACCATGGTGCTCCTCCTCTGCTGCGTCGGCCACATCCTCATCGCCTTGGGCGTGCCGCAGTCTCTTTACGTTGCGTCCGTGCTCACGGGGTTCTGCTACGGCGCGCTGTGGCCGCTCGTGTACGCCATCATATCCGAGGTGTTCAGCCTCAAGTACTTCTCCACGCTATACAACTTCGGCACCTTGTCGAGCCCCATAGGCGCGTACCTTCTCAACGTGCGCGTCTCCGGCTACCTCTACGACGTCGAGGCGGCGAAGCAGCACGGCGGGACCCTGGCCGGCGTGAACAAGACGTGCATGGGCGTGGAGTGCTTCAAGAGGTCGTTCTTGATCGTCACGGGCGTCACGGCGCTCGGCGTGGTCGTGTCGCTGGTGCTGGTGTGGAGGACGAGGAAATTCTACAAGGGCGACATCTACGCGAGGTTCACGGACACTGCCAGCACCAGCAGCGCCAAGGTTCTTCCGGCTGGGGATGCCGTTGCCACGGAGGGACCGCCACGAAAGGAGGCGGAGTAAGCATCACTACAGGAAAACCGGACATCAGTACCGGTCATAGAACCCATGTCATGTTAGTATCGGTTCCCTGACCGGCAGATGCTGCCGGCCATTTAGTACTGGGCCTCCTGTCCAATACTAATGATGTCGTTTAGTGTCGATTGGTGTTACCAGTCGGTACTAAACTGCACGCCCGCACAGCAGCGCAGGACGCACAGTGTAGTAACGAATGGGGTTACCAGCCGGCACTAACATGTTTTTTCTTTTCTAGTTTCTTTCCTTTTTCTTTTTGTTTTAATGCTTATATTATTATATGCGTATATATATTATATCTCTATGTGCATATGGTAGTTATATGATATATAATACATTACTTTATAATATATATACACACACATTATCACACATCAACAATATATGTACATTTGAATTGTTAAACGTACTTCAAAATATTCGAGATATTACAAATTAATCGTCCACATCTCCGAAGCCCCTATTAGGATCTAGTATGATTGTAGTGTTACAAGTATTAAATACAGGATCTCGTACCCGACTCTAGCAGCTGTTAGGCTGGACGGGAATGAAGTTGAGGTCGTCGAATACCGGCCCAGGATGGTGTGGTGGTGGTGGCGGAGAAGGTCCGGTAATACATTGTGTAAAGAGTGTCCACCACGACTAGCTCTCTAACATTGTCTCGGCATTATTTTCTAAATAAATTATGTAAATTGCAATATTTTCATATCAACTATACCATTGGCAATTGAATTAAAAACATTGACAATTGGTATTACATATAAAAAGTATTCATTATCTTTATTAATGGGGGAAGCCTTGATGTTTGGACTAAATAGGTAATTTGGTGACATAATTTCTTCATGATAGGGTGTCCCAGAGATGGATGAACGTGCGTGCTAGTGTCATGCCAGAGTCCTGACCTTCCACATAGCTTGGACTTTGGCATGACACCAGACGTTCACACACCAAATCATCATATACACCTGCTCTCCCACTAGAGTCCGACAAACCCGAATTTTTAAGATTTTTTTGTGTTTTATATACCAATCAAACAAATATATAATCAATAATAAATAATGAATGGCTTTAGTATAATCTCTACTATGTTATAGAAATTTTTACTATTTTTCTAGAATATTCACACAAATATTCACATATAATAAATATTCTTTACAAAATCAATATCACACAAATATTCACATAAGTATGGTTTTACAATTTCCACATGTCAATATTCATATAAAAAGTTATAGTAAAAATTTTACTATTCTCTACTATGCTTTAGGAATTTTTACTATTCTTCTAGAATTTTCTATAAAATTTATAGTAATATTTTTAATTAAAGTAAAATAATGTATAAGTAAAAAAATCTTGTCACTTGAAACGGTAATTTGGTCAAATAATTAATAATTAGTAATTTGGAATGGATGGAGTAATTAGTGACAAATAAACTAAACTTTGTGCTACTGAGAGCTTACAAAATAATTTATACACTTGTCACTTGAAATTAATTAAAAATCACTCTAATAATTTGCCACATGCAAGTAATCAAATAAGCGTTGTCCTTAATTAAAATCATCAAGTTTACATATCTCTAATTAGTGTCTAAATAAAAAAATTGTGCTCGTTCTCCCTTTCTCTAAAAACTTAAATTCTCTAACTGTAGGATATGGATACCCTAGGGCCCATCACCGAGGGTGGCGGCGGCTGGCCAAAAATGATCGAGTCCTAGTAGACTCCTACTAGGACCCCCTGTTGTAAATAGTCTCATATTATAAATACTCAGATTGTAACCTTACCTTCTGGATATATAAAGGAGGGCAAGGGCCCCTATGTAGGGGCATCACAACACGGCGGAAACCATTGAAGGTCATCCAAATACAACAATACAAACAACACCACCGATACAGGACGTAGGGTATTATGCCTGCGGGTAGCCGGAACCTGTCTAAATCAGTGCCTCCTGTGTACCATCAAGCTACTAGCTCATCAATCGCCCCTCCTACAAATCAACCACTCGGGTACCCCAGTGGATTGCTGGTCCTAAGGTCCGACAGTTGGCGCGCCAGGTAGGGGTAGATTGTTGAGCTTTTTCAATTCGAAAACCCCGCTAGCTTGATGGCTGATCAATCTCGCGTTCTTCCCCGCATGCGTGGAGGCGCGGCCTCAAGAAATCTAAAATCCGATCTGAGAACCCGCCCGACCCACCCACGAGATGAGTCATACATAATCTACAACTAGCCATAAATATGTCTCGACTAGTCGGCTTTATCGTCAACCTCCACATCGCGCGCGGCGACCACTTCGACTACGAAGCTAATCAAGCTAAGTATTTTATTTTATTTTATTTTATTTTATTCCTACGGCAAAAATAGATCGCCATGTGCATAAGCTTTTTCTCCATGTCCATGAGACAACCGTCGACCTGCATTATTTAATCTACGACAACCATGTGTTCGCCCTAACCAAACTACTCATGCAAGCAAACCAACATGTCAAGTCCGATACACTATATCCAAAGTCTAAACACGTGTGAAAGCACTCGGCCGAGACCCTGCCTACGACTAAGCCTCCATGTAGAGCATCGTAGCATGTAGGAGTGATGCCTCCATGAGAGCTCCAGCCAGTTCTTCGCGAGTCCTCAGCGCCTGTCATGACCGCGGTGAAATGATAGGGGTTGATAACTCAACTCAAACATAAAGCATGCTAAAAAGCAAAGCTCAAAAGTACTTATTAGAAATAAGTTTACTATCGTTTCTCCAAAATACTACATGTTTTTCTTCCTCTCTCTCACAGGTCACTCGCCCGTTACATCGACGATACTACGGACTACGTCAACCGCCAAACCAGCAAAGGACTCGGCCAGATCCTCGAATTGCTGCTCCGACAAGTTGGGGTGGTACCCGTCGCAAATTTCTTCAAGATCGAGGCTGGGGTGGTACGAACGAACAAGCGCCAGCGTATACCTCACAGCATATCCGGCGGTCTCCGCGGCCACCCCCCTGGTGTACTCCGGCAAATGTTGCAGCTGTTCCGCGATCAGCACCGCAAGACGGTCGTCAGGAGCCTGAATCTGGTCACATGCTGACATGGCCGCCTGCGCCAATGCGTCGTACTGACTAGCAGCCTCTACATATATGCACGGGTTGTTCAGTACAACAAAGGGATCATGAATACCATTAAGACAACAGAATTCGGAAGTAGCCCTCACCAGTCATAGCGGCGTTGTGGGCACCCACGGCCCGGCCGTGAGCGCTGGCGAGGTCTTGTATCTCCTTTTCGGCCGCCGCAACCTTCTCCTCCAAGGTCTTCTTTTCACAAGCCAACCATAACCAAGTGTTATGGCTTCATGCTCGGTACACGTGGGAAACTCAAGACGACGACGCACAGGCCTC
>OAMR01000052.1:1596860-1641160 GCA_900205405.1 Echinochloa crus-galli
CGAGGGCGGCGGCGGCCGGCCCAAAGAAGACCGAGTCCTAGTAGACACGCTCTTGAGCATCCCTATTGTAAATAGTCCCATATGGAAAATACTCATACTGTAACCCTGCCTCCTGGATATATAAAGGAGGGCAAGGGTCCCAAGATAGGGGCATCCGGACAACGCATCACAGCCTGTAAACCATACGCTCGTCCTAGCTTCCTGAAGCTTGGCCGGGTTCCAGCAATACAAACGACGCCACCGACATAGGACGTAGGGTATTATACCTCCGGGTAGCCCGAACCTGTCTAAATCAGTGCCTCCTGTGTACCATCAAGTCACTAGTTCATCAATCGCCCCTCCTACAAATCAACCACTCGGGTACCCCCAGGTGGATTGCCGGTCCTAAGGTCCGACAGTTGGCGCGCCAGGTAGGGGTAGATTGTTGAGCTTTTTCAATTCGAAAACCCCGCTAGCTTGATGGCTGATCAATCTCGCGTTCTTCCCCGCATGCGTGGAGGCGCGGCCTCAAGAAATCTAAAATCCGATCTGAGAACCCGCCCGACCCACCCACGAGATGAGTCATACATAATCTACAACTAGCCATAAATATGTCTCGACTAGTCGGCTTTATCGTCAACCTCCACATCGCGCGCGGCGACCACTTCGACTACGAAGCTAATCAAGCTAAGTATTTTATTTTATTTTATTTTATTTTATTCCTACGGCAAAAATAGATCGCCATGTGCATAAGCTTTTTCTCCATGTCCATGAGACAACCGTCGACCTGCATTATTTAATCTACGACAACCATGTGTTCGCCCTAACCAAACTACTCATGCAAGCAAACCAACATGTCAAGTCCGATACACTATATCCAAAGTCTAAACACGTGTGAAAGCACTCGGCCGAGACCCTGCCTACGACTAAGCCTCCATGTAGAGCATCGTAGCATGTAGGAGTGATGCCTCCATGAGAGCTCCAGCCAGTTCTTCGCGAGTCCTCAGCGCCTGTCATGACCGCGGTGAAATGATAGGGGTTGATAACTCAACTCAAATATAAAGCATGCTAAAATGCAAAGCTAAATGTACTTATTACAAATAAATTTACTATCATTTCTCTAAAAGACTACTATTTTCTCCCTCTCCCTGACAGGTACACCGACTCGACGTTCATCCGCCGTGCGGCCGACCTCGCATGCTCGGGGCTGGCGCGCGCGGCGACTCGGCGTTCCTCCCGTCGCGCGGCCGACCTTGCAAGCTCGGGAGCTGGCGCGCGCGGCAACTCGGCGTTCCAACAGTCGTGCGGCCGACCTCGCGTGCTAAAGGGCTGGCGCGCGCGACGACTCGGCGTTCTTCCGTCGTGCGGCCGACCTCGCAAGCTCGGGGGCTGGCGCGCACGGCAACTTGGCGTTCCTCCAATCGTGCGGCCGACCTCGCATGCTCAGGGGCTGGCGCGGGCGACAACTCAGCGTTTCTCCGCGTCGCCCGGCCGACCTCGCATGCTCGGGGGCTGGCGCGGGCGACAACTCGGCGTTCCTTCGCGTCGCCGGGCTGACCTCGCATGCTCGGGGGCTGGCGCGGGCGGCAACTCGGCCTTCACGAACTCTTGGGCAACATGTTGTCCGACTTCTTTTTTGGAGCCTCGGTCTGCTTATACTAACCAACCCAATGCTCGGGGGCTACTGTACTGTGCATACAGTGCTCCTAATCATCGCCCTGTATTCAGTCCTCATGAGAACTGATCGACTACCTCGAAAGAACTCGGCGTCGTGTGGGGAACTGGGGATGCTTCATTTTTTTAGCACCGCCCACCCTTGTGCCGACCAAGTGTTGAAGCACATTCAGCTGACTACGATGGCCTCGTTGCTTCACCAACAGCTCGACACGCGACTGAACGTTGCTCGGGGGCTTGTGGGATACGGGTACCCTAGGGCCCATCACCGAGGGTGGCGGCGGCCGGCCAAAGAAGACCGAGTTCTAGTAGACTCCTACTAGGATCCCCTATTGTAAATAGTCCCATATCGTAAATACTCAGATTATAACCTTACCTTATGGATATATAAAGGAGGGCAAGGGTCCCTAGATAGGGGCATCACAACACGCCGGAAACCATTGAAGGTCATCCAAATACAACAATACAAACAACACCACCGACACAGGACATAGGGTATTATACCTCCAGGTAGCCCGAACCTGTCTAAATCAGTGCCTCCTGTGTACCATCAAGCTGCTAGCTCATCAATCGCCCGCCTACAAATCAACCACTCGGGTACCCTCAGGTGGATTGCCGATCCTAAGGTCCCACACTAACTATAATGGATGAAACAAACCACAAACAATATGAAAGAGAAGAGGATGAAGGCGCTAACCTTTGGTGCACTTAGATGAGTGAAATCCCCATGATTTTTGGGAAAAATGAGCAGCACCTCCCCTCTAACACGCCATGAAGGAAGAGAAGAGCTCGAGCAAGTTCTGTGTGCTCGAGCTCTCGAGGATGAAGAAGGGCCGGCTATATAGAACATGTAGTACCAGCTGAGGGCTCCAGATGGTACTATTTCTGACCATTAAGTACTAACTGGAGCCCTCGGCGGTACTACATGGCCCGGGTGCAAATTAGTATCGACCGGAGCCCCCAGCCGGTATTGAAGTGCTCCTACGCACGACCTGAGAGCACTTTAGTACCGCTTGGGGTCTCCAGCCGGTACTAAATTGCTCCCACGGGCACTGTGCTGAATAATCACTTCTAGTCATGTGCCTTAGTACCGGTTCTTGTATGTACAGAAATGTTTCGGTAAACAAGGCGAGAGAAGGGGATTAGCCAGGGACACCAAGCAGCTAACGCCTAACGAGATTTGAGGAGCCATCGCCTCATCAGCAACCATACTGGACCCTTCTTCAATTTACATTTGATTCATGCATGCACACCCTTTTTATTTGTTTTAGTTGATATATAAGCTACATTATTTGAATTGTCAATCCATTTTACAAAAGGCATAAAAATACTATACAACAAGGATATTGTTTTAGTGTACACCATTGTAGTTGAAATGATTTCCAACCTAGTTCAAGGGGATATATATTTGCGTATAAAAATAAAATAGGAAAAAGTCCATTTTACAACCTTCAACTATTACAACAGTCTGATTTTCAACCTTGAACTACAAAACCGGATAACAAAAGCCATCCAACTATCAAAACCGTGCAAATTTAGCCCTTAGGGTGGTTTCAAAGGTGGTTTTGTATTTTGTAAAAAATTAAAAAAATCCAATTATTTCTAAAAAATCAAAACTAATTCATCTTAAATCAGAAAAATATGAAACATGTGTCAAAAAATTTCTAACTATCTATTATTGCTCTATTTAAATCTTAATTATTCAAAAATAATAGGCATAACTATAAGCAACCAAATACTATGGACATAAAAAAATGGATCCGATTAACTGACAAATATAGTGACAATGGATAGGTTACATTTTTAAAAAACTTTTGATACCAGTTTTGTATTTGTTTGACTTAAAATGAATTACTTATGACTTTTTAGTTTAAATTTAAATATTTTAAATTTTATAAAATACAAAACCACCTTTGAAACCACCCTAAGGGCTAAATTTGCACGGTTTTGATAGTTGGATGGCCTTTGTTATCCGGTTTTGTAGTTCAAGGTTGAAAATTGGACTGTTGTCATAGTTGAAGGTTGTAAAATAGACTTTTTCCAATAAAATATCCACAGCCCCAGTTGACCAATGACCATGCATACCTACTCCGCCTCCTTCCGTGGCTGCCCCTCTGTGGCGACGGCATCCCCAGCCGGAAGAACCTTGGCGCTGCTGCTGCTGGCAGTGTCCCTGAACCTCGCGTAGATGTCGCCCTTGTAGAATTTCCTCGTCCTCCACACCAGCACCAGCGACACGACCACGCCAAGCACCGTGATGCCCGTGACGATCAAGAACGACTTCTTGAAGCACTCCACGCCCATGCACGTCTTGTTCACGCCGGCCAGGGTCCCGCCGTGCTGCTTCGCCGCCTCGACGTCGTAGAGGTACCCGGAGACGCGCACGTTGAGCAGGTACGCGCCGATGGGGCTCGCCACCGTGCCGAAGTTGTATAGCGTCGAGTAGTACTTGAGCCCGAACACCTCGGATATGATGGCGTACACGAGCGGCCACAGCGCGCCGAAGCAGAACCCCGTGAGCACGGACGCGACGTAGAGAGATTGCGGCACGCCCAAGGCGATGAGGACGTGGCCGGCGCAGGAGAGGAGGAGCACCATGGTGATCACCAGCGTGCGGGGGAACCTGTAGCGGGAGAGCAGGAACTCCGAGGTGAAGCCGGAGACGACGCGGCCGGCGTAGTTCCAGATGCTGATGAGGGAGACGAAGGTGTTGATGGTTTTGGCAGGGTACCCGAGCGACTGCCCGATCTGACCCATGTTGTCGATCGCCGTCAGCGTGCCGCCGGCGCCGCAGATGGTGGCTAGGAACAGCAGCAGCATGTCGATGCTCACCAGAGCCTGTAGGATCGTGTAGTCCTCTCCCCGCGCCGGTGGGCTGAACATGTGCTTCAGGCACGAGCCGAGGCTGGAACTACTGGAAGATGATGATGATGACGATGGCTGCTGCTGCTCTGCCTCAGTTTCGATGGTTTCTGGGAGCTTTGCCATCTGCAGGGCGGCTGGTTCTTGGACGGTCATCACTACTGGGGGCTCGCGGAGAGACTCTTCAAGCTCCTTTTGGATCTTGTACTCTTGCTTGACGACGACGACGAGGGGCAGCAAGAGGAGGAGGAGGACGGCGGCGCCGGACACGGCGTAGGCTGCGTGGGAGAAGTTGGTATGCTGCTGCACGACGATCATAACGAGAAGGAAACCAGCCAGAGCGATGGAAATGTAGAGGAACCGGAAGAAGACTCTGTTCGTGGCTGCGGTGGAGCTGCTGGAGCGTGGTGGGTAGGGCATGCTGCGGATGGCGTGGACGACGAGGGCGGAGACGACGACGGGTAGCCAGGCGATGAGGAGCACGAGGGACTTGGCGTCGTTGCCGTAGATGGCGAGGTAGAGCTGCGCGAAGATGGCGCCGCTGAGGCCGGTGAAGCTCTTGAGCAGGCCGAGCACGATGCGCGCACCACCTGCCGCGCGAACCGCGGCGTCAGCTTGGCGCCGCCGGCACTGCTGGATGCAAGCACCATTTGCGCAGGACCTGAGACAACAGCGAGCTGAACTTCTTGGTCATTTTTCCTCGGGCTCCTATACCGTTGCTGTGTGCCTTGTCTCCACATCAGCGTGATTATATATAGAGGCTCTGCCGAGTACTCGCTTCTGTAACGAGAAGCCCGGCGCCGTTGCTGTAATACATAGTATTGTTTTTCTCCACATGGAATTGGAATCCGAGTTTCTTGGGTTTGCATATGAAAAAAATGGCAAGTTGTTTGGTTGGAATTGCAACATTCGGTCTTGGCAGATTAATCATGGGCTAGTGGATAATAATCAGCTTGCTACATGCTACTGATTGATGGGGTGTCAGTGAGACGTAGTACAGCAAATGCTCATCTGGCAGCGTGCAAGTGTGACTCTGTTCCTTGTCATGACGGCGTCCGGCTATTACATTTTCCATGGATATTTTATCGGTCAACTATTTTTTGAGACTTCCAACAAAAACAAGTACATCGTCCAGAAGGAGATAATTTTCTTTGATAGGCTATCAAGAGCTGACTTGTTGTTTGGTCTTGAATTGGGGCATCAATGTAGATGTTACAAAATATCAATGGGTAGTCGATGAAGAACCAATAATGAAAAGTTCGAATCCAAATAAACACATAGCGATAGCGTAGTCCCCCCTTTCAAAATTTCCGTTCTCTTGGATGTTGCGTATGATCAGAATGAAGGCCATGTTAATCTTTTTTTATGTAACAGTACCGTTTTCCTGAGATCAAGAAGATATAGGTGTCAATAAATTAGTGGCTTCATGCTTAGAATGGGAATGGCAAGGTAACTAGCAAGCAACAGGGGATGAGAAGTGAAAGGCTCCAGCCTCCATCCAGTGATCTGCGGAGACTGCTTCACGGGAAAAGCCTCCCCCTTGTAGTTGTGGCCATATGATCTATTTAGACCGTCCGACTCGCATATTGATTTTCTCCACATGGCAGCTGCAATTCTTGGGTTTGCCTATTACAAGTTGTCTAGTTGGAATTGGAATGATTCAATTATTGGCAAATTAATCATGGTCTAGTGGATAATCAGCTTGCTGCTGATTAACGGGGTGTCAGTGAGAGACATAGTACAGCAAATGCTGATCTAGCAGCTTGCAAAGAGGCTCTGCTGCTTATCCTGACTGCGTCTTATTACATTTTCTATTGTTATTTGATGTTTGGTCAACTAGTTTTCTGAGACCTCACACAGAAAACAACTACTAATACTTGGCAACTTCGACCGCCTTTAATTTCTACAGATATTTGACAATTGACACTACAGAGTTTTCATGAATTTGTTTCCTACAATCAAGTTTTTGTAAGCTAGAGAACTTTGACCGAAGTAGACAAGTTTTGTTTCCTACAAACTTGCTGCATTTCTTTTTTTCCTTTCATCATTATGAACCTCGGCTAGTAGAAATGGTTGACAAAACACTATTTCGCCAAACAAGGCGTAATAGTTGGATATATCTTTACAAACCGGAAACGCGGGGCTACCTAGTATAAAACATATATCTCAATTAACATTATTTTGTTTAGGCTCTTTCTCTCTGTGAGTACAGCCATACCCTTGTGTGTGAATTTCCATACATCCTTGAGGTGACAAAGTATGCTGTATTGTTTTCTATTGATGTACTGTACATGCATTTTACAGTTTTCTCATGTCCTTCAATATTTCGGAGTAGTATCACCGAGTTGTAAAGGATTTGGTGGATGCTGTTCTCGTTGCCCCCTGCTGTTCCAAAAGTCTGTGAAACTAGCTGTGAAGATTATTCAAATCATTTTTTGCTGCACTGTGCTGGTGCTTATTCAGTACTATTGTATCCCACTGGTCAACTATATATATCCAATTATATATCCTAACACCAGTCATATTCTGATATTGTTATTGCAGTATCCATTGTCCATTATCCTCATCGCCCCCCTGCTGTTCCAAAAGTCTGTGAAACTAACTGTGAAGATTAATCAGATCATTTTTTTTGTTGCACTGTGCTGATGCGTATTCCATACTATTGTATCCCACTGGTCAACTATATACATCCATTAATCCTAACAGTCATGTTCTTTGTTATCGCAGTATCCATGGCCCATTACCCTCGTGATACATATGTACTACCTCCGTTCCAAATTACTATTCGTTGTTGACTTTTTCGTTTAACGTTTGACCATTCGTCTTATTTAAAAAATTTCACAAGTATCATATATTTTGAATGTGACTTGCTTCATCATCGTATATACTTCAAATATAATTTATTGATTTGTATATTTGGATAAAATTTTTGAATAAGACGAATGGTCAAAGATGATGAAAAAAAGTCAACAATGGATAGTAATTTGGAACGGAGGTAGTATTTGACAAAAATTAAAATGTTTAGCGCTTTCTATGACCGTTGACCGAGACTTACATGTATGTTGGCTGCTCCTGCTTCTATTTTCCATTGGCATCAATGTAGCTGTCAAACTAAGTGATGCTGATGTGTCATCTTCTTCCGATAAACTCATCATGCTCGTAGCTCTTGGATTTGCAGGCCAGTGTTAGACTGTTAGCAGCATTTTTCCGCATTGGAGGAACGTTCCATCCGTTCCATGCTGTCAGATATTCAATTTCAGAAGAATTTACTAGCATTAGCAGTATCCTATGAAATTTTGTGAAACTTAGCAAACTCTCTGCAAAGTGTTGGAACTCTTTCTGCTGACCCTCCTCTTATATCCTCTCTGAACCTTGTAAACTGATTTCACAGGAAAAATGCCGCGTTCCTCAAAGTGCCAAGCTAGGATATCATCCATATATATCTACATCCATATATATATCTATGTGACTGCCACAAGGTGCAATCACGTCCTTGTGGGTAATATTTCGCTTTCATGATTGTTGCACATAGGGAGTCTGAATTTTGTATCAACCATCACCCTTGCGCCAACAAATGCCATTTTATCACAGCTAATCCAATGCATTTTGTTTCTCCTCCTACTGATCGGTCAATCAGTACCTTCCTATCATCATGCTTATCTGACCACACACAGTTCTTTCGTCAGGTCGAAACAACCCATTGTGAGGACAGGAATCACTTGATACTAGATGAATATGTTAAATAAATAGGTATGCAAGTGTGCTGTCTAGTTATTACACATCAACAAGAAGCGTGGTTTCTCTCTTTTAGTGTCTCATTCATCAATATAAACCGTTGACAGGGTGATTACACAACATGCACGGTACACTAATGAATCAAAGAATCAAATCAAAGCAATACTAGAGACTGATGACAATTCATCAGGATAACTGATGAACAGATTGGCGCGCACGCACGTGCATCAATGATATATTGATATGGTCCAGCACAGAACAAAACCGATCGATCCGGCGATCCCAGCATGGCAATACAACCACTCCTACCCTCTCGTAATCTTGTCGCTGGATCATCTCGTGCTGTTCCGGCGACCTCTTGGCGCCATCGGCGGCCTGCTTGGCTTTACCCACCTTCGCCTGCAGCTCGCGGGCCACCAAGGCCCTCAGCCTCCGGAGCTGCTGCTCGTGCGCGGCCACTTCCTCCGGGCGCGTCTACTCATCACGCTGGTGATGCGGGGACACCCGTCGCCCGAAGAACGAGGCGCGCTTCCGATTTTCGTATTGGGCTGATGTTGGGTCAATTATTTAGTCGATCAATGATGCATTCATACTGTTCACAATAAATACCTGTCACCTAAAGAATGGAGCAGCAGGAGACAAACCCGAAACAACGGATGCATCAGTCCACATGGATGACATCACTTGCATGCAAAGAAAGTTTGATAAAAAAAGACATTGCTCTTAAACCAAGCATCCAAATAAAATTTCGATCGCACCATAATACTTATTGCGATAAAATCTTTAAAATAAGATGTCACTTGACTATATTTAGATGATATTTATTTTACGAACATTTTTTTTATTAAGCTAGAACATTTATGGCTACCGCGAACAAACACCTAAACAATACGAATAAATAATTGTTTTCTGCGAACAAAAAACTAAATATGACGAACAAATTATAGTGTAGTGCGAACAAATGTATTCCATATCGCGAACACAATATAGTATAGTGCGAACAAATGTATTCCACACCGCGAACAAATTATTTAACATAGCGAACAAATAAATCAACGTCACGAACAAATCATTTAATATAGCAAACAAATAAGTCTGCATCATGAACAACTTAGTTTACAAAGTGAACAATACTTCAACATTATAAAAAAAATAATATACCAAAATGGATAAAATGGTTACACATGTGAACAAATAATTTTACTCAGAGAACAAATGTACTTCACATTGCGAACAAATTATTTAACATATCGAACAAATGAGTCTACATCACAAATAAATTATTTAATATAGTGATCAAATAAGTCTGTACTCGAACATATTAGTTTACAAAATAAATATATAGGTTTACAACATGATCAAACAAGTCCATATAATTTCTCTATCAAAATAATATAAAACATAAAAGTAAATAATAACTTTTATTACTAGAATTATGTACTAAAAATACTACAAAGAAGCAAAGCAAAGCAATAAAATAAAAAAAGAACAGAGAAAGAAAAATAAAGCAAAAAGAGAAGAGAATAAAAATATAAAGAAAACGAAAATTAATGTAGAAGTAAAAGAAAACCAAATAGAAGAAAGAATAAAGAAAAAATAGTGAACCGTTGTGCATTCATGCAAGCAGTAGCACTCTGTACTGCTAGAATTTATTGGACTGGGCTGCTGGTAAGTACGGTCCAAGATAAATAGGCCCACAAACGCTTACCTGGGAGGCGCAGAAACGCATGGGCGACAGGCGCGAATAAATCGCGCGCGCGACAGCTAGCCGCGGCGACTTCCTCCGGCCCCATCGCCGACACGTCCCTTGCCACCGCTCGCATGATCGAGTCCTTCACCCGGGCCGACGCCGAGGAAGTCGTGCCTGGCCGCGGTCCCGTCGGGGCGGAAAGTGACGGCGCACACGTCGACGGCGAACTCGCGCGAACAGCGCTTTCCCGCCTTGTTCGCTGAAGAACAAAACCACGAGGCGAGTCCGGCAAGGTTTTGTTGGGCCACACCGACTTCATGCTGGAGTCGTAGACGACCCAGCCCACCGTTTGCTTGGGTGTATTTCCCCCCACGTTATTACTTTTTTTTCTAAAGGAAATACGGAGTATTAACTGCTAATGACTATCGGAAACCAAAATAATCACGTGATTAAATTAAATCCGACTCCGAAAAAACTAACAGGAGAAGTTCCTCCAGCTATACATATGGGCGCATTGGCCAGGTGATCTTCTCATCACGTAGAGAAGCCAGGCCTCTTCAATCCGTCCAATCGCCACCAGAGCCATGGCCCCCGGCGCCAAGAAACCAGCCGTCGCTTCGATGCCCGGTGCCGCCGCCGCCGCCAACGCGAGGCAGCACCAGCAGCAGCAGACGCTGTTCGAGACGAAGCACGCCGAGCTGCTGTCCGAGGCAAGCGGCGTGGCGCGCGAGTTCGCCGTCGACGTGTGCGCCGTCGCGTTCCGCCCCGACGGGACCGCGGTCAGGCACGACTTCCTCGGCGTCGGGCCGGAGGCGCGGCTGGAGGACTCGATCAGGCGGGCGGTGGCCAGGGACGTGTCGGCGATGGGGCCGGAGGAGGTGGCCGCGCACGAGCAGCAGCTCCGGAGGCTGAGGGCCTTGGTGGCCCGCGAGCTGCAGGCGAAGGCGGCTAAAGCCAAGCAGGCCGCCGATGGCGCCAAGAGGTCGCCGGAACAGCAGGAGATGGCCGGCGCCGCCGCTGGAAGCGGCGACAAGATCAGAAAAGGGTAGTTTTCTCGCCATGCTGGGATCGGTTTGGCCTGTGCTGGAACATATCATCGATGCACGTGTGCGTGCCAATCCGTTCGTCATCAGTTCATCAAGGCTGATGAATTGTCATCAGTCTCTAGTATTGTTTTGATTTTATTCTTTGATTCATTAGTGTACCATGCATGCTGTGTAATCACCCTGTCAACGGTTTATGTTGATGAATGAGATATTAAAAGAGAGAGACCACGATTCTTGTTGATGAGTATTTATTTAACATATTCATCTGGTATCAAGTGATTCCTGTCGTCGCAATGGGTTGTTTCGACCTGACCAAAGAACTGTGTGATCAGATAAGCATGAGGATATATAGGACGGGACCGATCAGTAGGAGGAGAAACAAAATGCATTGGATTAGCTGTGATAAATTGTCATTTGTTGGCGAAAGCGAAATATTATCCACAACGAGGTCTGCTACAAGCGAAATCCATGTCTAGTATGTCCTGCACCTTTGTGGCAGACCTGATTGATCAAGTCTCTGGTGAGTAGGAACTGGTGCTGTTGAAACAAAACTTATGGCAGGCACATATATGGATGATATCGAAGGCTAAGAATCTGCGAGTTGCAGTAGTAGATGCCAGCCCGACTCCTCTCCTCCCACTAACCCTAGCGCCGCCACCCCCTCTCCCCCGCCGCGCCGCCGCCGGAGCTGGCCCCCGGAAGCTCGGGCGGCAGCTGTGAGGGCGGCGGCGTGGCCTCTTCGCCGGATCCGGGGCGGACTCGCCCGGATCTGGCCGGCGGCGACGGCCTTGCGCGTGGCGGCGGCGGCCATGAGCTACGGCGGGCGGCTGGCGGCGGCGGCCTTGCGCGCGGCGGCGGCGGCCCGCACCCGGCGGCGGCCTTGCGCGGCGACGACGCACGGCGGCAGTGGCCCACGCCCGGTGGCAGCGGCCTTGCAGCGGCCGCGCGCGCGGCGGGCGGCGGCCTTGCGCGCGACGACGCCCGGCGGCGGCGGCCAAGCCGGTGGCAGCGGCCTTGAGCGGCGGCCCGCGAGTCGGTCGGTGGAGGCCGCGCGATGGCGGCGTGGGTGCCGGCTGCGGGCGGGGGCTCTGGTGGCCTCCGGCAAGTCCTATGGGTGGAGAAGGCGGTGGACGGGCATCTCGGATATGCGACAGGGGCGGTGGAGGCTTGCTGATGGGCGTCGGTCCTTGGAGTCAACCTTGCTCGGACTAAGTGCCGGGGAGGGGTTTGGGCTCCCGAGGCCACTCCCAAGGCGAGTTGGACGGTGGCATGCGGCGGCTCACGAACCCAGCCGACTTCGCGCTCATGGACAAACCTTTTTCGTGGCCTAAGCGCAACGGAGGTTCGTCGTAGTGCGGTGTCGTTGGTGGTTGGCGGCTGCTGCGGTATATGGATGATATCGAGGAACGCGGCCTTTTTTTTCTGTGAAATCAGTTTACAAGGTTCAGAGAGAATATAAGGGGAGGGTCAGCAGAAAGAGTTCCAACATCGGCAAATGAAGATAGCTGTATCTAGAGACGTTTTTGGGAAAAAAAAAATTGTGGAAGCTTCATTGTCCTAAGAATTGTGGAAGCTTCGTTGTCCTAAGAATGAGCCATAATAGTCTGGTTGTACGAATGAATCAGCAACATGGGTGGATGCAACTAGACGCACAATATGTTACATGCAACACAAGCTCAAGGAAGATGGGAGGACACCTGTTTTTATAAGTATCATAAAGTTTGGAGAGAACTGGGCATGAAAGACAACAGGGTATCCTAGTAGATCAGGGATCAGGCAAAAAGGTTCTTGAACAGAAACCGGCGCAGTTGACGTAAGTGAGTAAGCTGCCAGTCTGCCACGGACTGAATAGAGACCGACAAACGATGGAGGAATGATGGTAGTGGTTACTGAAACGGACTCCTTGGTACTGAAGATGGCACTTGAAGGAAGCTCTTTCAATTTATCAGCAACCTGTGAGATGTGCGGATATTATCAAGAGGACTGCCTCCATGCCTGTATAAATTGTCCACATGCCTTAGCTCTCAGGCAGGCATTGCGAAAGCATTGGGCATTGCCTGTAGAACAAGACCTCACTTGGACAGGGCCAGACTGGTTGCTCATGCTAATTGATAGGCACTCTAAAGAGGTAATGGCTAATTTCCTAATGCTGATTTGGAGGGCATGGAGTGTTCGAAATAGTGTTCCACGAGTGAATGGTAAAATTTCAATCACTAGCTCTGTAGAATTTATAACTCGCTATATGGATTCCCTACTGCAAATTCAGCAACCTAACGGTGCAAATGATATCAAAGGCAAAAGGAAACAACTGTCAGTGGGAAATCAACCAATAGAAATGCATGAAAAAGCATGCAACCGAAGATGGATTCCGCCTTGTCCTGGTACTTTGAAACTTAATGTTGATGGAGCTTTCAACCCCGTATCTTGGGCAACATCAGTGGGAGTTGTCATAACTCATAAGAGACAGTGAAGGAAAAGCGTATTTAACAACATGGCACCTAATCCCTCTTTGTAGGGATGCAGAAGAAGCGGAGGCTATAGCGTGCCTTGAGGGGATCAAAATGGTATCTCGATGGCATGACAACTCGATCATCCTTGAGTCAGATTGTGCAACCGTCGTTGAGAAACTAAAAACAAGAAAACAGGATCGGTCCTTATTGCAGCCCATCATCAAAGAAGCCATCATAGAAGGCAGCCAACTCCATCATCTAGAAGTCATGAAGATTGGCAGGGGACAAAACAAAGTAGCACATGAACTAGCACAATTAGCTATCAGGTCAAATGAGAGTCAGTTTTTTTTTCTCTTCTTTTCCTGATAATATTGTAACTCTTTTATGTAATGACTTTTCTCTTAGGTCGTAATGGAAGCTCGTTTTGCAAAAAAAAAAAATTATCAGCAAGCATGAGACATGATTGGTGAGATCAAAAGCATGATTTCCTCTAGCTTTATAATTTTTTGGCTCGAGTATTGTCCTCGAGTCTTTAATGAAGTGTCATGTACTCTTAATTCTCAAAATTGTGTAATTGCTCACTAAATAATGATCTTGAATGTGAAGATACACATGTAGGCATGCAGATCCCTAGTGATATCGCTGAGTTCTTAAAGTTAATGAAATTCCGAATTCTCTTAAAAAACACATCCTCTTGTATCGCCTTCATCATCTGGAGACGTAATATAGCTAGCCAACACAGTGTCGGTGTCAACAACAGCGGCGTCTTCAGGTGTCGTTTTCCTCCTTGGAGGCGTTTGTTGGGACGCTTCCTGCTTGATCTTTGGCTTCTTGGTGAAAACCTTTCTCCGGTTCTTCGGAGGAGCGACGACGGCGGGACGCCGGTTCCTCTTGAGGGCGTCGCTTTAGAAGTCTTGGGACCTGTTTCACCTGTAGCGGTTTGTTTTGTTGGGCGTAGGTAGCTTCAAGGCGTGGTTGGTGCATGAGGTAGAAGCTTAGTCTTCTTCTCTTTTGTAGTAGTGTTTGTTTTTTTTCTTTACCTCGGTGTGGGGTTTAGAGCCTAAGTGCTCCGTTGTACTCTTTGGCCGTATATATCCACCTGTGGATATAGAGGCCGGATTTTAATCCTTAATCTAAAAAAAAAGCTAGTGTATCAGATATTTTTAATGGTTTTTTTTCTGTGAAATCAGTTTACAAGGTTCAGAGAGAATATAAGGGGAGGGTCAGCAGAAAGAGTTCCATATCGGCAAATGAAGATAGCTGTATCTAGAGACGTTTTTGGGAAAAAAAAAATTGTGGAAGCTTCATTGTCCTAAGAATTGTGGAAGCTTCGTTGTCCTAAGAATGAGCCATAATAGTCTGGTTGTACGAATGAATCAGCAACATGGGTGGATGCAACTAGACGCACAATATGTTACATGCAACACAAGCTCAAGGAAGATGGGAGGACACCTGTTTTTATAAGTATCATAAAGTTTGGAGAGAACTGGGCATGAAAGACAACAGGGTATCCTAGTAGATCAGGGATCAGGCAAAAAGGTTCTTGAACAGAAACCGGCGCAGTTAGACGTAAGAGAGTAAGCTGCCACGGACTGAATAGAGACCGACAAACGATGGAGGAATGATGGTAGTGGTTACTGAAACGGACTCCTTGGTACTGAAGATGGCACTTGAAGGAAGCTCTTTCAATTTATCAGCAACCTGTGAGATGTGCGGATATTATCAAGAGGACTGCCTCCATGCCTGTATAAATTGTCCACATGCCTTAGCTCTCAGGCAGGCATTGCGAAAGCATTGGGCATTGCCTGTAGAGCAAGACCTCACTTGGACAGGGCCAGCCTGGTTGCTCATGCTAATTGATAGGCACTCTAAAGAGGTAATGGCTAATTTCCTAATGCTGATTTGGAGGGCATGGAGTGTTCGAAATAGTGTTCCACGAGTGAATGGTAAAATTTCAATCACTAGCTCTGTAGAATTTATAACTCGCTATATGGATTCCCTACTGCAAATTCAGCAACCTAACGGTGCAAATGATATCAAAGGCAAAAGGAAACAACTGTCAGTGGGAAATCAACCAATAGAAATGCATGAAAAAGCATGCAACCGAAGATGGATTCCGCCTTGTCCTGGTACTTTGAAACTTAATGTTGATGGAGCTTTCAACCCCGTATCTTGGGCAACATCAGTGGGAGTTGTCATAACTCATAAGAGACAGTGAAGGAAAAGCGTATTTAACAACATGGCACCTAATCCCTCTTTGTAGGGATGCAGAAGAAGCGGAGGCTATAGCGTGCCTTGAGGGGATCAAAATGGTATCTCGATGGCATGACAACTCGATCATCCTTGAGTCAGATTGTGCAACCGTCGTTGAGAAACTAAAAACAAGAAAACAGGATCGGTCCTTATTGCAGCCCATCATCAAAGAAGCCATCATAGAAGGCAGCCAACTCCATCATCTAGAAGTCATGAAGATTGGCAGGGGACAAAACAAAGTAGCACATGAACTAGCACAATTAGCTATCAGGTCAAATGAGAGTCAGTTTTTTTTTCTCTTCTTTTCCTGATAATATTGTAACTCTTTTATGTAATGACTTTTCTCTTAGGTCGTAATGGAAGCTCGTTTTGCAAAAAAAAAAAATTATCAGCAAGCATGAGACATGATTGGTGAGATCAAAAGCATGATTTCCTCTAGCTTTATAATTTTTTGGCTCGAGTATTGTCCTCGAGTCTTTAATGAAGTGTCATGTACTCTTAATTCTCAAAATTGTGTAATTGCTCACTAAATAATGATCTTGAATGTGAAGATACACATGTAGGCATGCAGATCCTAGTGATATCGTTGAGTTCTTAAGTTAATGAAATTCCTAATTCTCTACAAAAACACGATCCTCTTGTATCGCGTTCATTAGCTGGAGACGTAATATAGGAAGCCAACACAAATTACGCTTTCCTATAAGCAAGGCGGAAAAAGCAACTGTGCAGCGTTCTCTGAGGAAAAGCGGAAATTGGAAACAAAACGAATCAAAGCCGCTAAAACCCTAGCCCCCTCCCTCTGCCGAAAGGTCGCCGCCCTCCTCCGTGCACCACCATGCTGCTCCGCCGCCTCCTCCAGTCCTCCCGCCACTTCCGGCACGGCCTCCAAACCGTAGCTCCGGCCACCAGCGTCTCGTCCTCCGCCTCCACCTCCACCTCTCCCCTTCCATTTGGCCGCCTCCCGGACCTCCTCCTCCCCACACGCGTCCTCTCCCCGCGGCTCCTCTCCACCTCCGGCGGCGACGACGACGGCAACAAGCCGTGGAGCTTCGCGGGGGACTCGGGCGATCCGGACCCCTTCGCCCATGAGGAAGCCGCCGCCGCCGCTGGAGAGGCGCCACCGGTAGGACCCGCGGCCGTCGCCGACGAGCCATGGGCTAAGGGCTTCGGCGTGGAGGACGGCGAGAATGGGGACGTGTTCGAGGGGATCTACAAGGAGGCGGCGTCGGCGTCTCCGACGAGCAGAGAGGCGGCATCGGCCGGCGACGAGGAGCAGTGGACGCTGAGTGGGGATGAGAAGGATCCCTTTGCTGATGCGGTGCTTGGGGAGAGGATCGATGGGATTCAAAGTGAGGTTGGTGGGCTCGATGAGCTCGATGCGGGTGAAGACCCTGAGGCTGAGCTGAAGCGACAGAAGAACATGGAGAGGGAGAAGGAGCTGATGGACATACTCAAAGGTGATCACTTTAACCTGCTCGTGCATATGTGTTTGATTTATCGGTGGTGCAATGATTTGATTGCGTAAATGTGTGCCGTTTTAGATTAGTTGGATGACTGATCAACTCACTGAAGTTACAGAATTATAACCAGAAACATAACAATTTCCTGCATTTGGAATGAGAACGGCAAATTTTGGCTAGACTTTGTACTTGTGTACGGGCAATTTGACTGGGATTGCATTGTTGCTTGTGGTTGTGAGCCGTGATACATTTTCTCTGTCAGTCTATTTTGGATGCCATTCATTTCCACGTTGCTTAAGGTAACTCATGGTGAAGATGTGAATGCTTAATTTAAACGTTGGTATCCACTAACCGGTAGAGTTTCCCTTTAGTGGACATAAGTGTTGCTTGTTCGGAACTGCTTGCAGCTTGCTGCATATTTCTTTGTTCGTGGGCAGAATTAGAGGGTGTTTATGAGGTTAGCCTGCAGCTGCAGCTGTAGTGAAGCACTTTTGAACAGGCTGTTGGTATGGTCAGATAGTTTATTTACCACTTTTGGTGCTCGTGGTTCCTGTGGTGTTAGACGTCTTGACTGATTGGAATTATACTATGACTACAATTAGTCTCCTTTCTTTCATGTTCAGTCTACGTTTTCTTTTAGCTTGTGGAAGCTTCGTTGTCCTAAGAATGAGCCATAATAGTCTGGTTGTACGAATGAATCAGCAACATGGGTGGATGCAACTAGACGCACAATATGTTACATGCAACACAAGCTCAAGGAAGATGGGAGGACACCTGTTTTTATAAGTATCATAAAGTTTGGAGAGAACTGGGCATGAAAGACAACAGGGTATCCTAGTAGATCAGGGATCAGGCAAAAAGGTTCTTGAACAGAAACCGGCGCAGTTGACGTAAGTGAGTAAGCTGCCAGTCTGCCACGGACTGAATAGAGACCGACAAACGATGGAGGAATGATGGTAGTGGTTACTGAAACGGACTCCTTGGTACTGAAGATGGCACTTGAAGGAAGCTCTTTCAATTTATCAGCAAGTTTGTACATCTTTACTTCAAATGCATTTATGCAAAGCTAGGTGTCCTGAACCGTCATGATAATTTATGACTGGTGTATTAGACTCGTTCAGAGGTAGCTATGCCGTTTTTTTATGCTATTTTGTTAGTGCATAGCATGGAATAACTTGTGTATGCAGCTATACTTTGATTCTTGAGTTTCATGCTAAATTTAATAGGTCAGGAAGTCCTGTATATATTGTATACCCTGCATGGACGTCAAACTTGTATAACATATGGCACACAGTCCAGGAGAAAAACAGCAAATACATGTGTGTTTTTCATTGTTGACAGAAAAACATTATTTAGCTTTGCTGTTATTCTTTCTTTGCTAATATATGGTATGTTCTTAACTCTTTGAGTTTGAAATATCAACTCTGCTGCAGGATTATTGCATTTTTATTTTTCTATTCTTAATAGTTCAGCAATTTTTTTACCATTGCCTGTGCACATATGCTTTTTTCATGCTTAATTTGTGCAGGGTTCTTGCATATATAATGGAATACAGCCTCTCTACAGTTGATTTTTCCGAATATACTGTCTATGCGGCTTACTGATCATATACGTGAAACCTATCCCAATCTGAACTTCTGTTCATAAAAAAAAAACAGGACAAGTTGGAGCTATCCGCTTAGGAATCAGTAGGGCCCTGCAGAATTGGGAACCAGGACTGCGTCCATATCTCAAAGCAGGTAAAATCTGCTTTCACCACAACCCATTTTTATACTCTCCTCCCAATATCCCTCTAAATGATTGCTGGCACTATGACCTTCCAACACTCTTGTTTTTGGGCAACCATCCACATCAGAAGTAGATTGAAGTGAATATTTTTGCGCCGTTGTCATTTTACATTTCTACTATATGTGCCTTCCAAAAGTTACTTATATCTATGTGTATGTGACAAAAACAGCTGGATATTTGACAAGAGATTCGCGTGTGGTTGAACGGAAGAAGCCCGGAAAAGCAAAAGCAAGAAAGAGCTTCCAATGGGTCAAGCGGTAACAGGTAAATCGTCTCCATTTGCCAAATTGGAAGATGAACAGGTTCTTTAATGACGTTTTAGGGGGGAATCTGATCTTGATTTTCCATTATGTTTTCAGGTCCATCAGCAGAACTTCCTTTTTTTTGGCAGATATCTGCTCTTCTTTCACTTGGTCTATTGTTGTTTCGATGAAGGTCCTTTCAGTCTGATGCTAAAATACTCCAGCTTGTATCGACATGGGGATCTCAATACACTGGAGTGTTCTGTTAGTGAAACGATGACGCAACAAATTGAGCTAAATACTGTTTGACCTAATCAAGTTTCAGATATTGCTTTGCAACGAGCTGTCAATAAAACAGGCCGTGCCAATGAAACTCGATGTTCAGCTCAGTGGCTGAGAAACAGATGTTTTGTATATCAGCAGTTGATTATTATGATAATTTGCTTCACAATTTTTCTCCTCTTTTCTGTGTATGTCCATGTGCTACAGCTTTGCAGGTAGTCACTTGACTATGTTAAATGAACGGTACTCTGTCGGTTTGTCTGAAATAATAAAACCAGTAGAAATCTCATTCTTTGGCATGACTTGTTGAGTTTTGACCATCGTCCTGGTTCTGAACATGTTAATCTTTGATCCGGAGTTCCATCCAAAAAGGGCACTGCCTGTTTTTCAAGAAGAGATAGAAAGAGAGCGCATTGCCAACTACCATTTTTTACCGTGTCAGTTAATACTTCATTCCAATTGCACTCGAACGAATTGGACGGTGGCGCAAGAAGATGGCGCGGTGCATAGTTGCACCCGCATCCTGCTTTGTGTGCTCCCCAAAATCGTACTCAGAACAGAGGACTAGTCGGAGACGACTGGGGCGGTGAGGAAGTCGGTGGATTCGGCGCTCTTGCCACTAACAGGCAAACCTCTGCATTCGGTTAGAAAATGTGGTTATATAAAGGCGCAAGCTTCAGACCTCATCAGTCATCACATCACCAGTAGCCGCCATGGCTTCGACCATCGCTTTCCTCCTCGTCATCCTGGCGGCCGTGGTCGTGCTGCAACCGGCGGCCACCGCTCCGTCGCCGCCGTCGCCACCGGCCACCATTCCATCGCCGCCGGTCCCACGTCTGACTGGACCACCCAGCAGCTGTACCTGGACAATGTACAGTGTCTACAGCTGCGGTGAGTTCCTGTCGGCCGGGTCGGCTATCGCCGTCCCGCCGACGAGCTGCTGCGGGCCCCTCAGGTTAATCTTAAACTCCCCAGAAAATATCTGCTTATGCCACGCAATCTACGGCGATCTCAGCGAGTTCGCACACATAACCATCGACCCGGTCCGGCTGGCCCTTCTCCCCCTTGTCTGCCTCGCTGTAATACCCCCTGAATTGCCGTATCTTTGTCTAGGTAATCTTTTTATTAACTCCAGTACGTGTTGTCAAGTTGTATCATCAAAGTCTTTGCTAATGTTACTCGTGTGTGTGCCTTTTTTTTTTCAGTGGGACCGGTGCCTCCGCTCAGTACTTTCGACCAGACACCATCTCCGTCGGTGACGCCTGCTCCTCGTGGCTAGAGTTCAATAAAAAGGCGCAGCTAATTAGATCCCACTTCCATTATTATCATACGATCGTCTGTGTTTCAAAAATTCCTACCTTTCTGTTCATGTTCCACACAGCTGAGGCTGTTGTAATACCATCAATCATGTACCTCCTAAGTGATAATATAAGTTTAAGTCACTGTCAACACAGCTGAGATCTTCTTTTTTTATTTCCCGTTTAATTTTTTATATGTTTCATCACGTTATCATCATTCTTTTAACTTTGTTCCATTTTGCAATCGATAATTTTAACCTTCGTCAAACTTCAAATAATTGAAAAAAGTTTTTTTTGGGTAAATTACTAATCCCCACCCTTATCTGTGCGCAGGATGGCCTCCGCCGGGCGTGGCTACGTCACCTGATTTGCCGCGCCCTCCGAATCTCCGATTCGCTGTGATCCGTCCGCTCGGTGCCTGCCACGCATGCAGGTAAATTTGCAAAATGATCCTTTTGTTTTAGAGAAATCAACCCGAGGTCCAGCGAAGCCCAGAGTGAGCAGTAAACACGCTCGTCGCCGTCCTCCTTCTCATCGACCGCCGACGACTCGTCCCCCTTGCCGTTCTCCGCCGCCGCTTCCGGCGAGGGCCCCTCGGGGTCGTCGCGGACGCGTGGAGGACGATGACCGGGACGCCGTCGGCGAGCGCCGCGAGGAGGTTGGCGACGGCGCCCGCGGCGGCGATGTCGGCGAGCCCGAGCGCGACGAAGACCGCGGCGACGAGGCGGCGGTCGAGGAGCCTCCGCAGCAGCGCCGAGTTGGGGAACACCCTGAGGAGGCCCCCGTAGACGAGGAGGCCCTTGGACGCCGCCATGAGGAAGACGACCGACGCGCGGTGCCACGGCGCGAGGGAGGCCAGGAGGAGCGCCCACTGGAGGGCGGCGTAGTGGAACCGGAAGGTGCAGAGGTTGCGCACGGCGCGCAGCGCGGCGGCCTCCGCGTCGGCGGCGGGCGCGAACGCCGACGCCCACGCCCCACGGCGCGAACCGGGCCAGCGCGCGGCGGAAGCCCCGCGCACGCCCTATCGGCCGCCGCCCGCCGGGTTTGGTGTTGTGCGCGCGCTCGGTGCTTCGATTTGGAACGTGCAGCCTTGAAGCTTGTGAACGTGGAGAGGTCGTTCGCCGAGAAGCACTACTCTGATCTGTCCGCCAAGCCCTTCTTCCAGGGTCTCGTGGACTACATCATCTCTGGCCCTATGGTCGTCATGGTCTGGGAGGGCAAGAGTGTTGTCACAACTGGCCGCAAGATCATCAGTGCCACCAACCCCCCGGCTTCTGAGCCTGGCACCATCCGTGATGACTTTTCTGTCGACATTGGCAGGTGAGATCTCAATCTGAATTTTGTAGCCTCTGATTTCCAGACGCAGTTATTCATATCTGTGATGCAATGATTATGCTTGGTTGCTTATATTGTTTCTAAATGTTACAAATAGTTGTGAGATCCAATTGGGCAGCTTCATATGAGATCCTTCACAGGAATGATGAAAAATATAAAGGGCACAAAAATAATTCATATCCATATAATCAGCCTCTATTATACATATAAAATCAGTGCACTAAGAATGATTTGTCACAGATGACAAGGACATTGCTCTGAATGCCACAATACATTAAATTCAAAGTGCAGTCCAAGAAGACCCGTCCTTAAAATTGCATTTACATCAATCACTATTCTAAAAACTAAGTTGTAGATTCATTTTACTACAATATATATAAGGAGTAGTCATCACTTCTATCAAGCAGGAAAACACCAATGATTGAACCTTTTTCTAACTGTACTAGCCCCCCAACCCCCCAAATGAAGTTTAAACAGATTTGTAACATTGGTAATGGAATCGAAGGTTAGATCTGAGATAGATTGTTTATTCGATAATCTTTAGACTCATAGCCACATGGATCCGTTATATTACTAGAAGTCATTTAAGTATGACCAGCTGGAATTACTATTGTATTGGTATGAACTCAGATGTATTCCTTACTTACCTGTTCCTTTTCACTCTAATTTCCCTGAATTGACGATCACTGTACTTAGAAAAGTTCTCTGCTGATCTTTGGCACAGTTGAACCTGATTTATCATGGGATATAATAAAGGCATTGGATTTGTGGGAAGCTGATGACCGGCCCAGATGATGGGTATGTTCTTGTTAAGCAGGAGGACGTAGTTGATGGGATTACTTCCTTTATGTTCGCATACTTGTTACCACTCAAAAAAACCAAGGTAGCTATTTTCTTTACTTGATGCTGCACGAGGACTTTTATGTCTCTCCTTGTATGAGTGATGCTTAGTGCTGAGTTTCATGTTTTGCAGGACCCGTCTCCTGATCAACTTCAGAAAGGTTAGTTCCTCGTTTCTTAATTAAAATGAATGGCTGAACCATATTTGATTGGATTCTCTGCCATTCCTGTACCAGCGCTTCGGAAGACATTTTTAGCTGAAAAGAAGAAAGTAGAATCAGGAAGGCCTGGGATGGAACTAAAGTCATTTATAATGTTGCTTCATGGGCTGCTACAGTTGTTGGGTAAGTTTTTCGTTGTAATAACCTTGGACATGAATCATCCTATCGTATAAATTCTCCTCATACAATGATCCAAGTTCAGTGAATTAGCTGGGACCCTGGGGTGCTGGTCTTGGCCCTCCAATCTCCATGAAAGTAATCTTTCTGTACCCGGTTATGCAGCGTCTGCAATAACCGAGCATTTCTTACGGTCGCGACTACAGCCTTTCGGATGTCCTGCCGTGTGATATCCGAGATTCTATGAATATTGTGTCCCGGTAATGTGACATCCCATTTGTTCATGCAGAGGGTAACACAAAAGATAAAATTGAATGTTCACTCCGTTCTGATGCTAGAATTGCGTTGGCGAGTGAGATCATGATTCGAGTACCACTGTTAAAATTTAGCATTTGTATCACTCAACACTGACCTCATCCTCCTCATCCGCTTCTCTCGCCACTGGCGACAACCACGGCCACCTAGCGTACCGCGTCGGCTTCCGTGGGCGTGCTCTAATGTCCACTTCCATGGCTAGTGGCAAGTCGCTGCGCACCTGCTTGGCAGCTACCCCAGGCCCAAGAGATGTGCAGACGGTGACTTCAAGCTCGTGCATCGCGGCGGTGGTGTCCGTGCTCTTGGTTTTGTGTCGCTGATGGTGGCCCCTACAGCAGGGGTAGGTGCTGGTGCCTCATCCGTAAGGCAGTGAATGTGCAACAGATGTGGTGCTTCATTCTTGTTTTTTCGGAGTTGGCTAATGCTCTCTGGGAATTTGCATTGTCACTGATTGTATCAGAGTGCACAGAATGGCCTGCCTTGTTTACCATCAGTAGTTAAGCTTGCGTTTTTTCTGAAAAAAAGTTAGATTAGCTCTTGTTCTTCACCTTCTCAAAGGTGCCGTTGATTGCCTATCCTGGCTAGAAATAATCTGATTCATGTTCTACTTGCCTTTCTTATCATTATTTGTTGTATGGAAGAATGCCGGATTGTCAGTTACATGCCATGGATTGTAGCCATTCTTCTGATTCCTGTTCTGCTTGCCTCTCTTAGCATTTTTGTTGTATGCAAGGATGCTGGAGAACTAAAGGAAAAGCAGCACCAGTAAGATGCCATGCTACTAAGCTTCCATTGTCACTGAAGTGAAAGGTAAAATCAGATATCTTATATAAGCCTTTTCTCCCTTCATTTTTTCTCGAAATAGATCTCTTCTTCAGATCTCTTCCAACCTGTTTCAGAGTTGCCAACCATTTGACAGCGTTCATTTTCTCCCCATGTAAATGCCATATGTATGGCTTAATTTATCCATCCAAAAACAGCAAGGATAAGAGTGTCAAGGTTAAAATTGCTATAAATTCTTAGGAGCTCTGTAAACAGAAGAATTATTCTTGCAATATGTTTATTATATTTGGTTCCATTTGATATTTATGATGCTACTGCTGCAGGTTCAAGTCCTTGATAACCAACTAAATTATCAATTTGTCATGCGCCAAGCGCCAAACTCTCGAGAAAGCCTTAGGATGCATGACTTGTGGTGACTAAATGATCAATTCTTCATGCGCCATAGTCTTGAGAAAGCACTATGATACATGACTTGTGCTATTCTTTCGTCAAATGAGAGCTGCATTCCAAAGGTGAAACGTCTTTTCCAATATGGTCAGTCTGAAACGTAGCTGCATGAAAGATAGTTTACCATCTCATTGTACTGATTTACTTCAGAACTGTATACTGTGTATTTTAATGCTTGTTTGGCATCCTATTGGGAAGCATTGTTAGTCTGGCATTCCTTTTGATCTATGGAAGGAGCAAAATTGCTGTGATTTCAAGTGAATGAACTATTCAAAATTGCTGTGATTTCGGGTGAAGGAACTATCTACAACCGAGTGAAGCTCTGCCACACGAGCTATAAGTCTGCTGCTGGCGCATGTTGTTTGATAATCGACATGGCTAAAGACCCACTCAAACTCTTTATTTCAATTCAGTGTATGTTGTAGCAGAACTGCATATGGGCGGGAAGACAGGCCCGGCGCGCCCCAGACTCTAGTTAAGCTTATGTGTACACTAATATCTAGCTCCCTCTTGTCTAACATGAGTGCCCATGCTTCTGATCCGCCAAGCTCCACCACCCCACTACAGGTTGTTATTACAATACTAATTTACTAACAGAATGTACACTAGTAAACAATTGGTAGATGTACCGACACTCCAGCTGCTGGAGGTGGAACTAAAGACAGAAACCACCGCGAAAGCTCTGAATTATCATCCTCATCTGGCGTAGGAGGCTAGGAGCCAGTGCACAACTAAAATCGGGAGTACGAGTATGTCCAAAGTCCTCGGATATGGGAGGCAGCAGCCAGTAGGTATCCCCGGAACAAAGGGTCGCAGACGGCGAGGTCAGGCTTAGCATCCTCGTCATCATCGATGGTGCATACGAAGAGGAGGACGCCTGCGAAACACCAGGGCTGCCATCTGCCAGGAGGGAGGGTGTCGGAGGAGAAGCCTGCGGCTGCGGCGCTTGCGAGAGCGCGGGCGGCGAGAGCAAGCCGAGTAGGAGCGGTAGCGGCGGAGGAAGGACGGAGCGGCGATGAGGTCGGCGGGGGAGGCGACGCGGAGCAAGATCTCATCCAGCAGGTCGTCCGTGAGGGGCGGCCGGTTGCCTCGGGGTGCGGGAGAGCAAGCCGGCGAGGACGCCAATCGGCGGCGGCCTCCAGCGAAGGGCGGAAGCACGGGATGGATGGGGTTGGAATTGGCAGGCTCACTCACTAGCCGTTGGTGCGAATTGCGACGCCGTCCAGCCTCCGGCGAGGCGGGCCCTACGCCTACCGCGTGGAAAGGGTGGGAATGGGAATCGATCGAGGAGAGGGTTTGGGGGTTTTTTGCCGTCTGCGGGCTGCAAAGCCTAGGTTGTTCGCAGGCTCACTCGAGGGCCATCGTCCGGCCCATCCAATTCGGCACGAGCACAAGATCAGAACTTCATCGACGGCCCATCCAAGTCGCACGAGCACAACGCCAGAACATCACGTGAGCTGAGCAGCTGAGGGATGGTCTGATTGATACTCTGATCCTGCCTCCAAGTAGCCAAATGGAGGTACTCATTCTTTTCAAAACCATCGGACGACTCCAGAGCAACCAAATGTCCAAATGGAAGCAAAGCATCATCTGATCTTACAAGGAACGGGGTCACGCTGGATCATCTGAAGATGGAGGTCACCACCCAAACCAAACACGTCTTAAGTGCTTGACCATGCAGCTTCACTACCCAGCAATGTATAGCAGACTAGCTCAAGACTACGATCAATGCCTTGGTAAAAAGCGACATTTTAATTATGCCAAAGTCCAAAAATATACATCTTTAAACTGTTGTTGGCATAGTCTGGATTAAAACCTCCACTTACAAGTTACAACCTTGAAATATAGTAAACGGGACAAGATACCCCCTTGTCAAGTACTGTGTCTCAACACAAAGAGGGACCTGAACTTTCAAAAAAAAAAACAAAGAGAGACCTGAATCAAGTTATGCATAACTTGGGGTTTCTTATGCATAACTTGGGGTTTCCACAACAATTCCATCAATGACCCTCAAATGCTAAATGGGGGGTGGCGGCAGCCTCTATTTTTTTAGAGCAACAAAACTTACGACTTCAATAATAAGGGGTTAAATAGAGAATGGAAAAACTTTTTTATTTAAAACTTTATTTAAATATGGGACACGAACATGTATACAGGGTTTGCTGGACTTGTTCTTATCGTCTACTTTAAAATTTATTGGGCTATGCTATTGCGATTTAAAAGGTGTGCGTGGGAAAGGTACTGATCATGCATGAATCGGTGATGGCGGCACTAACATAAAAGTTGACTTAGCGTCTCGTTAATATAAATAGTTCAGCCTTTAAAAATAAAATACACCTTGTACTTTGATGGAATACAATGTGTTATCTTACTCTTGAATGGCAGAAACCAAATCCATATAGCTAAACTCGAGAGGATAATGTATAATGACATTGCCATGTAGTAGTTCGAAGCTTACATGACCCCCAAGCAACTTCCCTAATTCAAGCTTACATGACGCCCTAACCAAACTTTCCTAACCAACTTCTAGGTACTACAGTATGAGAAACGAGCGCGCGCGCACCATCTCTGCCATCGACAGCTTTATTTTGTCCAACTAACTCCTACCGTGCTACTGCTGCAAAAACAACAAAACAAAATAGAAGATTTGTTAATTTTCTATCACAATTTAACAACGAAAGCAATAAGCAGTACTAGCTGGAAAAAAAATACCTAGCTAAGATGCTGGCGGTGGTGACGCCTTCCCTGGTGGCGATGGCAGGGTCATTGGCGGCGCACCGTCCCCTGTTTCAAACGCAATCAACAATATCCATGGCATATAAGTTACCTTTTGTAACAACAATAATATAATGTCACATTGTCACCAGAACTCAGAAGATAAGCTAGTAGCAGATAAAATAGATGACTTACTGTCGCAGTGCTTAGCCAGTGCATCCAAGCCAAAATAACTGCGGCACTCTGTCGTGAGGGAGAACATCCGCGTGAAGTTCATCGGCGCCGGCAGGATCTGCTGGACGTCGCCGTTCACGACGCGGCAGTAGCAGATGGCCGCTCCGGCCCTGGCGATCTCATGGAAGCCCTCGCAGCACGAGCTCGGAGGCGCCGTCACGCTGCTGTCGGTGAGGAAGCCCGCGCACGGCATCATGTTCAGCAGCGGCGTCCGGCACTCCGTCGGCGGCTCTATAAATATCGGCGTCGGCTCTGCGCAGGGTTCGCAAGGGAACGGGAGCGCTGGCGATGGCGTGGCCACGGCGGCGAAGGCGACGAGCAACAAGCAGGCGACCACGAAGCTCATCATGGAAGATGGAGCCATCGATCTTACGATGATGGTATGGCTACGTTATCCTTTTTGATGGAGGGGACGACGTACGGTACGTCAAATATATATATAGCAAGAGGAGGCCGGCCTCTGCTTAGAGATAAACCGCATAAACCCTAGTAGCTGCTAGGAGGCGGATTTGAGAGTTGTTCAGATCTCAGCAACAAAAAAGATCCGGTCGATCTTCAACAGATCGATAACTCTCACGCGCATCTATCGATCTCTAGCGTGGTTTTAAGTTAACTGAGGCATGCACTTTTCACGGCCATACGATCACGAACGACATGCAACAAACTTTATTTTGCCGCCGCTGCACGCATCACTCACCCGCACCCCTCGCTCTTGCGCTGGTTGTTCCCTCCCGTCCTCCATGCCGGTGCCTGCGGCGACGACGCATACGAGCGCACGATCAAGCTGCTATCGACGGCTGCCATGCGCCTAGCTAGAAAAACACACTAAACAAAGAGGAAGCTAATATAATGGAGATTACAAGGTAAATAAGCAAGTGAAGAAGCTTCAGGGAGGGTTTTGCTTGATCTGTACTGGATCAAGAAAAAAAAAAACTCCTTTGTAGTTGCAGTGATAAAATAAGCCTTCCATCTAGCGAGAGATAGGGCACCAATATCGAAAATGATTGAATTTCACTAGCACAAAGATACACGAGAATGTATAACATTAATAAGCACTTCTCTGAAGATTTTCGAACCATCTAGCTCTCTTCTCGTCACTTCAAATGGGCGTGCAGATCTTCGGCCAAGAAATGGGGCTCAGCCTAACAACGTGAATTGCATAAAAAAGGTGTTGATCCAGATCTAGGCCTTGGGCTAGCTTGTTGGAGGAATGCAAGACTCAGCCTAACAATGTGAATTGCACAAAAAGTTTCGGGCCCGGGCACACTCTCTGCAATCTCGTGCTTAGTTTCAGTTATCGGATAATATGTCTGGTTATAATTCATGAGCTTAGTTTCAGTTGCTAACTAATAATATGTCTTTTTTCCTAATAGTTACACTTCTTCTTTTTCTAATAACATTGATATATATAGTCACTTCCAGCAATGGAGTTCGCCCTTTTGTGCGTGCATCTTAGCCACAACTTGCAACCAGGCGTCGGCGTCGTTGGTGTATGGGACGTGATCGGAGGCACAAGTCCAACTGTACAACAAAGAGGCGTCGCCGTCGTTGGTGTATGGGACATGATCGGAGGCACAAGTCCAACTGTACAACAAACATAAAATTACCAACAACATTAATAGCAGTAGCATGTATATTTTTCGCGAAAAAAAGCATGCCTTGCTACATGTTACCACAATTAGTAAGTGAGAAATGTTACCAGGTAAGGTAGTTGTGGTAGGATTATGGCCAAGCAGACGACCAAGCAGACGACGGGAAGCAGGGCGAGCCTAATAGGATCAATGGCGATGCCGATTAAGTTACCGATCTCGCAGACGACGGGAAGCAGGGCAAGCCTGATCGGATCAATGGCAATGCCGATTAAGTTACCGATCTCGCAGACGACGTGACCGAGACATATTGAATCTAGCAGAATATGGCTGCATCTGGTTTGGCTGGCTTTTCTTGTATGCTTGGCAATTGTCTTTTGGTTTGGTTCTCTCCAATGTCTCAGTGTAGTAGCCATGTATGCTTTGCTACTAATCATTTCAAAAATGCTTTGCTAAATGTTCCTAGTGTTTTTGTTTCATTGGTAGGGACTTCCTGGAAGCTCACTTCATGGTTTGTTTCTTGACCTTTTAACTATGAGGATGCACATTATATAAACCATGAACCAGCTACTTTATGGTTTGTTTTGAAGCATGAGTGGTTCATGCAGCATATACGCATGAATATAAACGGTCTGTGTTCATGTTTATTAGCTGAGGTAGTTGAAGTATTGTTAGTTGTTGTATCTGTTAAGGAAGCGTGTTATGTTAGTTGGGTAAGTCATTCTGAACACACCATAACCAGATCATGAACATCATGAACCATGAATAGGCATGAACACCACACACCGTGCATACATAGAAGTAATTTATTCCCTATCATGAACCACTCATGAACGCCATGAACCATGACTCGGCTATAGCGGCACCGCAAATGCTTATAATGTGATTAAGCATTTGGTTAAAATAAACAAGTCTTGCCTGTTCAAAATAAAATATACCTTGTATTTGTTGGAATATAATGTGCCATCTTATTTTTGAATGGCATAGCTAAAATTTGTGTGGCCAAAGTCGAGATATAATATCATTAATGAGATGATTATGGTCAAGTAATTTGAAGCTTACATGACCCTTAAGCAATTTCTACTAGTTGTAGAATTTTTCTTTACTTTAGCCCGTTTAGAATCAATATAATAATATTAATCCGTACCCAACTAAAATTCTAAAAAGTAAAGTTTTTTTTGATCGCGCCAAGCTCTTTGGTTCGACCCATACCTGAGTCACCACGCATGCCAGAGTGGGTAAATTAAAATGCTACATGAAAACATCCGAAGATTGATTTCCACATGCCGGTGATGTGTACCAGCATGGCGAAAAAAACATTTCACTTAGCATTATTTTTATATTTGATTAACTAGCTAATGAGATCCTAAATTCTTTAAACTCAAAAGGTATAATTCTATCATTCCCAGTTTGAAGAACAAAACTAGATGCACATCGTATATTCGTATATATATATATCATTATCAATTCTCATACATAGAGCGACTTCACCACTGAATAACAATAACAATATCACGCCTCTACAAGCCTATCACTTATTGTTATGGTGCATGAATATCACCTAAAGTTTTCACAATCTACCACTAACATTCATGGGACATGATGGTTTCGTACGCACGTGTCGTATCAATTCAGATGCTTTGTATCACTTGGCAGAAATTGCTGTTAGATTACCTTCGCTCCAACAAGAGCAAGACAAATTCGTGCTCTGTAATACAGCAGGCAATTTCCGATCTGTATATAAGTATGATGTTATTACTCTTGTAATTCATCTTTTTTTTTGCATTGTCCACATCTTGTGTTCACTGTGAAGTCTTACCTATTCTCCTTGACTGACGAGGTTGGGATAAGTCAGTTACATCTCTGTTTCTGTGATCGATGAGGCCAGAAACTCCATTAGCCTGACCGAGTTGACTGGACGACTACTTATTCGTAACTGAGAAGGTCGAACACTCGATTATTAAGGCTTCAATGTGAACTTGGTGACTAACGAGGCCGAATCTTAGAGCATGTATAACCCATAAATAACAACTGTCCTTTTTGTTGCCACATAAGCCAAATGAGCTGATGTGGCCATCATTTAATAGAAAAGATAGTGTTGCTGTCTACTATCTCGTTTACTGCTTTGGCCCGTGCTCTCATGTAAAACAACAGGAACCAAAGTGCATATTTATCACAGAGACAACTAAATACACAAGAACTGTCCAAATTGTTATAGAAATGTCTATTTAGTTGTCTATATGTGTTAAATAGACATCAGTTGTTCTTTAAAGCTCAATTGGAGACTTCAAGATGGGCCATCAATGTAGCTCAATCGGAGGTCTTCCGCGGTGCAAAGTTGTGGACGTAGTCAACCGGGTATAAATAGACATGTTTAGCCAAATGTATTAGCGCAATATCTATATAAATCCTAATGAGAACATGCACTTGTAATTCTCTAACAAATTAATAAAGACCAATGTTCCCTAAGTTTTGTAGTCTTATTATTTGTTTTGCATACATTAGTATATTGACATGCCTACGTATATTATTTATGTATGCGTTTGGAAAAGCTCTCTACCCAAGGAGATGTTTCTTTTCGTCGAAACACTCCCCGTTACCCCGAGGTAGCCATCCTCAGAAGTAAAGATCCACTATAAGACCTTTATAGAGACTTTGTAATAGCCTACTAAGGATTCAGGTCGAATCGCAATATAAACCTCTCTAGTGGGTCATATATTTTAGCAAAGTCTAATATCCAAGAGCATCAGGGTATACCCATCAGTGCCTCCCTTCTTGCCCTTTCCATAAGACTCTAAACTAAAGTTTCTAATTAGTCAATTAAGACTAGAGTCATCCGTGGTTTGTACTGTTTTTATTGATGGTGGATAAATGTTTGAATCAAAACATCTTAATATTGTAAACAAGCACCGATATGAGAGTGGTTAAGAACACTTATCTTTCCTGAAATACCATGGTTTAGAGTCGTCAAACTTGCTCTTGATCTTGAAATCTCGTATTCTTCAAAGCTCTACAACCAGTTCGGCTGGCTGATGGTTGGTGCTGATTTATGCTGAGAGAAAAATACTGCTGACTGGCTGGTTGCTGGTGCTGATTTCTGCTGAGAGAAAAATACTACTGACTGATGGCTAATAAGTCAAACGAACGGATCGTTCAAACAGTTTCCTTCTACTCGACGCATCCGGTTCAAGCATACAAGAAAAATAAACGAGAACAACAAGAAATAATACACCAATCAAACTAAAAGTTTTGAAAAAATATACTAAAGGATATGAGTCAATGATAGCGATCACGTGAGCATATAAAGATGCAACGATCATAAAGAAATGCTGCGTTACTTTTGAAATCATAGCAACGAAACAAAATGTCATGGTTTCACATAACGGAACTCATGCAGTGACGTGAAGAATGCAATGGCGTGTTTTTAGAATCCCGTGTAAACCTATCCAGCATATTCGGCGCCAAAAGTTTAAAACCGACGTCTCGCTCTCTGCCGAATCCGGCCAACCAAGGTAATAGTACAGTACCACGGACGAACGGGCGCCGCGAGCAAACCGACCCGGCCGTACGAGCCAAGTGTTCACACCACCACCAGGCACCAGGTGGGACCGGTCCGCCCCAACCAGCCCACCGGCCGAGCCACACAAATTGATGCGTGGCCTAATTTTACTAGTCGTCTTCCCCGTTCCCTCCCCGCCCGCGGCCTCGTCGCATTGAATTGCTTCTCGCGGTCGCGGCCGTCGCCGTCCCACTCCCCACCCACCTGTACCCCTCGCTTCCCTCCCCCGCCCCTGCTCGTCGCGTGCCTGCGCTCTCCGCCGGGCTCTGGGCCCACCCGTAAAAGTTAGGGTGCCCGGCCCCGGCCTCGTCCACCGGCGATGTCGCTGTCGCCGGCGGACGGCGCGGCGTACTGGCTGCGGTGGCAGGTCTTCGTCTGCGGCGCGCTCATCGCGCTCCCCGCGGCGGCGGCGGCGGCGCTGCTGCCGCGGCTTCGGAGGGCGGTGCCGCCCCTGCGCGCCACCGACCTGTGGGTCCCCTGCTGGGCGCGGCTCCACCCGGGCTGGCTCCTCGGCTACCGCGCCTTCGCGCTCGCCGCCGCGGTCGCGCTCCTCGCGCGCCTCCTCATCGGGCACGGCCTCTCCGTCTTCTACTTCTACACCCAGTACGGCTCCTTCCTCCTTGTCCTCAAGTCCTCGTCCTTTTCCTCGAGGCTTAGTTGCTAAGGATACGAAGTAGTACTGTTTAAGGATTTATACACTTGTTAATTCATGCGACCATGTCTTCATATTGTGTGTATTATATATCTCCACGGTGTGATAGCAGTTTTCACAAGTAGCGTTTTAGCAGAATTTTTTAGTATGTGCTTGTGTATATTAGTGTATATCTCTAAAATGTGATAGCATCCAAGTAGTGGTTTAGTAAATTTTTTAGTATGCACTTGGACAAACCACAAGGCTGAATGCCTGACTAAGTAAGCATTCTATGGCACTACCATACTGGCACTTGTGACGAGCTTGCTACACATTGGAGAACAGACATTGTCCTTGGCAGCGGGCACTTCAAATGTATCCTACTAATAGAACCAAAGATTCATGGTTTAGGACATGAACATTTTGGAATTGAACTCATTGTTATGTGCTAGTTGATCACATCCTTAGCTGCTTGTCGTTCTGTTCCTTGAGCTGTTTGTTTCTTAGAGCTGTCATTTTGACTAATTTCATTCTCCCAAATGGCTTTGCAGGTGGACCTTTCTATTAGTCACCATATATTTTGCAGTATGTTCAGTGCTTCTGTGATTCTGTCCCAAATGCCATTCTGTTCCGTTTACAATTTCATTACATGCTGCAGAATGTTATCTTTTGTTGATTTCACCTTTTTGTGTCTGCATGTTACTCTTAGTTCGCAACAGGCATATCAGCTCATGGATGTTGGGTGTACTCAAAGAAAAGCTCGAGGAAAGCTGATGAATCCCACGGATTTCTTAATGATGATGTTGAAAATCGTGGCCTTTCCACTTCTATATCTGTAGAGAGGAAAAAAGATGAGATGGATATGTTGCCGAGCTATTATGAACAAATAGTGAATGAGAAAAGAGCTGGGTGCTGGGGACGTTGCATGCAAATCATATACCAGGTTAGGGAGGTCTATATTGTTTTCCTTGTTAAGAATTACTACATATCTGTATGTTTTGTGCCGTCCTGATAGTTTTGAAAATTCAGTGGTACAACAGTTTGGAATGAGCCACGGTAACATTTCGATATTAAGTCACAGCATCATGTTTGATGATCACTGCATGTATTGAATGATAGTCCTTTACTGCATTTGTTCATCTTGTTTTGTTACTTTCGAGTTGTGGCTATGCAGCTGCTATGATATCGCAGCTGCTATGATATCGTTGCTACATTTGTGGGTTCTACATTTGGAATGGAGTAAAATACATCGGCGGTCCTTGAATTTGTCCCAAGGTGTCATCTAGGTCCCCGAACTCTCAAAATACACATTTAGGTCCCTGAACTTGCTAAACTGTGTCATCTAGGTCCAACGTTCCAAAAATACCCCTATACATGATGACATGGCTGCCAATTAAGCATGAAATTTTATACTATTTCTCTAACTAAATCGGTTATTTCCATGACAATAATTAACTAACTTTATTTGATTGTACCGTATCGATAATTATAGATCAAAAGATGGACAAACATTAATAACATAGGGGTATTTTTGGAAGTTTGGACCTAGATGACACAGTTTACCAAGTTCGGGGACTCAAATATGCATTTTGAGAGTTTGGGGACCTAGATGACACCTCGGGACAAGTTCGAGGACCGCTGACGTATTTTACTGGAATGTGATTCAGGAGTCAAAATGATTTTCATGCCTAAAACTATATAATTTATTTGTAATTGTTCCCTTGGCCTTGTTTACCAATAGCCTTTCCAGAATACCTCCATCACCACAATGCAAAGCTTCTGCATGCTAAACACTCGAGTGAGATAGTGAGCATGTGTATTGCTGTCGCCTCCCTGATGTTCTTTGTCTGTATGCAGACTAGTGCAGGTGCAACAATGTTGACCGATCTCACATTTTGGGGCCTCCTTGTGCCATTTTTCTACCGTGACAAGTTTGGGTTAGCATTGGTATGTGAATATTCTGATCTTTGTACATATTCCTTCCTATTCTTCTTCAGTAGTACATACTAGACATCATATATTTTAATTGTTGCTAATATAACACAGTGGTATCCATTACTATCAATTATATCGAGTGATAAAGACATTCTACAAACTCTAGACTTCGAAGTCAAATAGCCCGTGTTGAACATGTCATTACGTCAACAAGCAAATCATGCTGGCCATTTGGTAGACAATCAGCGATCCATGCATTTTCTTTTCATCTTCCAACTGAAGCCCTCACAGAGGTGAACCTAACTAATTAAAACACGAGAATTTTCTGATCTGTTATTGCCTACCATAACCACCTGAAAATTAAAAATCCCCCACAAGGCACATGGCAAACATGAACTGAGAAGATTGATATGTTTGTTTCTACACCAAGTTAACTGTTTAGATACAATGCCTTATATCCTGGTATCTTGCTGTCTTGTCCATTGAAATTTGGTGCAGGTGACTGATGGCATGCACTCTCTAAATGCTGTTTTTCTACTTATCGACACAGTTCTCAATAATATGGTAAGATTACTCGTAAATTATTTTGTTCTGACCTTTGCATCAGTTGGTTTAATTACTTCGGACTTGTGGACTTTCAGCCGTTTCCCTGGTACCGAATGGCTTTCTTTGTTTTCTGGAGCTGTGCCTATGTAACATTCCAGTGGGTCCTTCATGCTTTTGGAGGCTTATCCTGGTAAATTTTCTCCCTTGCTGCATAATAAAAAGAATTAAATGGAATGTCTTTGGTTTACCATTTCTTGATTCAGATGCATGTTTCTGCTAGTAAATCATGTACATTAAGATGAGATGAAAATATATATCATCATTTACTTTATAAAAACAGATAGCAAAACCTTGAAGTTGTTACATTAACTTTATAAAAAAAAGGAGACAAATGTAAAACACTTTTGTTGAATCATGCAAGTACAATGCCGTTGCTGATGTCCTCTTCAATAACCACATGAAAATCAATTTGGGCATATGCTGAATAGATTCAGGTGTGTTGTGATTTTCTTCTGAATACACCTCAACTTCATTGTTTGATGTTGAACATAAATATTTGAGCCATGTTTTGACCCCTCTTTAGGTGTTTATGACATTAGATATTCTAATCAGCAAAGTTTATCCTTGTTTCTTCTAGATGATGTTGATGCATTGCATATTGAATGCTTCAGTTTAATTATGTATGCAATAAGTATAAAAAAATTTATGTCTACATTGAATAAGGGCTCGTGTGGCACCTTCAGTGACAAAACCGTGTCCCTTTTTTTCCACCTTTTCAGGTGGCCGTACCCATTTCTGGACCTTTCATCATCTGGAGCTCCTCTATGGTACTGGCCTTTTACCTCATCGTTTCATCCTTAGCTATCCATCAACCAGAATCCTTACAGCAATCCTAATTTGGTGCAGGTACTTCGGCATGGCCATAGCTCATATCCCGTGCTTCTTTCTTTACTGGTTGATCGTGAAGGCAAAGCACACCTACTTCCCAAGGATGTTCCCGCATGCTTACGCTAGAACAGTATAGATCCATTTATTTAACTGTGGACGCATAAATATAAGTAGTAAACTATTTCAACGCATGCTAGTTCAAGTGTATACGTGTATAGTCCCAAGAATTCACAGCCCCTTGAGATTGGGCTGAATCCTGACAGATCCGCATCTTGATCAATGAAATGCATGCAGAGGTTAATTGTGCACGTGCGCTCCACTGTATTGTACGGAGTACTCTGTATATTCCTTCCGTTGAAGCAGATATGACACACATTGGAAGATGCTGTTGGTGGTTTGGTTACCCCTAACGAGGCGTTGTGTACTTGTGTGTTGACAAAAGATGCTGTTGAACTTGCAGTGCCAAAATATTCCTTCAGTTTCCATGTGGTGCCCAACTATGTCATCATCTTTTGTTTGGAGCTCGTCATTTTACTCGTGCAATCACAACAGAGGTTCCTCCTCAGTTCCTCTTGCCCTGACATGATCAGAGTAAAGTGATCGGGCAGAATTCCTGCACCAATGATCAGAACGGCTTGACTCGAATCAATGGCGCTAATGGAAAATTGGAAATGGAACGCCTTGACTCGAACACCGTGGGTTGTTGTTGGCTTGTTGCTGAATGCTGGCCGAACCGTGTTCGTTGCCACCCTCTCCTCCCGGATGCCGGGGGAACGTCGACTTCATCGTGACTTTATCACTGACGTGTGGGACCGGACACCATTGGGCCCACACGTCAGGAGGATCTCAGCACAGCCAGCTCAGCCCCCGGATGCCACGCGGCTCCGGCGTAACGGAGTTGCGGTCGTCCCGACGAAGCCTTCGTGCTCTGCTCAGCAACGGATCCTGCCGTCTTTCTCGTTCTGCACCCACGCTACTCGCGTCGTCCTCCTAGAAGCTCTCGCTGTTTCTCCAAAGCTCATTATGTTTACGTGAAGACTAGCGTTGTACTCATCAGTGCAATCATACTTTTATTAAGATGCCAACAACCGGGAGCATGGTACACAATAACATCAGAAAATTGTCTTGACAGTTTGCACTACTTCATTTCCATTCCAGTTTTAATGGTTTAAATTTAGAACCTTGTTAAATTCGTTTGAGCACGCAGTTGACATCATCTCGAAAATTAAGGACGCGAAGGAACAAAATCTCAAATCTGATGGTCTTCGAAATTAACGTCTGCATGCACGCGGGAAACAAGCATTATGGTTTGGATCGATTAATTTTTTGGCAGATATCTTTCGATCTGTGCCAGAAATTCTAAACTGAATGAACTAGATCCTAACTGACAAGTTTTTTTTTAGACAGATCCTAACTGGCAAGTAGTGAAGCTAAGATCATACACGTACATATAAGCAAGTCGAGATCCTTCGTCCATTATTCCTAGCTCGGTGGCCGTTCTAGATCATCACACCAACGCATTCGACCATGTCGTCGTCGTGGGACGGCATCATCTCCACCTCGTCCATCTCCACCACGCCGGCGACCACCGGCTGCCACATGCTCAAGATCAACGGCTACTCGCAGACCAAGCTGTTCGGAAGAGGCTACTTCGCCACGACCCCCATGTTCGAGGCAGCTGGCCAGAACTGGCGCATCAGCTACTACCCCAACGGAACCCCGTATGATAATTCTTCCGCGGATCACATCTCTCTCTACATCACCACTTGCCGGCCGATCACCGCCACCGCTTTCGCTAAGATCCGTTTCAGCCTGGTTCCTCACGCCGGAAAGCCGGCGCCGCCGCCGCCGCCGCCGCCGCCGTATTGCAAAAGCTTGGCCTTCGCCTTCAGCCATGATCGTGATGGACCCCGCGGCATCCCGTGCTTCATCAAGAGGGACGACCTGGAGAAGTCGGGCTACCTGTTGGCCGACTGCTTCGCCGTCCGGTGCGACGTCGAGGTCGTGAAGATGTCGGTGGCGGCGGATCCAGCCGTGTGCGCGCACGACCTGGAGAGGCTGGCGGTGCCGTGCACCTGCGACAACGACCAGTGCAAGCGCCTCCACCTAGCCCGCACTGTGGAGGCCGCGTCGTCGCCCCGGCGCTGCGATGGCGACGACGTCGCCGACGGGAACAAGTCGCCGGCGGCGGCTGCGGCGGTGGCAGATCGTGCCTGCACCTGTAAGGACGGCCTGTGCAAGCACAAGCACCACACCGGGGAGGCACCGCCGCCTCAGCGCCGCCGTAGGGTCATGGCAGCGTGGTTCCGGCTGTTCACGGGCGCAGGCAAATCTGAAACCGAGACACCGGATCATCAAGCAACCTGCACGTCCTTGAAGAAACCGTTGCTATCAGAAAATAATTAGGTAGTGTATTGGTACTTTCTCAATGGATCCAAGCTGTTGCAGGCTTCAGTGATCTGAATCTTATAGGTGCGGAGAAATCTGTAGCAAGTACCAAATGAAAGTTTAGTTACTGAAGGTTAGATATACATGTAGAATTAAAAGTTATGGTTGGTGCAAGCCGTGTTTGATTTGGTATTCTATTTTTAGGTTAATGCAAATTTGCCATCGTTTAATGCAAGTACTTTGTTCGTGATGTTTCTTTTCAAAGAAAAGTGGATTGAAGCAACCACCCACTTCTCTATTGGACGTGCAACCATCTCATTTACCTGCATTTTTAGGGTGTCAACTCATTGGTTTGTGGCAGCCTTGGAGATAGAAAGGAGAGTTCCTCCCTTTGGGAGGATAGATGATTGAAGGCAGCTCTATCGGGGAATTCGCAGCATCTATTCATTCCATGATGCTGTAGCGAGAAGAACCAAGAAGGTCAGAGTTTCAGGAATTAATAGTGCATGCTTGACAAGAGTGGGGCTACAAACGTGCATTCTTCAGAATTTTCTACAGTACCCGTCATCGGTCAGGAGTCAGGACACAACCTCTGCATTTCAGACATAGAGTAGGCAGATGTTCACTGCATATATGTGTTGTGACTCGCCAGGACCTCATTGCTTTAATAAATTAGATACTGGGCTTTGTTATTCTGATTGTAATAATCCTAAAAAAACACAATGAGGAGATGAACATCAATACTTGGGATAAGTTGGACTGAATGCAGAATCTTGAGACTGCTCAACTCCTGCCTGACAGTGCTGACCGGCTACGTGTTCGTGTGCACGCCATTTTCCCTTTCGCCATGGACGATGTGCTTCAGGACGGCATCCACGGCGGCGGCAGCCGGCAGGAACGCCGACGCGCTCTGGCCTGGCGAGTCCCTGCCCAAGGTCGGGGTGGACGGTATTTCATTTACCGACCACCCACTTGGTCCTTTACAGCCGTCAGATCATAGGCCTGCGGCCCAGATTTTCATGGACAACCCTCGTCGTTTTCCTACAGAAGAATATAGACGGCATGGATCACTCGACGGAGCGAGCGGCGACGCGATGCCGGACGGAGGGCACCGGCAGTCTCGTCGCCGACTTCTGGACACCGGCGGCCATAGGCTATTCCATTTCCATCCCATCCAGTTCGTTGTTTGAGAGCGAAGCGAAGTCGAGCAGCGCCGGGTCATGTCGCGCCGAGCAGTTGCTGCAAACAGGCTTGCACGCACACGCTCTCACCATGGATCATCAGTTACTGCATCCTATGTTTCCATAACATAGCAACACAGCAACCACAAACCGCCGTAACGACCGAGGATTTTCCAGGATTAAAACTCTCAAAGCGACACTCGAGTAATCGAGTGTTCGTTTTTCCTCGATGATCTAGTGTTAGTTCGCCGGCATACTCGCTGTCGTTTTTCCTCGATGATCTAGTGTTCGCTCGCTGCCGCCGTTGATGGATGGAACGGAATCCGCACCAGCCGAAGCCGGCGGGGTTTTCATTACCTTTTGTTTTGTAAATAAATATTACGGAGTGCAAATGGAATTAAGTATTAATGGACACGGTAAAACAAAATGGCAGCTGGCAACGTGTCCTCTTTCTATCTCTTATTGAAAAAGAGGCAGTGTCCTTTTTGGATCAAAGATTAACATGTTCAGAACCAGAACTATGGTAAAAACTCAACAAGTCATGCCAAAGAATGAGATTTCTACTGGTTTTATTATTTCAGACAAACCGACAGAGTATCATTCATTTAACATTGCACATGGACATACACAGAGAAGAAAAGAAAAAAAATTGTGAAGTAAATTATCATGATCATCAACTGTTGACACGTGAAACCTCTATTTCATGGCAAAAATGACTTTTTCGTGCTCTTCCTCTCTCCTCTAATCAAAAAATAAATATTTTATTAGCTCTAATGTCCATCAGTCAATTGCCACGCTTGAAGAATATCCGTGAGCAAAGACCAAATTGAATGATGTCCATCGGCAAAGAGCGACATTGAACGGTGTCCTACAGCAAAATTACCCTTGTAATAATCCTAAAGAAACACAATGAGGAGATGAACATCGATACTTGGGATAAGTTGGACCGAATGTTGTCCGAATCTTCAGAGTGCTCAACTCCTGCCTGACAGTGCTGACCGGCTACGTGTTTGTGTGCACGCCATTTTCCCTTTCGCCATGGACGATGTGCTGTGGCGTCCCACGAGCTGACTATGGAACTGGAACGCGTCCAAACGACACCCGCGCGTGCATCCCCCACGACGTCAGGTCTCAGGACAACATCTACGGCAGTGGCAGCCGGCAGGAACGCCGACGCGCTCTGGCCTGGCGAGTCCTGCCAGGGATGGGGGTGGACGGTATTTCATTTACCTACCACCCCTTGGGTCCGTTGCAACCGTCGGATCGGGCGCTTGCGGCCTGGATTCGCAAGGACAACCGTTTGACCTGGTCGTTTTCCTTTCCTCGGCGGCATGGATAGGCCGACGGCGCGAGCCATGGCGCAACAGCGGCGGGAGTGACCTGTGACGGTGCTCACCGCTGCTCCGTTTCCTGGTGCGCCTGAACGTGTGTTGGTTCAACCACACGCGCTCACCGTTGCAGCTGATCTGATGTCTTAAGGAGTGGCGATGGCCTCGAGCTGCCGCGGCGCGTCCGGCGGAACGACACGCGAGGAAAACAGAGTGCAAATCAACTGCATGCATAAATTGTATAGCAATATAGTTACAGAACGTGAGCTCACTTTACATAGCACCCACATGGAAATAACAGCAGATGTGGTTCACATACAACAAGCAAGAAAAAAGGCATCATCAACTCCTCAGAACACATGATATAGCATGACACGGCTAGACATGTGAACAACTTTGAACGAACAGAAACCCAACTTGATTGTTATGATTATTACTAATCACTCCGCACTCCTCCATCCAGGATCAGTGTGCGGCTGTAAAGGAATGAAACAATTTCGTATTTTTTTATAAATAACTGAACTTTACAGCAAGAGTTGCCAGCTTAGATCCTGAAAGAAGAGCTGATCTAAATCAGAAGCGGCCTGAAAGAAACGAAGGCTTCACCTCTAGACTCTGTCCCATTACAACAACAACAACATAGCCTTTTGTCCCAAGCTAGTTGGGGTAGGCTAGAGGTGAAACCCAAAAGATATCCTTATTCTGGGGGTTGTAAAATCATTTTTTCACAAGAAACAGTAACCCTTGAAGTCATGTCAAAATGCAATCTGCCGTATGGAACTTTCACATTGAACATATTTTGTTCCAATCTGGTTGGTCAGAAGAATAACATAGTGACTGGAAAAAAAGAAATTCTTTGGGGCATCTTGCAAGATTGTGCAGTGAAATGCAGGAGTAGGATATGGATAGTGTTGACTTGCAGCGCAGACTGATGTTGTGCATGGCCATTGGAAAGAGGAAGGAAGAATGTTATAAGTAAAATAATTAAAGATAAAGGCTAGAAAAGATTAAATTATAAGCTAATAAAGGAAAAACTCCAAATTCCCACCCTCAAGTATGGACAAAGTCTGGATAACCCCCTAAATATGTTTTGGTTCAGTTTGCACCAGCAACTATCTTAATCGATCCTTCGTAAGATTGTCTTTTTTGTTTCTCCATGCAACAAATGTTGTTTTAAGTTGAAAGTTTGTGGTATAATTGAGGCAATCATAAATTATTTTTAAAAAATACATTATGATTTATTTATCATTATTTTGAAAGCCTATGGTATATAATAATAAATTAAACATATTGATATGGAATTTTATGAGAAATAAAGATGACAAATTCGTATTGTATTTTTTTAAAAAAAATATATGTGGCCCTATATCATCCCACAAAATTTTAATTTAAAACCCCACCTGTGCATGGAGGAACAAAAAATACAAATCTTACAAAGGAGTAGATTGCATTGATTGAGATAATTATGAGTGTAAAATGAACCAAAACATACTTTGGGGGGTTATTCAAACTTTATCCATACTTACGCTAGTAATTTGAACAACAACAACATAGCCTTTTGTCCCAAGCAAGTTGGGGTAGGCTAGAGGTGAAACCATGTTAATATCCTTATTCTGGGGGTTGTAAAATCATTTTTTCACAAGAAACAGTAACCCTTGAAGTCATGTCAAAATGCAATCTGCCGTATGGAACTTTCACATTGAACATATTTTGTTCCAATCTGGTTGGTCAGAAGAATAACATAGTGACTGGAAAAAAAGAAATTCTTTGGGGCATCTTGCAAGATTGTGCAGTGAAATGCAGGAGTAGGATATGGATAGTGTTGACTTGCAGCGCAGACTGATGTTGTGCATGGCCATTGGAAAGAGGAAGGAAGAATGTTATAAGTAAAATAATTAAAGATAAAGGCTAGAAAAGATTAAATTATAAGCTAATAAAGGAAAAACTCCAAATTCCCACCCTCAAGTATGGACAAAGTCTGGATAACCCCCTAAATATGTTTTGGTTCAGTTTGCACCAGCAACTATCTTAATCGATCCTTCGTAAGATTGTCTTTTTTGTTTCTCCATGCAACAAATGTTGTTTTAAGTTGAAAGTTTGTGGTATAATAGAGGCAATCATAAATTATTTTTAAAAAATACATTATGATTTATTTATCATTATTTTGAAAGCCTATGGTATATAATAATAAATTAAACATATTGATATGGAATTTTATGAGAAATAAAGATGACAAATTCGTATTGTATTTTTTTAAAAAAAATATATGTGGCCCTATATCATCCCACAAAATTTTAATTTAAAACCCCACCTGTGCATGGAGGAACAAAAAATACAAATCTTACAAAGGAGTAGATTGCATTGATTGAGATAATTATGAGTGTAAAATGAACCAAAACATACTTTGGGGGGTTATTCAAACTTTATCCATACTTACGCTAGTAATTTGAACAAGATGTGTATAAGAGACAGGTTTAGTACACTGAGTA
>OAMR01000052.1:1649980-1685688 GCA_900205405.1 Echinochloa crus-galli
AACCTGTCTCTTATACACATCTAGATGTGTATGTTTACCAGGGCTTGGGACCTGCTATGTTGAGACAACATAGGCGGAGTTACTCTGTCCCATTAATAGGTCCATGATTATTGTCCCAGTAATAGGTCGATGATTATATAAACAGGATGGTGATGCAAAGAAGCTCACCAGTTCAAAGTTCAATCATATTATCTAAAAAAAATTCAAAGATCATCAACAACATCAGCATTCAGCAGCAACAACAATTGGCTTCTTCTGCTGTCACCGTAGCGGCGGCGCTGCTGGAAACTGCGGTCAGCAGGCCATCACCAGCACTGCCGGCGGTGGGGAGCTCGAGGCTCGAGTGTTGTGCATCGACGTTGATAGAACTTTTCGACTGCATGCAGTTTCTCTCAAGTGGATCAGCTCTTGCAGGCCCTCCGCTGTCGTACTGCGCCAATCTGAGGGCTGTCTGTCTCTGTCACGTTGTGTATGGTGGCGACAGCGAGATAGGTGACTTAATTTTGTTTGGTTTGGTTCTCTCCAGTGTCTCAATATAGTCTCAAGACAATTGCTACTAATCATTTCAAAAATGCTTTGCTAAATGTTCCTAATGTTTTGTCCATTGGTACCTTTTCCTCGCATCAGTCCCCTCGGCTAGACACCAATGCCACCGGCAGCACTCAGGGACTTCCTACAAGCTCACTTCATGGTTTCTTTCTTGACTTTAACTATGGGATGCATTATATATGCACGAACACAAACCGTTTGCGTGCAACATAAATGCATGAATAGAAACGGTTTGTGTTCATGTTTAACTGAGGTGGAATATTATCAGCTGTTGTATCTATTAAGAAAGTGAATTATGTTAGTTTGGTAAGTCATTCTCAACACAACACAACATAACCAGATCATGAACTGAACCATGAATAGGGATGAACACCACGCTATAGCCGTGAGTACATAGAAGCAACTGATTCCTTATCATGAACCATTCATGAACGCCAAGAACCGGCTATAGCGGCACTGTGAATGCTTATAATGTGATTAAGCATTTGATTTATAATTTTTTGTTTTGTACTCCCTCAATTTCAAAGTATAATTGTTTTAGATTTTCTAATTTCATAGGTTTTTGCTACGTATCTAGATATAGTATATATCTATATTCATAGAAAAAGCTTTGTATCTAGAAAGAACCAAAACAACGTATGATTTGAAACATCTTTCTTTCATCTCACAATCGATAATTTTGACCTTTGAAAAAAATTCAAATACTTGAAAAGATTTATGCTTGTTGCCTAGAGGCTTTAGGGAGGGAGGAATTTTCTCCCCTACTTTTTCCGAATTACATTGAGAGGACTATCCCTGGGCCCTGGCCAACTTTTAGAACGGCCAAACAAATGCTTTTCCAATCGAAGCCAACTAACAACTTTATAATTTAGCAGCAGGAACGGCTGCTTCCATCCATGGCCCCATGCTTCTAAACACTTTGTTGCTTTTTAGCGAACCATCTAGAGAACGCCTGCTCTTGCACCTTCGCTGCAGGACGCCCTTGCCCTCGCCCACTTCTGCGGTGTTCTTGGTCGTGGGGTCGTCCTTTGGTCGCGCGGCGCCTGTTGTGGTTCTTCTTTGTCATCATCTTAGCTCACTCGCTGCAATTCCATCGGTTTAGCGCTCATCCGGTGTTCATTGGTCGGTTGCAGTGTGGTGTTGGGTTTGGTGGCCTTATGGTGAAAGCCCTGCATGGCTTTGTCCCATGCTGATAACGGCTGCGTCTTCAACGTAGCTTACCCCGTTGGGGGCGTTATCTCGGCCATCAAACTCATTTGGTTTCGCCAGGTGAAGACTTGGACTGCTCCTTCATGGACAGTCGGACGATGGCGGCGTCGACGTCGCGTTCTCCTTGGAGGCATCGTCTTGCTTGACCCACTCGCTCTCCCCCCTTTGGCTCCAGATTAGTAGTGAATCGTTGACGTGCGGGTGCTCTGAGTGTCCTTTTTTCTGCAGATGTCACAGGTGTCGCCATGTCGGTTTGTCTTAGGGCCTTTGGCCTCTTGGTCGTTCGTCTGGTGTTGGTGTTTTGGTGGTTAGCTAGCTTTTGTTCCTTCTTTTGTGTTAGTCGCTGTGTTGGTCGTTGTAGTTGTTTTCTTCGCCTCTCAGCGCCTTAGAGGTTCTTCTAAGGTTGCTTAGCTGTAATTCTCCTCTGTTTAATGAAATACGTGCTATGCACGTTTTCAAAAAAAGAAATAAGCTATTTTTTTAACATGTAGTTTGGGAGCTGCAATGTCCTATATCTCGAGAAGTTAGCCCGTTTTCCATTGCTGCTTGTTCATTGTCTGAAATGTAAGAGAATAGCTAACTAGCTAAGAGGTTTCTTGTTATGGGTTAGGGCTGCACCATCAGAATATTTGAAAAGGTTATTTTAACTTTTTAGAAATGTCTGAATGCATTCTCGTATATATTTGGAAATGTCTGAATGCCTGGGATACTTCACCAGAATACGAGCCAATTTGGACGCATTTGTTTTGCGGTGTGCCATATTCGATTATGCTCAAACTATCCTTCCATGTTTCTCGTCTCTACCATCAATTATTCTGTTCATCTCTTCTTTGCTGATGATGGTGATGCCAGACGCACTTATCTATGTACTATTACTAATCTGTTACTATTCTGGTAAAAAAATGCTAGCAAAGTCCAAGCGCACCAATATATGTTGCCAAATGCACCTATCTAAGTACTGAGAGCGAAGCGAAGTCGAGCAGCGCCGGGTCATGTCACGCCGAGCAGGGTCATGTCAGTCATTTCAGTTGCTGCAAACAGGCTTGCACGCACACGCTCTCACCATGGATCATCCAGCCTCTGTTTCCTGGATCATCCAGCCTCTGTTTCCGTAACAGAGCATCGCAGTTCCTGCAAACAGGCTTGCACGCACACGCTTTTACCATGGATCATCCAGCCTTTGTTTCCACAACAGAGCATCGCAGTTGCTCCAAACAGCCTCGCACGCACACGCTTTTACCATGGATCATCCAACCTTTGTTTCCATAACTACCATGGATCATCCAGCCTCTGTTTCCATAACAGAGCATCGCAGTTGCTGCCAACAGGCATGGATCATCGATCCAGCCTCTTCCACGCACACGCTTTTACCATGTGATCAATGGACAGTACGGCCCCCAATCCCGACCCCCACCTTATCCAGCCCTGTGCACCGAAAGCCATCCAGGCCTAGCAGTTTGGCCCAGGTACAACCTAAAAAGAAAACAACATTACCAGTTTGGCCCAAAGGGTAAGAAAACAATTTCCATTTGCTTTGGTTGGGGTGCGCCAGGCCTTGCCAGCAGTGCAACGGTTGGGCGACGCTCGAGGGCTCCAATGGCAAGCCACTGTGGTGGACCTTCCCCGTAAAAAATAAATTTAATATCAAAGTGGACACATGGTCAACATATCAGATATTAAACTGATAAGAACAAATACTACACTTGATCTTAGCCAAAAGGCCGAGAAAGGTATGAGTTGCTATGGTGTCGTGCCCCTTGTTTTATGGCCCCTCCTGCTCAGCGCTCCACTCTCGCTAGGCGAGGTGGGGACTAACGCTTCTCTCCAACAAACGCCGCGGGCTTTTTTTTTTTTTGAGGAGAACAAACGCCGCGGTTGCGTCGGTAACCTGAGCTCCGCAAGCGAAACCAGGCCGTTTCTCGTTGTTGGGCTTCGCGTCGCGTCCGGCCCATTTATTGGGCACGCCAGCCGGGCCGGGATCATGGCGCGTGTCATTTGTGCGGCCAGCTCTTGTCGACAGACCTTGGATCGGTAATTACCTCAATGAAAACTGGGATGAACATGACAAGATTTTTCTTTTATGATGTGGTAACTTTTAAAAAAAACTGTGGTAAGTTGTTAGCATGCCATCTCTGGAATGTTACTGGGTTTTTATTTTTGAAGTGTATGGAATGCGACTGAATTTTTTTTGAAATGTATGGAGTGTGACTCTCTCTTTTTTTGAAATGTGTGGAATGTTACTCAATGGAGTACGGAGTATTGCAATGTCAAACCATGGGTGATGCCACACCATCGCTGTCTTCCTGTCTGTTTGTTCTTTCAGCGATCTTTCTGTGTGCCACACACCTGTCCCCACTTCCCAGTGTCGCCTTCCCGCCTCATCGCCAGCGGTGTCCACCATGTTTGCCATCGCCCTGCCACAACTCTCGCCACCGTGACTGGTAGAATCCCCGCCGCCTCAACTCGCCGCATTAGAGTTGCATGACAGAACAAGCAGGAAACCATTCAAGCTCTACTGAACAGCGAACACTGACGCCGATAATGATTTCTGGATCAAAGATGGACATGAACAACACAAGAATTAAGAATCCCCAGTTCACAGATAAAATCTTATAGGCCGATAATCTCGCTAAATCAGGCAACCTACACTCTACCGAATTCTAATCGTATCATATACCTCATCAGGCTACACCTCGCGAGATTGTACGGGCACGGTTTCCGTCTAGGCAGCAAACAATCTCCCATTACTCTCTGGTATAGGTGAGCTATGAACCTGAGCATCATTCACTCCGGAATGATTGCCTGGAGCATGATCAAGTTCATCTTCTGAACGGAACTCTTCAAACTATCCAGAAGGAGATGCGTATATTAAGTTCAGCAGCATGTCACCGCAACCACCCATCTCAGTTGAAGGGCAAGTAATGCTGCCATCCTCATGGACCAACTGTTGTTGAAGCAAACTTTTCTTGAATTTATCTTCAGGGGTGTTGTCCGACATGTTTCCTTCACGTATCTTGTTACAGCAACTTAGGCACAGCTTAAATGGGCATGTGCGGTAGCATCTCAGAAATTGGCTGGCACAAAGCTTACAGTTATTGCTGATTTCAAAACAAACATTCAATAAGATCTCTTGTTAAATTTGAAATTAAAACAAGATAGCAATTGAAATAAATAGATACATGCAAAGTCAGCACAACTACAACAAGAGGCATAGATAAACAAAAGAAATGCGTGAACCATCGGTCCCGTCGGCTAAACGCCAATGCCACATGCGACGGCTGCTCGTCCAGCACTCAGAGACGTTCTCCTCACCTATGGTTTGTTTCTTATCATTTAACTATTATAAGGATGCATTATATGTGCATGAATAGAAACTGTTTGTTCGTGTGCATTATACACGTATAATAAAAAAGGTTTGTCTGAAGTGGGTCAGCTCTCGCAGGCCCTCCGACGTCATGGTGCGCCAATCTGAGGGCACTCCTGCAGATACTAGATTCAATACGTCTCTGTCACGTCTCGGGGTGGACCCACCCTATAAGCGAGGTGGGGCGGCCGTCACAACTACAATCAGCCGAGCACCAATACCCCTCTCAAGTCTCAAATCTACATGGCGTTTTGGATCCATGTTACTGCAAGCGTGGAGTAGGAAACATCGTTGCAGTCGAAGAAAGCAACAAAAGAAGCAAGAAGCAAAAGCCGAAGGTGTATGGGCCAGGTGGGCCAAATTAAATGGTAAGAAAGATATGAAGAGGCCCAATGAGAAGAGCTCCAAGTTCTTCAATAACTTGAGCCTGACATCATTAATAGCTGGCCCGTGGCCATTATTTTTCGTTTATTTTCTTTGTAGTAGTGATGAAGGCTCCCAAAAAATCAACAAGCTAGCTTTTCGAACCAAAGTGTCACAACTCGTTTGCACACAAACAAGCATGCATGTATTTCTTGATATTGCGCTACTTTGAGAAAGGGTCTTTAAAGGACTTGACAGTGATAGGATTAAGAAGATATTTCAAATCATGAAAGATCTTAGAGCCAACTTGTCAAAACCTAGAAGATCTAGATGTGTTAGTGCCTTACTAGTCCTATATATATTCTCCAACATTCATCATCATCTAAGACTTGTGATCACTTCAATATGTTTACTATCTTTATAGATCAATCCATTTTCTTTTGAAGAGATTTTCTTTTGATGTTGCAAAAACAATATATATTCTCCAAATTACAGATATCGTGTTAAATAAATCTGTTCTCCAATTACTAGCTTGTTATATAATTCGTGTGGTTGCAACATGTGAATATGGTATCTATGTGTTTGCTTTTTTGCTTTTTGGTTTATCTTATGACTAAAGTTCGCATCAGTTAAAACAAATTACTTGGTCCGCCACTAGTCACATCGTCTATGATGGCGGCAGCGAGATTCAATTTTAGTTTGGTTCTCTACAATGTCTCAATATAGTCAAGCCAAGTATGTTTTTGCTACTAATCGTTTCAAAAATGTTTTGCTAAAAGTTACTAATATTTCTCCATTGGTACATTTTACTCCCATCAGTCCCGTCGGATAGACAACAATGTCACTAGCGACGGCTGCTCGTCCAGCACTCAGGGACGTCCTGGTTTGAGTTGGCGCACCTAATTTATAAGATAACTCATCTATTGTTTGTTTCTTATCATTTAACTATTATGAGGATGTATTATATATGGATGAATAGAAATTGTTTGTATACGCATGAATAGAAACAGTTTGTGTGCATTATATACGCATGAATAGAAATAGTTTGTTGAATCGACCTGTTCTTTAATTTATCTTCAGGGGTGTTGTCCGACATGTTTCCTTCACGTATCTTTTGACAGCAACTTAAACACAACTTAAATGGGTATGTGGGACATCATCTCATAAATTGGCTTGCAGAGAGCTTATTGCTGCTTTCAAAATAAACATTCAATAAGATCTCTTGTTAAATTTAAAATTGAAACAAGATAGCAATTGCAATAAATAGATACATGAAAGGCAGCACAACTACAAAAGGAGGCATATAGATAAACAAAAAAAAATGCGTGAATCATAAAGAAAAGTTGAGCTCTCCCCCTATGATGTTTCAATATAGATGCTTCAAAGCAAAAGCATCACGTGGTAACAGGGTTGCCTGGTTTTACGACATGAACAGGTAAATAATTGACAAAAATGAAACATTAATGGTACTAAGCTAGCATAACCAATAACACGCGGATTAGCTAATCTCCTAATGGTACTAAGCTGGTGATAACCAACAGCATGCAAGATCAAAGAAATATTTAACTATTCACACACACGAGATTGATATATGTCATTCTCAACACAAGTATATAAAATAACATAAAGGCACAAGAGATTAGATCTTACCAGTAAAGTGACTCACTCTGGACATTTTCAGTAATCTGGATCGGAACATCAGATATCTTTGTTCCTAAATAAGAGTAGATAATTATATCATAGTATAATTAGATAAACGAACCTTGTATAGCTTCTAATTCTAATTCATCAGGCTGTTCCTGGTAAAGTTTTACAGGTAAAAGCTTGTAAAATTGATGGTTGGAAATTTTTATGCCAAATATCTTCTCTTCAACTGTCAAGGGCACCAGTGCCCAAGGCTGCTGGCCCTCTGCTGTGTAGTTCTTAGGAGGAACTGGTAGAGGCGCCAAAGGTTTTCCCTGAGTGCGCTATGGTGAAGGGGATGAGATTTAGAACAGAGGAAGGGAGATTAGGATAATTGATCTTTCTTAATTTCAAAAGGTCCCTGATACATCTCTTGGCCTGAACATGAAAGGAAACCAATTCCCTAATTTCAGCTTTCCTAATCTGCTGCACTTGCCACTAATCCTCAGCTGCTGCTGGCGCGCCGCCCGTTGGCGCGTCTGTGCTGCTGCTGGTGGCCTTGGCGTGATTTCTTCGCGTGTAGTGCTTCCCCCACATGACATCAACACTTGGGGATTCCTGGAGATCCAAGACATAAACACCAAAAATAAATACAACAATAAAACGGCATTCTCAAATTGCTCACACCATGGTGAAATTGAAAAGAAAGATCACCTTATGCATAGCACATTTTTTACAGTCGCAGAGACCACGGCAAACTGGACAGCAGGTCTTTATATCCTTCATGGAAATCCCAGCATACCTATAATGTGCAAACAGTTGGCCAAAATTTACTACACCAGAATTTACTACAACTACACAAATGAGCCTATCAAGTATTTGAGATATAATTAAACATCACTTGACATGAAATCAGATGGTGCATTCAAACTCAACATAACCTACTGAAGAAGCAATTTCCACAAGTTATCTCAAATCTAAGCTGAGTGATTATCTTGCAAATATCCACCAACAATATTTAAGCAATCAAGTATCTTTATTGAGAATGATTAATTCGAAGAGTAAGCATGCAAATAAAGCAGCAGCTAACAAATCAAAGACTAACCATTTATTAATGCAGCTGTTGCAGAAGTTCTTCTCACAGTTCTTGCAATTGGCAGAGAGCTCTGCCTTTGTCAAACAGCAACGGTGACATATTCTTGGTACTGCCTTTGTTATACTCATTGCATGAGGAATAACCTGATACCACAAAATCGTGAGTAATAAGTACAGGCTCAACACAGAACTAAACAACAAATACTAAACTATCAACCGTGAACAAGTGAACAATTGAGGATTAGCTCAGTGACCTTGACAGGACCAACAAGCAATGGCTCAGCATTCTTGGAATGATAGCACCGCCGAATAGGTGCAGGAATTTCTCCACCAGCCTTCTTCTCACAGGCGACGGCAGTGCTGCATCTGCTGGCCGCTTCTTGCCCTTGTTGGCTTTTGCGTAGTGATACTCACAGAAGCTGACAGTTGGGAGAGCACGGCCCGAGCAGCGCCACTTCTTACCATCGCTGCGGTGGCACCGGAAGTGGTCTGGCGGAGGATTAATGCTCTTCCTGCCCTTCCTATTGTTCTTCTGCCTCAGGAGAGCAACAGCAAGGACCTCCCCATCTGCTGGCACCTTCTTGCCCTTGTTGGCTTTTGCGTAGTGATACTCACAGAAGCTGACAGTTGGGAGAGAGCGGCCCGAGCAGCGCCACTTCTTCCCATCGCTGCGGTGGCACCGAAGGTGGTCTGGCAGAGTATTAATGCCCTTATGAGCAGCAAGATTGATGCTCATATTTTTTTGAGAACCTAACGAAGGGGTGGGTTGCTCACCACTAACCGTAGCCACCGAAAAGGCAGGTGGCCATGGCATTTGCATAGGAAAAGCAGAGAGATGCTTATTGAACTCAAACTTTCCCATCAGACGGAAGGTCTTCAGGTCAATAATGAAATGCAGGTCATGCTTGCTCCAGCACAAAAGCGCTATTCCATTGGTCACCTTACGAACTTTGTAGGACAAATGTCCACCAGGGGCATGCTCACCAAGCACTTGTTCCAACTGCATTTCCTTCTCCAGCCTCCACCCCAGCTTCTCCAGTTTCCACACTCTCAAATGACTGTTGTTAGATATGCCAACTGACTCAACTGACACGAGGCAACACACACCATCCTCCATCTCTCCTATATCATAGTGTTTCCAATTGTTGTCGGCTGGGACGGGAAGGACAGAGAATTTCATATTCCTAGTGTCCAGCAAGAGCAACAGTGTGCCTGTGTATTTGCAAAATATGAGGTCGCCGGCGTGCATCAACTCACCATGCTGAGGTCCTTCGATGTTCTTCAGGATCTCCCAGTCCTGGTGAGCTTTCCAACTCTTCCTATATCATACTCAACAGCACAAACCATCCGGTCTGGGCGAATGCAACGGTGCTTTACGGTGACCACACGGAACGACGACGCGTCGTCGGCATGACCTCGCAGCAAGCACGCGGAGAAGTGATCCGGGAAGATTTTATCCTGAGGAAGATGCACTAAGATGCGTTCGCAGGACAAAGGGTTGTACACCACGAGGGATTCGTCGCCTCTGGCGAGGAGGAGGCGACCGTTGTAGCAGTCGAGGAGGCGCCACTCTGGATGACTCTCAAGGCCGCGGAGGCTGAAGGCCTTGGCTGCGGCGCGCTGGAGGTCAAGGTCGCCGTCATCGTCGGGCTGGATTGAATCCGCCTTCTGGAACGAGGGGAGGCCTCCGAACTCCCGCGGGATGTAGAGGCCAAGGAAAGGCGAAGACTTGTGGCGCGCACGGTAATTGTCGAGGAACTTGCGCTCCCGGTCGACGATGATGCCGAACCAGCGCTTCGAAGCGGCCGCGGCGTGCACGAGGGCGGCTGGCGTCGGGATGCAGAGCATGACCTCGGTGAGGACCTCGTCGGGGAGGTCATCGATGGTGGTGCTGCTTCTAATGTGCTCCGGCAGCCGCACCGCCATCGTGGAGAGGCGCTCGCGGCGGGTGGCGGCCCCCGAACGCGGAGGAGATGGCTGGGAATCAGCGGGAGCCTGCCTGACCCCCCGCCGTCTGCTCCCTCCTCTAAAAGTGAGAACGGGAACCTCCAGGTCGCAGTCTACAGAGGCCGACGGCGGGAGCGAGACCGGGCGCGCAGGGGCGGCGGATGCGGTCGTCGACCGCCCACCTGCAGCTGCGACGCCGGCGCCGGCGCCTCCGCTGCCCGCGGGCCGACCCCGGCCCCTTCCTCCGCCGCCAAGGATTTGGGGTCCAGGGGAACAGAAACCCCTGGGGACAAAACCCCCCACCACTCAGAGGACGGCGCTCGCCGGCGGCGTTGTGGGCGGCGGCTGCGGTAAGCTTTTTTTCTTTCCCTTCTTTTTTCGAATTTGGCTGCTGGCTGTGGCGGATTCGAATTCATCGGATCTCTGACGTCAAGCTTCTTGATAGCACTATGCAGTCAGCGCATCTCCATCGTCCGCGGACCGCGGCGAGCCGGCGATCCTACGGCCCCCTGCCAGACTCGCCTAAACAGGCTTTATTGTAAAGCGTCAAGCGGCCCATCTCAGCCCAAAATCAACGGCGTCAATGGATACGGCGAGGAGGCAGGCCGTGGCTGGGCCAGGTCGTCACTGACTCCCCGCCGTGCTCGGAAGCAGACCCAAACTTGGCCGAGCAGGGCCTTTTTGCGTCAAATTTGGCCGAGCGAGTTGGATGCGGCAGATCTACACGTTTTTTTTTTTTGCAGTTTCTGCTTGCTGCTTCCGTCCCGTTGAGATGATTTGTTTTTGACTTCGTAGACTTTATGTGTTGTATGACGAGGAAGACGGTTTGTTGAGCTGCAACGCTTATTGATTCAGCTACGTACGCACCCTTGCTGCCTGACGGTACCCATTTCATCAACTCACCCTTTGATCGCAGAACAGATCCACAGTTCAGCTCCCATTACACGAAACAGAGCTATGAATTTTCTTGAACACGGGATGGAATCGGGAAATTTTTTCCACTCGCAATTCGACATGTTCGTCTCTGAATTTAGCCATCAAGCACTCGACCTTAAAAAAAGTTCATGCCAGATATGAATGAAAATTCAGAAGCAGAAATGCAGCAACATGGTCGCTGTTCTGTATAGCACTGATCTTGTCAACCAAGGGCAACACATTCGAATATTCGCTACGATCCCGTTCTAAGCTATAAACACGCTACATTCACAATAGAAATCCCAACTTTCTCATCAGTTGCTAGAATTAACCAATTATAGGCAGGATAACACAGGTTGCCACGCCATTACGTGGATCAAGAAAGAACTCAAGCTATGGACAATTACTACGATCTAGTATCCTCAAATCAATCAATTTGGCGAAATCTACCACCTTGCGTGTAAGACCAAGCGAGCAAACCCGTTCACAATCTCTGCTTCTCGCCTCCGGTCGGCCTCCCCGACGACGACGCGACCCTCTTCACGAAATCGGCGAAGAAATCGGCGTAATTCGGGCCGGTCTGCAGCCGCACGAGGTTCGTCCGGTACGGGATCAGGATCGTCTTGAGCCCTGCACACGCATCACCGCACCAATCAATCTAGGTTCTTCTTCACACGGCACGGAGGGCAGCACGAGAATTGTCAGGGGGAGATTAGTTTGCTTACCGAAGATGCACATGGCGCGGTAGATGGCGGCGGCGGCGATGCCGTCGCGGGCGGGGGTCTGGCGGCTGCCCTCGAGGCAGCGGAGGAAGGTGAGGTCGGCGCGGAGGAGCTGGGCCTGGTCGTGGGTGTCGTAGGCCATGTCGTGGCAGTAGCAGCAGAAGTCGAGGTGGTCGACGGGGCGGCGGTCCCAGAGCACGGAGCCGGCCTCCTTGCCGCTGGACCAGTTGGGCCCGCAGTAGTGGCCGTAGCGCGGGAAGAGCTTGGAGAGCCACGCCCGCGCGCCGCCGTGCCACGGCAGCTGCGCCACGTACGGCCGGAACAGCGGCACCGCGCAGCCCACCAGCTGCCGCGCCTCCGCCTCCGCCTCGGCCGCCGCCTTCGCTGACCTCCGCGCCGCCGCGGCGGATGCGGATGGGTCCGGCTGTTTATTCGGAGCCCGCTGCTCGCGCCAGGGGATGAGGGAGGAGAGGAAGGCGACGAGCGGGTTGGCCCCCGCGCCGGCCCGCCGCTCGGGGGACGCCGACGCGGTGACGGGGGTCGCCGTGGTGGGGGTCGGGGTGGGGAGGCGGCGGAGGAGGACGGCCGCGGGGTTGAGCCGGAGCGCCGGCTTGGAGGACGCCGGCGGCGGCGCGGAAGGCGCGCCCGCCCAACCGCCTATATGCGTGCGCTGGTTTTGTTCCCGTGTCGGGTACTCACTCGGGTGGTGTGGGCAACCCGACGCCGCGACGCGTGGTGGAGTGACTCGCCTCGGCCGACACGCGGGGTCCCGGGTTTTCTGGAGGCGGCGAGGAGTTCGCCGCGGCGGCGGCGGCGACCGGCGTCGTAGCCGGAGAATGGGGAACGGCTGGCGAGGGCAGCAAGGGAGGCTGGTGTTGATGGAGTGCGGGTGATTGCTGATGAGAGCACACGAGAGAACCCTGAAGAAAAGTTTCGTATAATACATAGATTCAGCATTACCGAGTACATATATCCTGAAGATTAATGGATGTTAAATCCGTGGAAGTAGTTTGCGCAGTGACACTGTGTCAAGACAATGATCAGGCAGGGGGCAGAGTCAAGACAATCCGTGTATATGTTGTACACAGCAAAGAATATATTTTGTGCTGTTGGAACCAAGATGAGCGATCGGCTAATTTCCTTTGGCGTCGCTCTACACAACAGGCTCATCTTGAAATCTGACCAAAAATTGACCACCAGGGTGGCTTCTAAAAGAGCACAAAACAATGGCTGCACTTCAAAAACTTTTTTCGGGGCGTGTACTGCATATGTTCAGCTCATTTGTTCGACTCGATAATCTCCCGATATTCCTTCTTCATCTTCACACCAGAGATAGTCCTGCAAGTTCCAAGACAACAAAAGATTAGACGAGTGTATCTACGACATCATAATGTAGAACTGGAGCCATACAAGTTCCACAGCACTGAAATGGTGTCACAGAAGACCATTAGAGAGTTCCATTGCATGCTTGTGACAAATTAAACTTTCTGTTTGAGAACTAATCCAATATGTAGCCAATATGTGCCTTTGGTTTGCAAATTTAATTCAGCATTCTTTGTAAAAGAAATATGTATGACCCACCATTTCCACAGATAGGCATAATATTATTGCAAGAGACCTAAACAAACTAATCTAAGTAAAGATAACAAACCTGATCATTTCTTTATTCTTAAAGAATTGAACACAAGGTGTTCCCATGATGCCTGCAGCTTCTGCTATTTCAGGATCCTCTTCAATGTCAATTTCAACAAGATGAACGTATTTACCATACTCATCTATGACCTGCAAGATAAATTATTATTAGCAAGTAACAAAACAAGCAACCCAAACTAAGACATGCACAGCTCAAAAAACGAGAACTTCTGCATGCCAATAGCAGCACATGTCTGGTACTTGCAGTAGCGCATGTCAAGCTAATGTTGATTTCTACTTTTAACACCCAAGTTGTAGGTTCCCAATTGCCAATGAAGAAAGAGAGTTTTTCTTAAGTTGATCAGTAGGTCGTATTGAAAATAATATAAGACCTAAAAATAAACCCATGGTATCTTGTTTGGCCTAGCCATTCTTTAAGGTTTAGGTACTTTGTTTCTAAATCAGAGATGCCTTTAGCGGATCCAAATCGTGGGAAACTGGATTGCCTCTTAAATGCCAAATTGTCATGAGAAACAAGAGTTGTACAACCATGCTACATGGTAATAATGTATACGGAAAAACAAAGTTGGTCCTTGCACCAGTTGTCATAACGAAACAGGTACTATGAGAAGAAAACAAAGGTACCTGGTGAAATTCAATAAGAAGGTCATTGGCGACTAAGTATCTTTCAACTGACAAAGCAGCTACGCATCCAGACCCAGCTGCAGTAATAGCTTGCCTCCATTCATGATCCTGCAGGTGCAGGTACACACTAGATAAGTATAAAAAAACAAAATGGCCATGGAAATATCTCAAGTTTGCTAATGTAAATCTTGCACAACATAGACAAATTTATAGAGGGATTTTCCATGTACTAAGCAGCAGAACTTTCCTCCTTAAACCATTAAGAAATTAGATTTAACATGAAATGACAAAAACATGGCATGCTGGAGACAATGGTGCGTGTTAACTGCAACAGGATTTAATCCAAACTTCAGAAAATAAGATACATAGCAAACCATGTAGAAGTTCCATAAACAATGTGAAATTGTGAAGGATGGAGTTACCTGAACATCACCAGCAGCAAATACACCATCCACTGAAGTTTTGGCTGAACCTTCTTTAACTAAAATATAGCCAGCACTATCAAGTTCAATTTGGCCTTGCAAAATCTGACTGTTTGGTTTATGTCCTATGCCATAAAATAGACCTTTCACCTCAAGAACTGATTCCTCTCCTGTATCGATTCTCTTCAGCTGAACACCAGACATCTGCCCTTTGTTATTGCTAACAACATCCATGGCTTCGGTATTGAAATGTACTGTTATGTTGGGGTTGTTGAGTACTCTGAAACATTCGCCATAATCAACCTGTTAACCAAACATCCAGGGGATTGAAAATTTACCTCATTAATATTTCATGTGACTGAAGACGAGCTAACGTCCTTCAAAGAACATAATAACTTCATCTACAGATAACACGATGCTATGATTTTTAGTATTTAATTAACTTCATCTACAAACTTAGTTGAGATATTGATTACTTCTCATTAGACATCATATAAATATTATGGGCTAAAATACAACATTTTACAGTGTCACATATAACCAACAACAGAAAACAATAGCCAAGGCCAAGAATAGTACTGTTCCATCATAATTCATAAGTTAAACATGAGTTACCAAGATACAGTATAAGCTAAGAAGAGAAAATCAATCCATTATCACTCCTATAATAGTTAATAATTAACAAGTGTTAACAGCTAAAGCCCGAAATAAGTGAAATACCGGCAATCCATTGGTAGTATGTTGATGTGAAAAGAATAGAGAATTCCTAGATAAGAGACTTGAAATTATTTTACCTGTCCTGCATAGCTTTGGATGCCCGTAGCTGATTCTTTCTAACAAGTAAATGAACATGGCGAGCATATTTTGTCAAATATAATGCTTCCTCTGTAGCTGTATCACCACCTCCAACAACTGCAAGAACTTGACCCTTGAATAGTGGCGATGCCCCATCACATATTGCACATGCACTGATACCTCTACTCCAAAATTCATCTTCACGAGGCAACCGGAGGCGCTTAGCGGTAGCTCCAGTTGCAATGATTACACTATGACATTTCACCTATATATATCACTGAGATGAGTGTGGAGAAAAGAAATGTATAAAATAGATCATGTTGCATGTGTTATACCACTTGATTGCAATAGCGAAATTGGGTATAATAGTACAAAACGTGACAGGTATCAGAGAGCCTAAAGAGGCAATCCAAAAGTGTAAATGATGAAACTAAACGATAGTGAAAGACCAAAATAAGTAAACCATATAAACACTGCATTGGCCCAGAGCTCGAAAGTACACTCCTGTGGGCTTGTATCCTTACCTTTTTTTTGTTTAAAAATCTCATGTGTTTCTTTCTTATAATGGACTCTACTAGTTGTTAATAAATAAATAATATACTATTATAAAGTTATTAAATATTAACCATTGAACAGCCAACAAAATACATATACACCATGAGCTTAAGACAAGACAAGTTCAAAATCTAAAACGGATTAATAGGAATGAGAGGAAAAGCACAGAAGTATGTACCTCACGATCGCTGCTACGGATAACAAATGGGCTGCTCTTTACATTCACAAATTCAACATCCTCTTGGTGAAGCTCCGCACCCCAGCGTTCCGCTTGCTTCCGCATTCTAGATTAATGAATGCCCCCCATGGTGACATAAGAACATGAACATCAAATCTATTCGAACAGGAACAGCAAGGAACACTCTTACCTGTCCATCAGATCAGGTCCGGTTATACCTTCTGGGAAACCAGGGAAATTCTCCACCTCGGTGGTGGTCATCAGCTGCCCACCAGGGACACCACCCATCTGCAACCCTTCGAACACGACGGGTTTCAGGTTCGCCCGGGCAGCGTAGATTGCAGCCGTGTACCCGGCCGGGCCGGAACCGATGATCACCAGGTTCTCCACTCCCTTGCTAGAATCTGCAACGGCCAACAACCATCCAGTCAATCACGCTTCGCTTTTAGCTCCGCTGCTTAGCAGCCCCCAATCTTACTCCGACGGCTCGCAGATCAAATGCGGCTAAGCGAGCATCCTATCGTCTATTGCACGAGCAACTCGCGGCCGAGGACAATCCAATCGGAAATCCGAGGAGGCGAAAGCAAGACGGGAGGCGAACCTGAGAGAGGCGGTGCGGCGGGGGTCTCCTCATCGACCGCGCCAGCGGCGGGGGCGGCGGCGGCGTGCAGCGCCTTGGACGCGCGGGCGGTGGGCAGAGGCCGGCAGGAGGACGGGAGCGCGACCCGGCGGCGGCGGGAGGAGGGCGGGGCGGTCGAGAGGGCGGCGGCCACGGCGACGCGCGTGACCGCCATCGCGAGCGGCGAGAGCTTTATATGGCCACACGGGGTACATGAGTAGGTGGGAATGGATTTGTGTGTAACTAGTCCGCTTGATCGCCGTAACATACCAACGATTTCTCAGTTCATTCTGATGTATTGTGAAAGCAGTAAAAGGTTCTCCGAAAATGAGTGAAACTGCTTGACGGTGGAGGTTGTTGGAGTAGAGCTAGAAAACGTGAAATAAAATAGTCCCAAACATATCATATACTAGGCGATTCTCTGCGCCAGGATTTGAAAAAAATTTCGATAAACAATGAATCATACTTGTATTTGTATTACAATGTCAACTAACTATGTAAGTGATGTAAAAATCAATTCACGTTTAAGAATTCAAGATGATGTGCACATGAGAGAAATATCAATTAATATATCTTACTAGGTTTTTAGTGCATCTTAGTGGGAGGTGATGATGTGGCTTTATGAGAGATGAGAGAAATCTTTTTTTTGCGACAGAGATGAGAGAAATCTTTAATGAGGAGCCAAAATTAAGTTTTGTATGATGATGTGCTTCGAGAGTGTTGTTCCGTACTTTTATTTGTATGTGGTCCATGCCGCTATTTATTTGTAATAGTTTGTCTTGAAAGTTTTTTTATATGTTAATTGTCTAGAAACTCTATTATTTGGAGAATCTACAGGGTAAAAAGCTCGAACGATTGACCACTCTAGACTTTTATGGAGAGGTTGGTTAAGTGTGAAGTGATATATATGATGCAGGTTTATGATACTTGTTTGTTTGTTAATAAACAAGTGCCATATCTTTAGTCATGTTCATATCTTTTAAAGTCATTATAAACTATAATAGTTTGAAAAGATGACTTATAGTTTTTTTATAAGCTAAGTGATTCAATTGGATTTAAGTGAGGTTATTTAGATCAGTTAGAAAACTTCTAACAACTTTGAATTAGCTTTTGTTGTGACCACCAAAGGTAGTATCAGAATCATCACATGCATCACTAGTTCAACCATAACGGGTCCTTCTCTTCGTCCACATTATCAACGTCTAGTTTTGAGTGGTCAAATCCTACTATCCTCATTCTCCATCCTCACTTTTGTGGTAGTCAAGCTGAGGAGGATCTTTCGGATAGTAATTAGTTCTACAACCGTGTTTATGAGTTATGACTGTGTTATTTTAAGATTAAGGGGGTGTTTAGTTCCTGGAAAAAGGTAAAAAGTGAAGTGAAAAAGTCACATCGGACACTGTAGCACTTTTCGTTTGTTTGTGGTAAACATTGTCCTACCTTGACCTAACTAGGCTTAAAAGATTCGTCTTGTCGTGTACATCAAAACCATGTAACTAGTTTTTTTTATTTACCCACGTTTAGTACTCCATGCATGAGGAGAGAGATTTGATGTGATAGGTGAATAGTGAAGTTTGGAGAGAGAATTTTTAGAAGTTGTATGATGTGACCGGGAACTAAACAGGGCCTAAGTCGTTCAACTTATTCACTGACACCACTATCCGGTCATCCGCCGCTTTGTTGTGAATGATATGGCCATAATCTCTAACCATACTCATGCTCGAAATATTTAATCTTAAATATTTTTATCTCCCACGTGGGTAACAAGGTGTTCTTTAAGAAGCACACTGGCTCTCACCTTGATGTCTTAGAGTTAATAGTATGTATATTTCTACAATTTCTATTTTATTAGCTTTCTTCTCTCCGCGATCTTCTAGGCAATTACGTAGGTGCCCATGCGAGTCAAAGAGAGATGATAGGCGACAAGAAAAACAAAGAAGGCCAGAAAAAATAAAGAGGAAAATAGAATACTATGATCATGCTGTTGAAAAACTGTCAAATTGAGTTAAAGTATATAATAGACTATATCATGGTACTGTCTACTGTATTTTATTTTACACGTACCGAGTACCTGTATTTGCGGTTCCAAACGCATAACAAATTGTAACGGCATCAATCTACGTAGCAAATTGGAACCGGGACGGCGGGACCCCACTCCTAGATAGCCCAAGCCAACCGAGCCCTTCTCTTCTCCCCCACCCCCGAAGAAGCCAGGGAGAAGGAAACGGCAAATCCTCCGCCGCCCTCCCTCCCTCGCCTGGCCTGGCCGCCTCCCCCAGCTCGCCGCACCGCCTTCCCTCGCGAGTCCTAATACCGACGCCACGCCCGTCGCCCGATTGGGAAGAACCGTCCTGGCCCGGCTCTGCTCGCCCGCCGGTCGCGAGTTCCCCTCCTGCTCGGATCCTGCGAAGGTTTTCTCGACCTCCACGGCGGCGGTGCTCCTGTTGGCGCCGGCCGCGATTCGATTCAATTCGCCGCTGGATCCTCCCGTAACTAAGTAGCAGTATGTTCTAGGGTTCCGCGCGTCTCGATCTGTAGCTGGAAAAAGCAGAAGTATCATATTTTCTATTTGTCAGCTATTTTCTTTTTTTTTCTCTTCTTGTTCTGGGTCCTGCTCCCGGGTTCTTGATTTGTTAATGCCAAGTGAGAAAGAAACCGACCATACTGAGACATTGTTCCTGCGCACATCCTGTTAATTCAATAATAGTTCTTCATACTGACACCTCGAGTAAGAGAAAAGGAAACATAAGATAAGTGTGGAGGTAGTAAAGGGGGAAAAAGAACAATAAATGCATTTAGGAAAGGTAGCGAGTGAGGAGAATCTGTAATTCTATGAGATTCTGTGTTAGAAGGAGGGTTTATGTGGGTTGAATTGTGGAATGGCGAAGGCGAAGAACAATAATGGTTATCTTGGTGTCACCGAGCCGATCTCGCTGAGTGGACCGACTGAGAAGGATCTTGCGCAGACAGCTGAGGTCGAAAAGGTCGGGGATTTGTATATCAGATAAACCCAAAACCCTTCCACATTTTGTTTTATTTTCCTTAGATTCATGTCATTTCTTTTGACGGCATTGTTTTGTCCGTGTTGATCAGTACCTTTCAGACGCAGGCCTGTATGAGAGCCAAGCGGAGGCTGTTTCGCGAGAAGAGATTTTAGGCAAGCTGGACCAGGTTGAACCATTTCCATGGATGTCCTTCTATTTTGAATTATTATTTCCCTAGGCCTGTACTGATTTGACGATGTTGAATGTTGTGGTAGACTGTCAAAGCTTGGATCAAGAAGGCTACCAGGATCAGTGGGTACGGAGAGCAATTTGTGCATGAAGCAAACGCAAAAATCTTTACATTTGGTTCATACCGTCTTGGGGTAATACACCTTACTGTTTCTTCTTGTTTGTATCTGTTTTTTTTAAAAAAAAATCATGAACTGCTATTGTGCACTTATGAGATTAATTTCAATTTTTTTTCTAGATTACTATATAGCTACATGTATGCAGCCTCCCAGTAATTCATTGATAATAGGTGTATGGATTTTCTATTCCATTTTTTCATATGTAGTATCTTATACTTTTGGTTAGGTACAAACCTTCTTGCATCTATGATATTGTGTATCTGAGTCGCTTAAAATACATGCTCTAAATTTCTTGTTTAATCTTTTATTGTCAGGTACATGGTCCTGGTGCAGATATTGATACGCTATGTGTTGGTCCAAGACATGCAACTCGAAATGTAAGAGGGCCTACTTTTAAAATCCAAAAGATACTGCATCAATATGATGCTGAATGAACCTTCTATTTTTTCCCCCCAACAGGAGTACTTCTTCAGGTGGCTTCACGAAATGCTATCTGAGATGCCAGAAGTTTCGGAGTTACATCCAGTACCAGATGCTCATGTGCCTGTTCTGGGATTCAAAATTAATGGGGTCTCTATTGACCTTCTGTATGCTAACCTTGCTCATGCAGTGATTCCTGAGGTAAGTTTTTCTTACAGCATTGCTGTTTGAGCAAACTTTATATATTGCATGCCATATCCATCTTGTACTAGTTTTAACAAATGAGTAAATAGTTATGCATTTCGAGGAATAAAAGTGTTTTTGGCTGCAACTTAACATTTAATGTATTTTTTTGGCATGTGATATATCTTGTTAACGATTATGCCTTTGGTTTTGTTGGCAAGTGAATTCTTCCATTATTTATGACATTTGATATGCTCTTAATTATTTTGTGCTATTTGATTTCAGGACTTAGATCTTTCCCAGGACTCAATACTGCATAATGTTGATGAACAGACTGTTCGTAGTCTAAACGGGTGTCGGGTTACCGATCAAATTTTAAAATTGGTTCCAAACATTCTGGTTTGTGTCCTTTCAATACCTATCTTGAAGTATATGTTCATAGCTTTTTCTTGTTGGACTAATTATATTTGTTTCTCAATCCAGAGTTTTCGCACAACCTTAAGATTCATAAGATACTGGGGAAAGCGCCGTGGGGTTTACTCAAATGTATGATTGACATAAGTTTTTTTTTTTCAGGAGTATGCTTTACAGTATTGACATGTTTATTTTATGGTGTCACTTATCAATTATGTACATTTTGTAACAAAGGCTTTGTTACCCTGTCCAGGTTATGGGATTTCTGGGTGGTATAAACTGGGCAATTCTAGTTGGTCGTATCTGTCAACTGTACCCAAATGCATCACCTAGCATGTTGATATCTCGTTTTTTCCGAGTCTACAGCAAGTGGAAATGGCCTAATCCTGTTATGCTTTGCCATATTGAGGAGGGTCCTCTTGGTCTCCCTGTGTGGGATCCAAGAAGAAATTTCAGAGACAGGGGCCATCAAATGCCTATTATTACACCTGCTTACCCTTGCATGAATTCTAGCTATAATGTATCTGTTAGTACTAGGTTTGTGATGATCCAAGAATTCACACGAGCGTTTGAGATTTGCCAGGTACATTCTTTCAGTTCCCTTTTGGGTTGCTCTTATTTCGATCCTGAAACATGAATGGAACAAATAGCTGAAAGGTTATTGTATAATAACTGAGTTTTTTTAATAATTATATGAACTTATTACTTATAGACATGTGGCATGTTTATCTTAAATTTCAATTTATATAGTTGATAGTTCATGAGCTGTATCTCTTAAAATAACATTGATCCTGGTTTAGCATGTGCAAATGTTAGTGAAATAACTCTTCAGTGTAAACTCAGGGCAAACATTAGGTTCAACGATAGTTAGTTGTGTAGGATACCCTTTTTAAAATCGTGATTTGATCTGGTGCTTATTGCTCATATTGCAAAAGTTGCTGAACTTTATTATAAATTCCATTTGCTAACTTTATTTTGTCAGACAGTAACCCAATATGCAACACTTCTGTAGTTGTCAACTCCAAGTGTGCATGGCATGTTCTCTTCATCATCCATATCTTCAGTACTATACAGTTTAGATACCTTAATCTTGGTGGTTGGCTGATTTTATCACTTATTACCTAGACCAGCTTGTTTGGCTCATTATGATATCTCATTAATGTTAGGAACTATTTTTGCCCCTCAGGTAATTGGCCATGGAAGGTTGTTTCTTATATGTATACGGCCAGTGTTTCATAGAGTACTGGGTAGAAAGTTGTCATCTAACTGTACTGACTAATTGGTCTGTGCTGTACTCTGCCTCGAATTTACTTTGAAACTAATTGTAGGCCATTGATGAAGGAAAAGCGGACTGGGATGCATTGTTCGAGCCATATCCATTTTTTGAATCATATAAAAATTATCTAGAAGTTAATATCACAGCAAAAGATGAAGATGACCTCAGGAATTGGAAAGGCTGGGTGGAATCTCGCCTTCGCACTCTTGTATTAAAGGTAAATAATCGATACATTTCAATCTTTTCAAGAATGTGCACCATCTCCTAATGTAGCACCTTTTGCTGCTGATACAGATTGAACGATATTCACATGAGATGATCCTTGCACATCCGTATCCCAGAGATTTCTCAGACAAATCAAGGCCACTACACTGCTTTTACTTCATGGGTCTTTGGAGAAAACAAACAGTCCAAGCTCAAGAAGCTGAGCAATTCGACATCAGGGGAATCGTAAATGAGTTTAAGAACAATATTTGTGCATATCAACAATGGAAAGAAGGAATGGACATTGAGGTGTCTCATGTAAAAAGAAGAGAAATCCCTTTGTTTGTGTTTCCTGGTGGAGTGCGTCCTCGTCCTTCTAGAACAGCACACAAGAACCCTCGTACAGTTCCAACACGCGATGTTTCAGTTGGTCAGGTAGAAAATTTATTGGGCACTGTCAGTTGTAGTGATGCTCAACCTGTACCATATAAAGGCAGCTATACGAAACAACCTGAACCAGATTATTCTGGCTTCTCTCAGTTGCCAGGAAGTACTTCTGTGTTGCCCTCTAGTTTACCCAATAAAGAAGCTTTGAATGGCCATGCTAATTTTCGTGCAGAATCTGTGGTGCGTGAACATCCAGAACACTCTCAGGAGAATACCTTTGCTCCCGTGCAGAATGATGTATGCCATGCAGTCAAGCAACATAATAGTTTGCCGCCTAATTCAAACAATGGTTGTCAATCATATGGGTTTGGTTCCTCTCTTAACAGCTCACAAAGAGAATGTGCAGACAGTGCTGCAAACAACTTGCAGAGTTTGTCACCTGCTACAGCCGCACCTGATGAACTTGATGAGCTGACATCCAATCATCAAGTTAAAGCTAATCAGAAAGATGTAAATGCTGATCACAGGCCGTTTTTGGAGGGCTGTTCTGAAGGTAACCTGGAACAAACATGCTCTCTGAGGCCCCAAGCTTCTAATGTTCTGAAGCGCAAAGCCAATGAGGAGCTTGAGGTACTATCTTTTCTCTTACATGAACATTTTTTGAACTGTAGATTTTCAGAATTGTTTAGGATGTTATTTTGACTTTGGCAACCGATACCTGATTTTTCTCCATCCTTATGATCTACGGAGTATGATCTTGCTTTTTTTTCTCTAGTTGTTTTAGTTTAGGATGCCCAAATCTGTTAAATAACATCAATCGATAAAATTTAAACACAACATTTACCTTGTTTCGTTTTTCAGTTACATGCCATGCGCCTGCATACACTCTTAGAGCCTTAAAGAACTTTGTGTGTCAGTGCACAATTGCAGCAGATTCTTATTTTTTTGTGTGTGTGTCCGTGATTTTTTTTTTAAAAAAAGACTAGATCAACCTAGGAGAAACTAGATGGATTTATTGCCTCTAGCTAGTCTTTACTCCTGTTCTCTTCTGTGCCGAAGCTGCTCCTCCTTGGTGCCTAAACACCCATTGCTCTTCTGGCACTGAGCACTTGAACCACCCACAATCACGCAGTCATCGGCTTCACTTGTCATCTCATCTTAGATGGATGGAAGATGGGAAATCTGAGTAGCATGAGACGAGGCAGCCTCAGTAATGCAGTGAATCAGGAAGAATGGTTGCCTGTTTTCGTGCTGCCCTGTTTCCTTGCTTCACTATATACAATACCACCAATCCCTGCCCTATCTGCTGATCATTTCGCTGATCTGGTCTCTTTTCTTCTGCATCCTACAGTAACCATCTCTTCCCATCTCTTCCGACTTGGTAGTCCAGCATCCAACAGGAAAAGCAAGCCCAATTTTACTCTGGGAATGAGATGTGAATATGATGAGCAGGGAGTGTAGAGGGTTAATCACATGGCCCCATGACCTAAATTAACAAATGCTATGTTAATATATAGCGCACCACATTAGGAACTTGCAATACAACAACAACAACAACATAGCCTTTTGTCCCAAGCTAGTTGGGGTAGGCTAGAGGTGAAACCCAAAAGGTAGTCTCAGTAACATTGGGAATTACAACACATGCCCTTTTGTCCACATCCTCCCCTTCAGAATAGAAGTTCAGCATATCTATAACATTTTTGTGACGGAAATTTCTCAGAAGATCATAACTTTTTTTAGTTTCATGCCTTCCTTTCCAGATCCGCACATCATCTCCATAACTCCCCCCCAGTTCATATCTTCCCTTAAATAAGCTCAACTTATCGTCATGTCCAGTCTCATGAATGCGATCAGTACCCTACAAAAGAAAAACAAAACATAAAAATTTACTAACACAAAGAACATTAAATATCCACTAGCTCTGGTTAATGGTTATGGAAAGACTAAACCTCCCACGGAAGATTTTCAGGTTCCATCCCTTGTACTTCACACTTTTAGCTCGCACTACCCTGCATTACAGTTTACAAATCCTTGTGGTTAAGCACATGCACATAAACTTGTATCTCTAAAATAATAATGGACATGCCCCAGGAAAAGATCCAGCCAGAAATAACCCACTAAAGCTATCTGTCAGATTTTCCTTTTAATAAAATCAATCGGTTGGGTCCAGCAATCCCCATCTTAGCGATATAACAGGAGCCACAAGCCACAGGGAAGGGGAGTACAATAGCCACAGCTTGGTGGCGTATGGGGATAGCATCGGACTGGACTGGACTAACTGTGTAGCTGAGAGAGCGATGTGACTGCAAATGGAAAGAGCGAAAGAACTGAGGAGGTGTTGTTGTGGATGGCAAAGTGGTGGAAGAAGCTCGCTAGAATTGGTCCAACAGTGGGTCTGGAAAGAGAGAAACTCCAGGGTTTTTTAAGGTAAGCCAAGCACAGCAGTACAAGTTGCGCACAGCAAGCACCAGAGCCTTCGTGCTAGCTTATCCTCCCTCACTATCTCACACAGCAGAGCAAAGCCATGGCCCATGGACCCTCCTCCTCTCCAATCGGCAAGCACTAGTAGCAGGTGGGGGTCGTCATGGACTCATGGTGGAGTCGCCTGCGCTTGCTCCTCACTGTGGGTGTTGCCCCGCGTCTCCATCTGCGTCAAGATGGTGTCAATGGCGGCAAAGGGGCAGGAGTGGAGCGGAAAGACACCGGCTGCAACCCTGCAGGGTTCACGCTCGGAGAAGATGGTGGAGCCCGCTGGCCGTCAGGCGCCCTATTGTCCAGCGGATCTGAACGAGATGGAGGGAGAAAGGGGAGAGGACAGAGGAAGAAGATGAGGGTATTTTGGTCTAGAAATTTTTATAAACACATCGAAGGGGTAAGTAGTGGTACATCTCCAAGACGAGTGAAATTGTAATGTCATATTTACAATATCACGAATAGTAATGGCATATCTCCGAAACCATCAGGACCCATCGCTTTACCTCCCTTCATCCTCTTCAAAGCCTCCGCAATCTCTGCCTCATGAATTCTCCTCACAAAACGTCTGTTGGCGTCGTCAAATGAGTCATCCAGCTCAAGCGTCGAACCATTCTCCTCATTAAATAACTTATCGAAGTACTCTCGCCATCTGTTCTTGATCTCCTCATCCTTCACCAGAAGTCGGTCCGTCCCATCCTTGATGCATTTGATTTGGTTGATGTCCCTTGTCTTCCTCTCGCGGATCCTCGCCATCCTATAAATATCCTTCTCCCCTTCCTTCGTGCTTAGCCGCTGATAAAGGTTATCATATGCACGACCCTTTGCTACACTCACAGCTCTCTTTGCAGCCCTCTTTGCTAATTTATAGCCCTCGATATTGGCTGCACTCCGATCAAGGTGAAGGCGCTTGAAACATTCCTTTTTCTCCTTAATAGCCATTTGCACCTCGTCATTCCACCACCAAGTGTCTTTCGCTTCTTGTTTTCCTCCCCTACTCACGCCAAACACTTCTGAAGCCACCTTCCGAACACATGTTGCCATCTTTAGCCACATGTCGTCTGCATCTTCTCCGTCCTCCCAAGGCCCCTCGCTTAACATCATGTCCTTAAAAGTTTGCGCTGCTTCCCCTCTAAGCTTCCACCACTTCGTTCTCGCTATCTTGGCACGTTTGTCCCGCTGGACACGTACCCGAAATCTGAAGTCCGCCACCATCAACTTGTGTTGAGGGACAACACACTCCCCAGGTATCACCTTACAATCTAAGCACGCACGTCTATCCTCCCGCCTTGCAAGGATAAAGTCAATCTGGCTCGAGTGTTGTCCACTCTGAAAGGTCACCAGATGAGATTCCCTCTTCCTAAATAGGGTATTTGCTAACAACAAGTCGTAGGCCAACGCGAAGCTCAAAACATCCTCCCCCTCTTGATTCCTATTTCCATACCCGAACCCCCCGTGCACTCGCTCGAAACCTACATTAGACGCACCTACATGGCCGTTGAGATCTCCTCCTATGAAGAGTTTCTCGCTGATAGGCACGGTACTAACCATGCTATCCAAATCCTCCCAAAACTGCATCTTGGTGCTCTCACTAAGGCCTACCTGAGGGGCATAGGCACTGATCACATTCAGAGCCAAATCTCCAACTACCAACCGAACTAGGATAATTCGATCGCCTTGCCTCCTAACATCAACAACTCCATTCTTAAGGCTCTTATCGATCAAGATGCCTACACCATTCCTTCCCGAAGTTGCCCCCGTATACCAAAGCTTGGAGCCAGTACCCTCTACTTCCCTCGCCTTCTGGCCCTTCCATTTAGTCTCCTGAACGCATAGAATATTTACACGCCTCCTAATTGCTACCTCGGCTATCTCTCGTAACTTACCCGTTAGAGACCCTACGTTCCAACTACCCACCCGAAACCTAGTTGGCTCGGCTAGCTTCCTTGCCCTTCGCACCCGTCGAGGGAAGTGCAAAGACCCTTGCTCATTTTTCACTACACCCGGGCGCCGATGTAGCGCGCCACTAAGGAAATGACGACCCGGTCCTTGCTCACTTGACACCGTGCCCAGACCACGACACGGCGCGTCTCGGGGGAGACGGCCCGGCCCTTGCTCATTTAACACCATACCTGGGTTCCGATATGGCGCGTCGCTAAGAGGGTTACGCCCCAACGGGATTCTCTTGGGTTTCATCTCCATATGAGTGGCTAGGTTTTACATTGGCTCGCCGAGCCTATCACAACCCTCCTCCTTTACCAGGGCTTGGGACCTGCTATGTTGAGACAACATAGGCGGAGTTAGTGAGAACACATTAGGAACTTGCAATACTTGACAGATTTGTGGACCAAGTGTCTAGTTTACTATTTCATGGACCCAAATCAACCCACATCGCAAGTTCATGAAATTGGTGCAATTTAAGTCTATTCTCTAAATCGTACATTGTTATTTTACATTAGCTTTTCTTCTAAATTGTGTTTTTTTTTTCATTTTGTTTCGGTGCAACAAAAGCCACTTGAGCTTGCTGCCCCATCAGTTGGAGCTGTTCCTGCATCGACGTCAACTGCCCCAAGAAGACCACTTAGGTACTTAGTGCACGATCTACATTATTTTTTGTCTTGTCTCCAATGAGCATTTTCTCTAAAGAATTCTCAGATTTTGTCAAGTGTGATATCACACGCTGAAATGAAAATGCCTTGATAATTTCTTTTGAAGATTGAGGTTGACGACTTTGACGAAACCAAAGCCAGCTGAAGGAAGTTCCTGAATCGAAACGCCGGCCAGAAGCCAACTTATGGGGAAAAAATGTTTTACCTTGTATTGAAGCAAGGTTTGGCGAAGTGCACCATATTCACGCTGTGGAAGAAAAAACGGATGCCACCCGGCGTAAATCAGTGCAACTGGAATAATTTGTGTATAGTCCTTTAGTTGAGTTGTACTAGTGTAGATGTACTCGAGGCTCGAGGTGATACCTTTGCTGTACTTGTGACGCAATGGAACTGACAAATGATGTGAAACCGCAATGGATATCATCTCTGTACGTTCTGTTTCTCAGCTATCATGCGTGGTGCTTATTTGCTTGCCCGTCCTCCTGTTCATGGCTTCATGTGACAAATGTAAAATTCACTCCTTGATATGCTTATCTAATACTGCCACTCTTAACCTAAATAATTGCGCTTGCAAGGCAAAAGCCAAACTATTTCATCAAGAAAGTAATTAAACCAAAATAATGGAGAAAGCTTATAAACCCATGAAAAACCCAACCAAAGTCCAATATCCAATTCAACGGCTAACTCATAATAAAGTTGCACATCACCCCTGAGCGACGAGCACCCCGAAGCACCGACCCGCCCGTTGCTCGATCACTCCTCCCAAGTCGAACCCACCCCACCAGCTGCCGCCGGAGCACCCGAGAAGCCGGCCATGCCGATCCCAGACCCAACCGGGGACCCCGCCGCGCGCCCGGGGCCGCGCGCAGGGCCACGCGTGGAGCTGGAGCTGGAGCTACCGCGCGGCGGCGGGGCGCCGTTCGACCTGGCGGCGGCCGTGTGCAGCCACGGGCTGTTCATGATGGCGCCCAACCGGTGGGACCCCGCCGCCCGCGCGCTCGTGCGCCCGCTCCGCCTCGCCTCCGACCGCTCCGCGTCCCTCCTCGCCCGCGTCTCCGCCCACCCCGCGCGCCCGGGCGCCGCGCTCCTCGTCGCCGTCGAGGGCGCCGGTGCTCTCTCCTCGCTCGACCAGGAGTACATCCTCGTAGGCACCTTTTTGATGGACCAAGCTTTTTTTATGGTTTGGTTGTCGCCGATGGCGATACGCGTCGGCTGATTCCTGGTTTCTCCCGCAGGAGCAAGTGCGGCGGATGCTGCGGCTGTCGGAGGAAGACGGGGCGGCGGTGGCGGAGTTCCAGGCGATGCACGCGGCGGCGCGGGAGGCGGGGTTCGGGCGCATCTTCCGCTCGCCCACGCTGTTCGAGGATATGGTCAAGTGCATCCTCCTCTGCAATTGCCAGTTGAGCCTTGGCCTGCTTTCCCTTTTCGTATTTGTCTCTGTGTGTTCCTGAATGATCTGGATAAAGTCAAATGCCAATGATGAAATCGTGTGCAATCGAAGTGTATTGTTCATCTTGTAATTTTAAGCCCATTTGCAAGGTAGCTTATACAACCGTGCTGTTCTATTGCAGATGGACAAGAACGTTGTCCATGGCTACTGCACTGTGTGAGCTTCAGTTAGAGCTGCAATGTTCATCCAGTACTGAAGATTTTCAGTCAAGGACACCGCCAATCAGGGAACATAAAAGGAAGCGTAGCGAGAGGCAGAGTGTTCGTGTTAAGCTAGAAACAAGATTTGCAGAGGATAAGTTGGAGGATCCAAATCCAACACTGGCAAGTGGCACATCCAATGACTTAACACGCTCAGAAACAAATGGAAGTTTGCCTAGTTTTCCCTCAGTTGCAAGCGAAGCAGGTGACACATGTGACTCCTTGCCATCCTCGGATACCTCTGAGCTTAGCTTGAACAATGCTCCTGGTTTTGAAGATTGCATCGGTGATTTCCCTACCCCAGAAGAATTGGCAAATCTTGATGAGGACTTTTTAGCCAAGCGCTGCAATCTTGGATATCGAGCAAAGAGAATTATAATGCTTGCACAGGGCATCATAGAAGGGAAGGTATGCCTAGAAAAACTTGAAGAGATGTGTAAAATATCTGCACCAGCTGCAGAAGAGGTATCTACCATCGAATCCACCTACGAGAGATTGAATAAAGAGTTATCTGCAATCTCTGGATTCGGCCCTTTCACCCGTGCCAATGTGCTCATGTGTATGGGCTTTAACCATACGATCCCAGCTGATACAGAGACTATTAGGCATTTGAAGCAGGTATTTCCCCACTCCTAGAACCTTTGCATTTTGAGATTTCATAGTCGACCTTTCAGTATTGACCTGTACTTGCCTGAAATTTGTTGCAGATTCATAAGAGAGCAAGTACCATCAGTTCTGTTCATCAGGAATTAGATAAAATATATAGCAAGTATGCGCCATTCCAGTTCTTGGCATACTGGTATATCCTTTTCCGATGCTTCCTAGTGTTTGTTGTAGTTATTAGTGTTTGTTGTAGTTATTAATATGCTTTTGACATGCCTTTTGCCAACACCATTCCTTGTTTTTGGTCTAAAACAGGTTTGAGTTGTGGGGCTTCTACGACAGGCAGTTTGGGAAGATTAGTGATATGGAACCATCCAACTACAGGCTATTCACTGCAAGCCACTTGAAGAAAGCGAAAAAATAGAAGAAAACAGGGCTGGATAGTTACCGCTAGCAATGCAGGGCTTGACTCATGAGGCATCTTTGACTCTTTTCTTTTGCAAATGCCATCAAGACAAAATCATATATGTTTATGTGATCGTGGTAGCTTTCTATTGCCCTATTTATTAGCACGATTCAATGTAAAAAAAATTATTTCAATCTCTGTGCATGATTGACATACAATGATAACAGAGTCCTGAAAGTTAGTAGCATTTTCAGACTTGTTCCCAGCTGCATCTACTGTCTGTTGACTTTACAAGTTTACATTATTGCCAAAAGGAATATGAAAGAAAAAGCATTTCTTTACTCAAAAGTCAAAACGACAAGGATGGGAATATCAGCATTTGGTGACAAACGTACCAGCATACAGTTTTTTCACTGACCGCAGGTCACAGGCAACATCTTCCTTTTTCTTTTTGGTAGCTAATCTAATTCGGTTAAACTTTTACGGTTGTAATTTGAGAACATGTTTTTTGCTTACATTACCAAATGCCAGCAAGTTTGATGGGAAAAATACCATTTACAAGAACAATGAGCACAAAACAATGAAACATAGTCTGATCTACTTCAGCTGTACTCTTTTTGTTTTCTTTTCTTTTTGGTTCCCCTCAGCTGGGGCGTATTGGGAATTTATACATAAAGGGACGCCAAGTGACTGTCCTCGGCACTACTGTCTACTGTCCCTTCCTTTGGTACAGTATTGATCCAATCAAAACTGCAAATCCAGCTACTGCAATTGTCAAGAGCAGTTTGTGTTGTGAACCATGAGGTCGTGCAGGCTTTGGTACTGGTTGCTCTCCTGGAGCTCTGTCACTGAAATTCATATGGACACAAGTTAGACTTAATTTCCTCACCATATGCTACTTATTAGTCATTACTTGCTACATAAATGGGCAAAGTATGATGTTGGACCAATCAATGTATATATGCAGCTAGAATAAGACATAACTTAGTTATTTTGCTGAAAATTACATTGAAAGGTTAAATATTACCAGTTAAACTGTTATTAATACAACAATTTAACTGTCATTTTTCTTGAAGATTGAATGGAATGGCAGGCATAAAGTTAGATGGTTACCTTGAAAGTTCTGAAGCAGCATTTGACCTCGTGTGGAACTGGAGTTCATGTCCAATCCATTCACGAAGTCTGATGTACTTCCTGCAAGTTTGACAGTATTCTGTTCGATTCCCACATACATCCTATACCACGTACCCATGATAGTTAGAAATAGAACACAAAGAAAAGAGAACTATATCTGAAATTAGTTCCCAGCTGTGCGATATATCCATACCTGATGCTCAAGAAGATCGACCACAGGCAGTTCAAACTCACAGTATTGGCATGCGAGCATCCTTTGCGGGCATTGTATGCCTGTATGAAGATCCCAAAGTTCACGCTCTACTAAGCATTTGCAAAGCGAGCAATTCATCTGTGTTCATAATAAGTTATTAATTCAGTAATTTAGAGATTTAAAAAATCAGGAAGGTATACATGCATTCCCATCTTTTTTCTAAGTTGATATTAACTTAGTCGTTAAACAAGATTCTTTCATTTGTTTATACTATGTGGTTACGAAAAATGAGGTTGCCTACCACATTCATAAGAAGAAACTGGCACGATTGTAAGAAGATTGTATATTTTGCTGTCGCACTGGTTCTAACATATGCATTCTTGTAATGTTACAGCTTAGTAAGGTCTGAGGAAGCTCAACTATGCAGGTTCCTGTGTTTCTTAACACAAGACTTGACTTCAGCAGTACTGTGAACTGGCAGCGAAAGTGACCATGGGACTCTAAACAATGCATCTGGGAGAACCTTGAAGTTTGGAAACGTACTGGAGCATGGTTCTCATCGTAGTGTTCATCCATAAGCTTCCTTGGAACCATATCACCGCAATGCTCGCACTTCTGAAGGTTCCGAGCGCAGTGCACGCTGTGCAATGCAATGTTTGAAGATGGAATTTCCCGCTGACTATTAGAATAGACAGAGAAACATAGTTAACAATCAACATAAAGGATACCATGTCACTGAAGACCATGGGGGAGAACCGCAGTTAAGAATGCACATACAGAAATAATATCCCAGGTACTGTGCTAATTATACTAGTACGAGATGTGATGCTGGTAAAAATGTCTAAGCAATGTAAATTTGCAGAAGGCATTCCAGTTCCAGTGTTCCAGTATTCCACAAAGCAAAGCTACCGTGTCGCATGTCATATACACCTAATAATAATGGTAAAAATAAACCCGAAACACAGCTAGGAACTAAACGGCGACGTAAATAAACAAATCAGCAGAGGAAATATGCTTCCACGATTCCCAATCCTATCCTCATATCATGCCAAGTCGTAAACGAAGGGATTCATATACGGCGGGTAAGCGGGGACACTATGAAGAAACAGAGGCACTGTTGGCGGGTGCGTTGCTGCCGCCACTTACCAGTGCGCGCAAGTGGAGGCTGTGACGGCGGGGTCGGAGTCCGCGGCCGCCATGGCTTGGCAACTAGTGTAGACGGTTCAAGCGCCGGCGAGATCCTTGTCTGACCGGCCGTCCGGCCGAGGCGGTCGGAGGCCCGGAGCTGAGCCAAGCCAATCGATTGGACCTGCGTCGAGTCGGAGCCGCGGAGGAGAGGTGGAGGGGAAGAGCCGGGAAGCGAGGGGCCTTTCTGTTGGCATCGGACGCTCAGGGGGGCCCACCTGTCGGCCCAAAGTAAAAAAATCTTCTTTTTATTGTGGACAGGGCCCGCAGAGTTGGAGCAGCACACACAGTTGGGTGGGCTCGAGGTGATGCGTAATGGGCTGTTTTGTTGGGCTATTTGTTGGCGTCATGGGCCTATGCCTGAATTGGTTGGGTCGCGATGTTGGAGCCCCCCACTTTAGTGGGCTCTTGGCCCCGTCGTTCTTTTCCCCGTTCTCTTCTTTTTCCAGTCGAAAGGTGTGACACCGTGACCTGACAGCTTTCTAATTGCACGATTCGTCTCGAAAACAATACAAAGATTAATATAAATTGCAAAAAAAACTCAAATTCGCACACCAATCAGGAGTGCTTCCCTCCCACATTCAAAAATGCCAGCATGCCCTCCTCAAATTCCTCCCTGTGAAAAACGCCCAGAAAAAAGAGTGAAAAACCGCCCAACTTCTCGCACACTGCACTACACTGCCCAGCCCACAAAGGCCACAGACTGAACTTATTGGACTTCGACCCCAAGCCACCAGCCAGTGCGCGTGCGCCCGAAGCCATCCCATCTCCAGCCCACGACGGCGACGCGCACAGCAGCTTCAGAGCTCAGAAAATGGCGTCGCCTCCGACTTTTCCACGAGCACCACGGCCGGAGAGGCGGCACGCGTAGGCGTCGCCCTTTGGTTTGCCCCCCTCGCGGAGCCGAGGCTGACGGGCCGCTCACTCGCGCCTCGAGCTTTCTTCTCATCGGGATATCGGATTCGATGGATGGTGAGATGCCACTCAACTTTTCCCCACTGCCGCCAATCCTAGACCGCCATGGGCGCGTTCCTTAGCAGCTACGGAGTGCTACGTGCTACGAGTCTACGTTCTACGACTACGAAGCAGCCATCCCATCCCCATCCATCTCCTTTCCTCGGTGCATCGCTTCACTTTCTAGCCGTGGGTTTTCCGGTGACTTGCGAGCGAAAACTTCCACGTTTGGAACGGACGGGATCCTTCGCCGGCTACCCAAGGAACCCACACCAACTGCTTCATGTCAAAATCCTGCATCATGACCGTCGTTGTTATTAGATCATCAGGTTTTTTGTTTTCTTTTTCTTTGTGATGATGTGATTATCACTTATTATCAGCAAGCTGTTGTTGCTTGAGCGTGGGAAGGTATGGTTGATGCATCGCCGTGGTACTGTGGCATCCGTTAGGGATTGTCCAGGTCCGATTGGTGACGCTTTACGGGCCACTAATGGGCAGGCTTTATTGACGCTTAACGAAAGCTGATTACTCTGTTTCAACCAACTGGTACAGCCTGGCAGGCTCCGGGAATACACGGAGAAACATCTCACTCCCTCAACCTGCCGAGCTCGTACGCAAGCCAGCAAACGCTTGAGGTGACCGGCCAGTGATCCTCTCATGCGTTTCAGGTGGATGCATGGATTGATCCTCCTGTTAGTCCCTCGCATGAAGCAGTTGCAGTTCAGAGACCTTGCCCTGCAAGCACCAACTTTGTTTGTTTGTTTCTGATGGCCGGCTTCAGAGTTCAGGACATACTACCGAATCAACAACCGGCTGCTCCCAGGCCACATAGCAGTTAAAAAAAAATTGCGATCTTTTTTGTTTGCGCCTGCATTGTATATCCACTGTATGTATGTAACTGATTCTTTATTGAGTATGTATGCACAGCAAGCTCGGACTGTAAATTTGCCATGGATCACAAGTACAGGACGACACAAAACTAATGCAAAGAATTGTCAGGTCAAGTCAGTATAAACCAATGAAGAAGAAGAAGAAAGGTGTAAAAACTATAGCAGGTACGGTGATGATGTCCATCGTCGTTGATCTGTTTGTTGGTTAATCAAACCGGTCAAACTGTTTGATCACATCACTCCGCCGCTCTTGGCCGCCGCCGCCGCTCGTCGGCGGCCAGGTACTGGTGAGCCCTGACGAGCTCCTCCCTGAATCGGGCCAGGTCCAGCCGGACGTTCTGCCTGTCCAGGTACACCTTCTTGGTCACGTCCCACCCGCGCTGCGCGACGCCGGCGGGGTCCGTCAGCACGGGGTCTCCGGTGGGGTACTCCCGCGACAGCGAGCTCTCCTCCGGCAGGATCTTGTAGCCGACGTACCGCAGCCCGAGCCGCGCCGCCGGCTCGCCGTAGTAGGCGCCGGCGGCCCAGTCCGTGCCCAGGGGCACCACCTGGATGAACACCTTCCCCGGGCGCATGAAGAGGAAGTGCGTCATGGCGGCGCCGTGCACGCCCACCATGGCGTCGCTGTCGTTGAGCTCCCGGTATATCTTGCAGAGCTCCGTGGTGCGCTCCGGCCGGATCACGCGCACGTCGAAGCCCACGTCGGCCGCCAGCGCCGCCACCTCCGCCTCGTTCTCGATCAC